>OX377620.1:175149239-175199239 GCA_947397865.1 Polietes domitor | reverse complement strand
ACATCTCGTCATTTCTGCGTTAAAGTGTGTTACTGGTGGCGTTAACAAACGTTTTCGCTTAACGTTTGCCTTCGACTGGTGGTATTATTCGACTTGATTCCATCATGTTTTGTTTTATTTCATTTTATTTAAACAAAAATTGTGTGTTGTCTATGAAATAAATAACAAATATACAGATATCAGACATACATACAATTACATGTTGGTAGACACCAGCCGCAGCAGCAAATTGCCCAACAGCAAGACATAGTCGACAACAACTCACTCACCTGACTTAGGCATCGACGAATGTTGTTTGTTCACTTGGTTCCCATAAAAAGCAAGCGCAACACCGAAAAAAATCGACAAACGCGTCAAACAAAAACGCAACTTTATACCCCAAACATGAATAGTGAGCGAGGAACGCGCAATCTCACCGTCAGAGTGATGCTGCTGTTTGTTTCGTTAATATATTTAAAATAAAATTTAAAAGTGTTTCGCTTTTTTCTATCTTTTGTAAAATTTTCCAAAACCAGCTACAACAATGCCGTTTGGTGTTAATGTTTTCAAAAGGAAACTTGTTGTTGCTTATGGAAAATTTTCTGTTTTTCTTTGGAAATTAGTACAATCAGCACTTATTGTTATGCTGATATTTGTTTTAAAACGTGCCGCCACCGTGAGGATATTTTTTCAGTTTTTGCCAAAAAAAAGCATAAAGTTCACACGAAGATTATTTAAGGTTTCAAGTTTAAAAAATAGCAAAAGAAAATATAAAATTTTTAAATATCAAGAATATCAATATTTTGCTAAAATATTTTTCGAAAAATAAAATATAAAGAATGATATATATTATATATATTATATCTAAAGAGTGATTTTTTTGAGGTTAGGATTTTCATGCATTAGTATTTGACAGATCACGTGGGATTTCAGACATGGTGTCAAAGAGAAAGATGCTCAGTATGCTTTGACATTTCATCATGAATCGTCTTACAAACGAACAACGCTTGCAAATTATTGAATTTTATTATCAAAATGCGTGCTCTGTTAAGAAAGTTCATTGCGCGCTTCCATTTTATGGTCAGTTTAATCGACCCACTGAAGCGGCTATTCGGGCTATTGTGACTAAATTTCTCACCAAATTTACATTGTTGGACATTAAACCACCAACACGCTTACGTAGAGTGCGAACTGAAGAAAATATCGCAGCTGTATCGGCCAGTGTTAATGATGACCACCAATTTTCGATTCGTCGCCGTTCGCACCAATTGGGTCTCTGTTACTCAAAAACGTGGAAATGCCAAAATTGGACTAAGCGGATGGACCACCTAAGACGCAGCCGCGGTCAACATTTAAATGAAATTATCTTCAAAAAGTAAATGTCATGGACCAATCTAACGTTTCAAATAAAGAACCGATGAGATTTTGCAAATTTTATGCGTTTTTTTTTAAAAAAAGTTATCAAGCTCTTAAAAAATCACCCTTTACAGCTGTCTTTTGTTCGGAGACCTATAATGGAATTTACCATAGAATATTTTTTCCATTAACAGTATTACCCTAAAATTCAGTTTTTTTTGACAGTTTACCACCCTTTCGGAGAAAGTACAAAATTAAGCCTAAAATTAATTTTATAATAATTAATAATATTTTTACTTTTACTCTTAAGAAGTCTACTCTATTATATATATTTTATAAAAGCTAAATGTTACGTTTCATTTCAAACTTTATTCGCCGCAATGTCATGATTGGTTTTTGATTTATTTGAGTTTTCTTTAAACAATTTCGCTATTAATATCAATCATACGCAAGGTGGTACGTGAAGTATAAATTCATCGAATATAACAAGGTTCTGACGAAGGATTGTGATAGAAGGTGTAAAAGAGTATAGAATTGATATTTTATTTATATATATATATATATATATATATATATATATATATATATATTATCTTTACAGCTTTCTTTTCTTCGCTGACTTATAGTGAAATTTGCCATAGAATATTTTTTCCATTCACACTACCCTCCTAAAATCCCGATTTGTTGGTTAGTTTAGCAACCGTTCGGTAAAAGTACGAAATTAATATTAAAATTAATTTTAAATGGAACCTAAGCTAAAACTGACTATCTAGAAATACTACTACTATTTTTAAATTGTATTTTTTTATGTTTTTACTCTTAAGAAAGTCTACTTTATTGAAAATATATTTAAAATGCCGAGTGTTACATTTCATCTTCAATTTTATTCACCGCAATGTCATGATTGGTTTTGGATTTATTTGAGTTTTCTTTAAACAACTCCCTATTAATATTAATCATACGCAAGGTGGTATGTGAAGTATAAATTCTTCGAATATAACAAGGTTCAGCCAAAGGATTGTGATAGAAGAGATAAAAGAGTATAGAATTACCAAGAGCTAGAAGAAAAAAATAATAAATAATTTCTTGTTTAAATACCCAAATTGTTATTGATATTTTATTTATATATTTATATTATCTTTACAGCGTTCTTTTGTTCGATGACTTATAGTGAAATTTACAATAGAATATTTTTTCCATAATTTTTTCCATTTCCTAAAATCCCGACTTTTTGGTTAGTTTAGCTCCCGTTCGGAAAAAGTACGAAATTAATCCTAAAATTAATTTTAAGATTTGACTTATTTCTGGCATTTAAGTTATGTTTGGAGTTTCGGTGTATTCAGAGACTTATAGTGGAATTTTAGGGCAAATATTTTTCTAGAACATTTTGACCCATCAAACCCCTGTTGTAGTGGTGTTTTTCTCCTTTTTCCCAAAAGGGACCAAAAATACCCCTATATGGGGGAGGTAGAGGGTTAAAATGTTCTACGAAAATGTTCCTTGCAGTGTTTTAAGTAATATTGCTGAACATATCTTATAATTAAAATGTAAGAATCACAAGGTTTCCTACGCTCTCTCAGAAAAATATTTTTTCAAAAATTATTTTAAATACTTATTCGCAACCTATGATGGCATTATTAATGTCAGATGAAAGAGGAGAATATTTTGTAAAAATACTTTGAATTTCATGGCTCTATCTGTATTAGTTTAGCTTTAACAACTATTTTAATTGTCCCCTTGGTTTATTTAGTTTTTTAGTATTTTACTTTTTAAGAGGAAAAATAATTTTTCAAAAATTCTTTTAAATACTTATTTTAACCCTACGATAACGGAATTAGTGTCAAATTAAAGAGAATAATGTCTTTTAAAAATAACACTAGTCAACAGTCAAAATGTACTCGGGATGCGATAATTTTTTCTGTGTAGATAACCTTGACATGAGCTCGAAAAACGCAATAAAAATTTTTTTTTCGTTTGGTTTTTTTTTTATTATTTTTTTTTTAAATTTTAAAAATTTTTTTTTGGTTAATTTGTTTCGTCCGGCATAACTCGGGAACCACTAGCCCGATTTAATTGAATTAAATTTTAAAAAAATTAAAATTACGATTCCCTTAATCTGTTCATATATTGTTTTCCTATACAATCAACAGTTTCCAAGTTAAAAATGAATATATAAAGGAAAAAACTTATTTTTTGCCTAAAAATTTAAAATTATTTTTTTTAAAAAATCCATAAAAAATCCAAAATGAAAAAAATGTCAAATCTTATTACTTTTACGTAAAGTCACATAACCTATGAGCAAAATGAGACAAAGATCATGAAAATCGATGCACGCGTTTCGCTTTTATTCGCAATTGAGTAAAGGTATGAATTTCAAAAATTTGCTCGACATATGCACAACTTTGTCTATGGTAAGGTTTTTTCTTTTTTTTTTGATTCTCAGAATTAACAAAACGGAATAAACAAAGGGTTATTTAATTTTTATGATTGCGTAAGCAAAGCAATAAACGCTAATAAATGTGCGTGAACAATTAAAAGGAAAAAAGGAAAGGGGACTTTTTTAATTATTTGGGTTTTCCGTTGGCTACCTGTATGATTTTTTTACAGAAATGCAACCCACATTTAAGGGTGGTCATTATTCGGAAAATTTAAGACTCACACATGGTGAAACAGGTATGTAGCCACCGTAAAAAAAATATACACCCATTTATAAGTACCTGTCAGTAAAATACTAAACAATACACAGTATAAATAGGTCTTCATTGATCGATTTTACTCATTCAACAAGTGTCGACGAACGCGATAGTTAAAATGAGCAAACGTTCGCGAGGATTTGAATGCAATACCAATCCAAGTAATTTTTGTTACATGTGCGGAGAATACGTTTCTGAAAAAAAAAAACAAGCGTTGTTTTTCACCTAAATTGAGAGATTCATTTGAAGAGAGCTTCAATTTAAAGGTCTCAAACATAGATGAGCGGTGGACACCAAGTGCTCTATGTCCAAGGTGCTACGTACAGCTAGCTGACTCAAGGTAAGTGTAGATTACGAAATTCAAGAACATATATAACTTATTATTGAAATTCTTTCAGACGACAGCCGAGAATCATCATGCCAGCAACAAGCAGAGCCTTAAAGCAATTTTACTGCACAACGGCAACGAGAAACCTTCGATTCCAATTGCTCATGCCGTTGACACCAAGGAAACATACGAAGTCATGGACAATCTACTAAAGTGCCTTAACTATGAGAGGCACGATTGGAAAGTTTGTGCCGACCTTAAGGTTATCGGTATCCTTTGTGGATTACAAGGTCGATTCACAAAGTACTGTTGTTTTCTCTGCCTTTGGGACAGCCGCGATCGTCAACATCATTACACCAGGAGGAGTTGGACAGAAAGAGTTAACTTCATCCCCGGCAGCGACAACGTGAAATATACACCACTCATAAAAAAGGAAAATGTTTTTCTCCCACCTCTTCACATAAAGCTCGGACTCATAAAAAACTTCGTGAAAGCTATCAACAAAGATGGCGAAACGTTCGCCTATTTAAAAACCATTTTTCCTCACCTTTCATCGGCAAAGATTAAGGAAGGCGTTTTCGACGGTCCGCAAATTAAAAAGTTGTTGCAAGACCAACAGTTTGAGCACATTTTATCACCAAATGAAGCTGCAGCTTGGAACTCATTTCGGCAAATTGTTTCCGGATTTCTTGGAAACAACAAAAGCTCAAATTACAGAGAGATCGTCGAACAACTACTCCAAAATTATAAAAAAATTAGAGCAAATATGTCGCTTAAGATACATTTTCTACACTCGCACTTGGACTTCTTTCCGGACAACCTGGGCGTTGTGAGTGACGAGCATGGTGAGCGTTTTCATCAGCAAATGAAAGAAATTGAGCACCGATACCAAAGATTTTGGAACGAAGCTATGATGGGGGACTATATCTGGTTCCTGATAAGAGAAACAGACCCACAACAATATAAAAGAAAGACAAAAGCACATAATTATTTTTAATTTGAAGGTTTTTATTTTTGTGTTTAGATATTTTTTTTTTAAACTTTTTTATAATTAATTAATGTTGATATCCTTAGGATAATTTCTTGTACATATATCGAATTGTTTTTTAATTTAAAGTCATATATTTTTGTCACCCAAAAATTTTAATTTTTTTTGTAATAAAAAAGAAAAAACCTTACCATAGACAAAGTTGTGCATATGTCGAGCAAATTTTTGAAATTCATACCTTTACTCAATTGCGAATAAAAGCGAAACGCGTGCATCGATTTTCATGATCTTTATCTCATTTTGCTCATAGGTTATGTGACTTTACGTAAAAGTAATAAGATTTGACATTTTTTTTCATCTTGGATTTTTTATGGATTTAAAAAAAAAAAAAAAATTAAATCTTTAGGCAAAAAATAAGTTTTTTCCTTTATATATTCATTTTTAACTTGGAAACTGTTGCTTGTATAGGAAAACAATATATGAACAGATTAAGGGAATTGTAATTTTAAATTTTTTAAAATTTAATTCAATTAAATCGGGCTAGTGGTTCCCGAGTTATGACGGACGAAACAAATTAACCAAAAAAAAATTTTTAAATTTTTGAAATTCATACTTTTACTCAATTGCGAATAAAAGCGAAACGCGTGCATCGATTTTCATGATCTTTGTCTCATTTTGCTCATAGGTTATGTGACTTTACGTAAAAGTAATAAGATTTGACATTTTTTTTCATTTTGGATTTTTTATGGATTTTAAAAAAAAAAAAATTTTAAATTTTTAGGCAAAAAATAAGTTTTTTCCTTTATATATTCATTTTTAACTTGGAAACTGTTGCTTGTATAGGAAAACAATATATGAACAGATTAAGGGAATTGTAATTTTAAATTTTTTAAAATTTAATTCAATTAAATCGGGCTAGTGGTTCCCGAGTTATGCCGGACGAAACAAATTAACCAAAAAAAAATTTTTAAAATTTAAAAAAAAAATAATAAAAAAAAACCAAACGAAAAAAAAAATTTTTATTGCGTTTTTCGAGCTCATGTCAAGGTTATCTACACAGAAAAAATTATCGCATCCGGAGTACATGAAATTTTTTTCATTTTGTTGAGTAGTGTAATTATCGGGGATCAAAATCAACTAGACAGTGGCAATATATCAGTTGATATGATTGTAGTTATTCCTACTGATCTCTTTCAATCATAATGCCCGGATCCTATCATTTGAGTCCATATTAAACCTCAAGGCATGCCACCTGAAATCTACGTCGATAGTTCTAGTCTGTCATGTTAAAGATAAGGTATTGGAAGGAGGAAAGAGGGGGATGTGTTTGTTGACTTCTGTCTTGAATTTCATATCATAGTTAGCGGGGAAGATCCAAAACCAAACCTGAGGTTTGATATTGACTCAAAATCAACTAGACAGTGGCAATATATCAGTTGATATGATTGTAGTTATTCCTACTGATCTCTTTCAATCATAATGCCCGGATCCTATCATCTGAGTCAATATTAAACCTTAAGGCTTGCCACCTGAAATCTACGTCTATAGTTCTAGTCTGCCATGTTAAAGATAAGGTATTGGCAGGAGGAAAGAGGGGGAAGTGTTTGTTGACTTCCGTCTTGAATTTCATATCATAGTTAGCGGAGAAGAACCAAAACCAAACCTTAGGTTTGATATTGAATCAAAATCAAATAGACAGTGACATTATATCAGTTGATATGATAGTAGTTATTCCTACTCTTTCAATCATAATGCTCGGATCCTATCATTTGAGTCAATATTAAACCTCAAGGCTTGCCACCTGAAATCTACGTCGATAGTTCTAGTCTGTCATGTTAAAGATAAGGTATTGGAAGGAGGAAAGAGGGGGAAGTGTTTGTTGACTTCTGTCTTGAATTTCATATCATAGTTAGCGGAGAAGAACCAAAACCAAACCTTAGGTTTGATATTGAATCAAAATCAACTAGACAGTGGCAATATATCAGTTGATATGATAGTAGTTATTCCTACTGATCTCTTTCAATCATAATGCCCGGATCCTATCATTTGAATCAATATTAAACCTCAAGGTTTCATGTTAAAGATAAGGTATTGGCAGGAGGAAAGAGGGGGAAGTGTTTGTTGACTTCTGTCTTGAATTTCATATCATAGTTAGCGTGGAAGAACCAAAACCAAACCTGAGGTTTGATATTGACTCAATATCAACTAGACAGTGGCAATGTATCAGTTGATATGATAGTAGTTATTCCTACTGATCTCTTTCAATCATAATGCTCGGATCCTATCATTTGAGTCAATATTAAACCTCAAGGCTTGCCACCTGAAATCTACGTCGATAGTTCTAGTCTGTCATGTTAAAGTGGTTAAACCAATTTCATGGCTCCGTTTAAGTCTGTGATCTTCCTCTCAATAGTGTCTTCTCTCTGAGCTTTAGCATGATATAGGATTGCTCATATACGAGCAAGTCTGTCATGTTAAAGTGGTTAAACTAATTTCATGGCTCCGTTTAGGTCTATGATCTTCCTCTCCATAGTGCCTTCTCTCTGAGCTTGAGCTTGATATAGGATTGCTCATATACGAGCAAGTCTGTCATGTTAAAGTGGTTAAACTAATTTCATGGCTCCGTTTAGGTCTATGATCTTCCTCTCCATAGTGCCTTCTCTCTGAGCTTTAGCTTGATATAGGATTGCTCATATACGAGCAAGTCTTTTGGAACTTAAGGTTACTTTTTATATGGCCAGCCCCATCGTCTATCTAGATTCGTCAATGCAAACATTTTTTGTTCCTAGTTCCTAGCTCTAGAGTTGCATGAATTCAAATAATGACCATATCCTGAAGACATCCACTACATTTTATGACTGTTTTTGAATTTTGAGTTGGCGAGTCTGTGCCTTGTTAAGATATATATTAACCGCTCGATGTTTTATCCAATTTTTCGGGGAAGTTACCGAGGAACTTGTTTCACTTAAATTTCTTACTGATCAAGTGTTCACTGAGATTAATCGTTTTTTGAGTTTTAAATCTATTTGACCTTCAGATGATCAATATTCTTTTGGATTCTCCAATTCAAAACAAAACAACTTTTTCGTATTTCTAACCAGTTATTGTTTTAAAATGAAATGATAGTAATGATTTGTCATTGCTTCGGGAATGTTTCAATTCGATTTCTCGATTGAGACCAAGCGAGAAAATTAATGGTCTACTCCAAGTCAACACGAAACGAAGGTAAGTGTTAAATATAGTCCACTGGCGGTGTTCAAATTAGGGACAGCAACAAAGGCAACTTTAAGAAATGAAGCTTCTCATGATCGCAATCAATCATTATTGATCGATCATAATGATTTCCCCATGATGAATGCAGTTAGGCTGAGCTACAAAAAGGTCGCGGTTCAGTCTTTTTGTAGCTTCTTGTGAGGAGAAAAATCTAAGGTGATCTTAATGACTTGACGTTTTTTTTCTTTCGATTTATCTTTCATCTGGATTATGATTTTCGTGAAAAGAAAATTTTCACTTTGTTTGCTATGAGAGACTCAGAGAGACAGAGAGAGCGAGAGCGGCAGATATGGAAACTAGTGTAAGATGGTAACTCAAACCATGCCAATGAACCAAGTCGCTGTGCAACAAAAACAAAATGTAAAATGCTATCTTTACCGTATGAACCATATTGCCAGCCATCGATCGCTGCATTGGCGTTAGTAGAGCAATCTGGCAAACCGTTATGGCAATGGGGTATGTTAGCCGTCTTTTTCGATTGGTAGCAGTTTATGGCCACAGGGTCATACCAACCAACATCGAGACAAAGCAGAGAGAGAGAGCAACAACAATACAACGTAGACTGTGGTGAAAAAAGACAAGACAAGGAAAAACGAAATCGCTTTATAATGTGGTTTTTGCGGTATTAATCATTAATAATCATTTTTCATTATAATAACTTCGGCAAAAGAGATTCAAATCAACACGTTACAACCCAACAGCAGCAGCAGCAGCAGCAACAACATCTGAGTTCATAGCCAGCCATGATCAAAGTTTTAATCATAGCCCACCACAACATATTTTTGTGGTAACACTAAACGTCGTTGTGGCCAACAAAATGTGAATGAAATACAATATTTACACCTTCCATTTTTTCGTTTTGTGTTTTTTCTGTGTGTTTGGCATCTTTTAATCTTTAAAACCTCTTAATTTGTTATTAATGACTTAATTATTTTAAAATTAGTGTAATTCGTTTGCTGATGCTCAGCGAAAAGAGTTACTCACATGGAAGTACAAATTAAAGAGTCAAGCGGTAGGCGTTTAAATGAGAGAAATCCGTATATTGCAACTTGCAAATGGGTAAAATGGGCCCACAACCAGTGTCCAGACCAAGTGTGAACAAACTCAGCGGGGTAGAGTTTAGAGGAAGAACAGACACAAATTGTTGAGAACAGTGTGCATTTTGAAAATTTGCCCACAATAGGAAAGTAAAGCGGATACAAAGAAGAAAGCTGTGACAGGAAGCAGAAGCTTCAATAGTCTCGTAGCAGGAGGACGGGCATCCTTTTGAAAAAAAAACTTCACAGTTTCTATAAAATTCCCATGAAGGACTATGAAAAAGAGTCTCTCAAAAGTTATAAGCTATGAAGAAACAGAGTCTGGTACTATAGGGTCCGCCATCTAACGTTTTTTTCAACTATTCAACCGTTGGACTTTTATTGGGTGGGTGCCCGAGGCAGCCATTTGAATGAAATTATTTTCCATTATTAACCGGAAGGATTGTACTTTCAAATAAAAAAAGAAATTTGAGAAAATATTCAGTAGTTTTTTATAGCATTTTCAAATGCAAATGCACTCCCGTGAGAGAGGCCACGTAAACGTTTATGAAACAGTAGGCCTCGAACGCTATAAACTGTAGGGTGGACCATTTAACATTTCAAATTACTTTGACCTTGAAAGATAGGATAACATTCATTTTTATTTTCAGGTTTATGTTTGACATTTGCAAAATGGGACGTTATACACTCTAACAAAATTGGGAAATATTAAAAAATTACTTCCAAATTTGAGAGCTTTTAAAGCAAACTGTAAGAATGATGCTCATTTGCATCTTGGTGGCTATGTCAATAAGCAAAATTGCCGCATATGGGGTTCAGAGAACCCATACTTGACTATTGAGAAGTCAATGTATCCATAACGAGTCACTGTTTGGGGTGGAATTTTGGCTGGCGGATGGATGAGGTACTGCCGAGCCAGTCGTGGTAGTCATTTGAATGATATTGTGTTCCATTATTAAATGACAAAGTTCAACCTTTCCAATAAAAGCCAGAAATTTGAAAAAAAAATCAGTAGTTTTTTATAGCCGATTCTAATTTTAGGTTTTATATGGTCCACCCTATATTAAGAGACTGACTTATATAGCCATCTTCCTAACATTACCTGGCAAGACCGTTCCATTTACTCTTTGCCATTCTTAATCTACTAACTCCAACAGTCTCTTAGCGTGGCTGAATCTCATGGCGCACAATGGGATAGCTTCATACATTTGAGAGCAATAAAAATATAAAGAGTGCTCGTAAAGTTATGAAACTTGGCACTGAGCATTATCTGAACGCAATTAAGGAAAATATTATGTTTCATCAAAAACGGCCATGCCCATCACATACCGCCCATATAACTTAAAATGAATTTTTCATACAAAATTTTTTGTTCTGCTCCGAATGTTCTGAAATTTTGCGCAGTGTTTACAATGAATAAAATATAAAAGCTCTGAAAATGTCATCAAAATCGGCCATGCTCATCATATAGCGCCCTTATAACTAAAATCGAATTTTTCATACAACAATTTTCATTTCGGTCCCGAAAGTACTGAAATTTTGCACAGAGTTTAAAATTATTTAAATAAAAGTGGTCTGATAATGTTATCAAAATCGGCCACGCCCATCACATGCCGCCCATAATTTCCCACAGAGTTTGTTCAGCGATTGGTAAGGGCTGGTGGATTTTTTTTAAGAATATATTCCCCGCTTCATTCTGCAACAGTAAGAAGACGTAGGCCGACGGAGCCAACTTTTTTTTATTCCAAGGAAAATTGCAAACTATAAATTTTATAAAGCGGAAGACCAGTTTACAAATAATCAATTTTGTCTATACTCAGCCTCATGGAGCGTGACTTTAAAATACCGTGGATGGTTCTAATATTTCAAGTGTTAGAAGGTATTTCGACATTTATCTCTCATAACCTATCCGGTCAGCTTTGGACACTGAATAGGTCTTCTCTATGCGCTCACATGTCTATAGAGGAGCACATATGCTGGTCAGTTCAGCTTTGTGACTTTGCCTAGGTCTGTTATCTTCGGTATGCAAAGCCTTCTGTCTGTAGCTTGAAAGACTGTGGGGCTGCACCTGTCTGTTGGAGCTTATAAGATAGTTTCTAATCTGGCAAGCCGATCAGCTCTATAGTTCTTCGGAGTGTCCCTTTTATAAAATTGTTTGTATAAATACGAATCTGAAAGGTGTGCGTTGCTGAAATGGATGCGGTTAGCTTTAATCTAAGCAGGTTCCAGTAGAATTAGAAATATCATTTCGAATCTGACAGTTCTCCAGGCGTGGAGAAGATACATTTCAGACGCCAGTATGGGGCCTAACATAATTTTTCCCATTGGAGTCTCCGACTCTATATTATGCCTTAAGGCGGCTACATAGATTTTATGTTATAGTTGATTTTCTCCAAGGCAGACTACACCTGTTTTCATGCCGTTGGCTTTTGAACAACCTTAAAGACGTTCTACTCTTGGACATGCCTACAGAATAACGAATTCTTAAGCAAATAGCTTTCAGATATATCCGCTGAATATATCCACCATCCAAATCTCTGCTGGCTCTTGCTTCTGATGCCGGAGATAGCCACCATACAAATGTCACTACCAATTTGACTTTTTTCGCTCTCAAAACCTGAAATTTTAACAGAATTTCTTCAATTTTGTTACAATGCCTTATATTTCAACTTAAAAACATCTCTGGTGAAAATGAGTCAAATTGGTTCAGATTTAGATATAGGCCCGATATAAATTTCGCTCTCGATTTTTGACTTTTTCCGCCCTAGAAACCACATTATTTAACGGATTTTAATCAAACTCGGCTTTATACCTTGTATTTCAACTAGAAACATCTGTGGTGAAAATTAGTTAAATCGGTTCAGATTTAGATATAGCCACCATACAAATGTCGCTGCCGATGTCACTTTTTCCGTTCTGCAAATAGGCGATAATTTAACCGATTTTGATAAAATTCGGCATAATGCCTCATATTTTAACTAGCAACATCTGTGATGAATTTGGGTCAAACCGCTTGAGATTTATTGTAGCTGCCCCTCCACTAACTGATCTTACTCCAATTACAAAGACTTTAACTTTGCTCTGATATTATTCAGATTTTCTTACAATTGAATGGAATTTCAATTGGTAAGGATTAATATTTCCATAGGAAATCCTAGTCTCTTTAAAGAATTTTTTCCAGAGATAAAGCTTTACACAAGAAGAAAATATTAAATCTAACCATAGGCAACAAATAACATTTTCAGTACTTCTGATGGCACCACAAATCATCCAATGACAAAGCATTAATCAATAATAGGTATATTTTTTACAAAAACTCGATTAAGACATATGATTAGTACGCATTGATAGCGGTATTAGCCGTAGGTCTATTTCCTACTTTTTTGATAATTCTTACATCTGGTCAAGTCTCTGGCTAGTCAACATAAATTAATACGTCTGTGTCAACTCTTTAACGACATAAGTCTTCTGATTTTTTTTCTTCAGTTTTTTTCTTGTTGCTCTTATTGTCTGAGGCTATTTATGGACGTATTGAAAAATCATTTTATCATTTTTCGTGTTCTTTTTTTTTGCTTCTTTTGTGAGAAATTTTGACCTTGACGTGAGGTTAGGTTTTTTTACTGTTGTTGTTGTTGTTGTGTTTATTTAATGATGTCGATTTATATTATAATTTATTTGTTATTGATTTTGAACCGGTTCGTTTTTTGTTTGTCAATAAAATGGTTGTCTGCTGGTTTGTCGTTCTTAATCATTTGAAAGATTGTAGCGGTGGTCGGGTCGGGTGGCTGAGATTTTTTTAAATACTCTAAATTGAAAAACAAAAACTGCATAAGACTCTGGGATTTTGATTTCGATGACTTTTGGATGAATTACAAAATGATGAACTCCAGTTAAGGAAAGTTTAAGCTAATTTAACATGAATTCAAAAATGATGAATTCCACTTAAGCGACGATTAAGCCTATTTAAGTGGTTGCAATTGCCGGCTATGAAGTAGGGGTTTTGTTACCTTTAAAGTATTTGGCCAAATTAATACGGAAATCCTTGTAATTTTCCTATTCATCCCCCTCTTCATCCAATAAAAATCATAGCACTCCAAATGCTTGCCTGGTCTTTTGATATTTGCCAATATCAGCCACCACCTGTGTTGGCCTGTGTCTTTGGCCATAAACGATGAGAAAACTTCAGTTTTCTCTCTCACTCCCATTTAACAAGTGTTAAAGAAGATGATGTCTGGTTTCAGGAAGCGTTTTAAGAGCCGAAAAAAAAACATGTTTTATAACCATATAATCAACGCTAGTGCGATAAATTTTCCTTATGAGGAAAACTTCTTCTTATCGCCGGCCATAGAAAGAAGAAAACAAGTACGAAACACAACAGCCAAACCGGCTGGGAGTTGGCTGCCGCCATGGCAAGATGACAAGTCTTGGTTGCTTGCTTTACCTGACCTTAAGTCTGCCTAACCAGCAGCACTAACCAGCAACAGGTTTGTTTTTCTCCAAAGAAATGTTTTCTTTTGAATAAAAATAAATGTGGCCATGGCATGCCATATTGGCCAGGAAATCTAAACAACCGAAATGAAACGCGAGAGAGAGAGACACACACCAAAGCAGAAAATGAAAAGGAAAAGTTTCGAAATTCACATGCGGAAGTGCAGTGCCAGGGGAGTTCGGTAAGTAAATCCACCTCACAACGTGTGTGAATGGGTTCGTTTTCGATTATGGCCTGAAGAAAACGAAACGAAACAAAACCAAAAATGGAAAATATGTGAAAAATGTGAACAATGTTTGTGCGAAATTATGAATTTAGATGCAGAGATTTTGCCGAGGCTTATCATGTCAATGGGTATTGTTTTTCGCGCAGAGGAAAATTACAATTGTCTATATTTGGTTTAGTTGGTTTCCTTTTTATTTTCTAAAAACCCACTTTTCGTTTTTCTTTCAAAGAAAAGACCAAGTCTTACCATGATCATGTTTTAGATGTTTGCCTTAAATATTGTATTTATGGTTTATTGTGGCTTTTGGCCAATCAGCCAAGCAACAAGTTAACAACAACAAAAACACATACAATAACACATATGTGTTGACTAGCTGACCACTTAGGTTTTGCAAGACCAGGAAATGTATGTATGTGAAATCCAAACCGCCCCAGAGATGTGCTAGAAAGTGTTTTGAGGAAGAAGACAGCAAATGTTTCCCCTATGGAATGGAGATGATTTAACAGAGGCATGGAAAAAAATAAAAGGAAATAGATTTGTGGAAAAAAATTAATTATTTGTTAGAATTGTAGAGAGAAATCTTGTTTTTTTTTTACAAAAAAACGTTTGTGGGGAAATAAAATGTAGTTGCGACAAACAAGTCACTGGGGAAGAGTGTTTCTAAGGCCCAAGATTGATGAGTCAATTTCGGTTAAAAAGAAGTCAATCATAGAAATTTTTGTTAGATTTACAAACATACTGTGTTTGTATTTTAATAGAGGGGGTAAAATAAGAATATACGTATACCGGCGTTTTGAAATTTTTTCCCTTTTTGAATACTCTTATAATATGTGGACATAGGAAACCTTGTGATCCTTATATTTTATGCATATCATGTGTTCAGCAATATTACTTAAAACACTACGAGGAACATTTTTGTGGAACAATTTAACCCTGTAGCTCCTCACTATAGGGGACTTTTAGGTCCCTTTTGTGCTAGACGTTAAAAACAACCCAAAAAACAGGTGTTTCACGGGTCTAAATGTTCTACAAAAATGTTTGATAAATGTTATACTGATAGAGGGGGTACAATAAAAATATACGTGTATTGGCGTTTTTAAAGTTTACCTCTGGTAACCATTTTAGAGGGGTTGGGGTAAATATTCCCCCCATTTGCAAATTCTTATAATGAATCGCCATAGGAAACCTTGTGATCCTTACATTTTAAGTATAGGAAGTGTTAAGCAATATTACTTAAAACAGTACGAGGAACATTTTTGTGGAACATTTTAACCCTCTAACTCATTAAGCTAGGGGTATTTTTGGCCACTTTATTGAAAAAGAATAAAAAACACACAAAAAACAAGGGTCTAACAACTCAAAGTGTTCTACAAAAATATTTGCCATAAAATTCTGCCGCATGTCTCTGAATACTGCAAAACTCAAAACTCAATTTAAATGCATGAAATAAGTCAAAACTTAAAACTCAATTTAGGATCAATTTAGTACTTTTTCCCAGTTGGTGTTAAAATATCCCAAAGGAAAAAATATTCTATGGAAAACTTCACTATAAGTCACCGAACTAAAGAAAGCTGTAGATATAACACAAATAAATAAAATATCAATAACAATTTGGATATTTAAAAAAGAAATTATCCTATATTCTATACCCGTTTACCCCCTTTATCAGAATCCGTTTGTCAGTACCTCGTTATATACGAAGAATTTATACTTCACGTACCACCTTGCGTATGATTGATATTAATAGCGTGATTGTTTAAAGAAAACTCAAATAAATCAAAAGCCAATCATGACATTGCGGTGAGTGAAATTGGAAATGAAGCGTAACATTCAGTTTTTTTAATATATTTTCAATATTTTGGACTTTCTTAAGTGTATAAATGTGAAAAGATAACAGTTAAAAATATTATTAGTATTTCTAGATAGTCAGTTTTAGTTTAGGTTATATTTAAATTAATTTTAGGGTTAATATCGTACTTTTTCCGAATGTATGCTAAACTGTTCCTAAATTGTATGCTAAATTTTATGGGGGTGCTGTAAATGGAAAAAAGATTCTATGGCAAATTTCACTATAAGACAACGAAGGACAGAAAGCCGTAGAAATGATATTTATAAACAAAATATCAATACCAAATTATTTATTTTTTTAAGCTCTGGATAATTCTATAATGTTATTTAGAATACATATTTGGACTCTGTTGTCAACTGATGTTCTAAGTAATCTAGATGGAAAAATAGATTTTCGTTCACATATGAACTACTGGTTTTTCAAAATCTCCTCACATCTTGTCGACGTATATTTGAGCAGTTGATGATAAATGTCTTCTATAAGAGTCAAGGGTAGCTCCATAAATTCGCATGCGTATAGCTACTAAGAAAATACATGCAATCAAAATAGCCCGCACTGATTTAGGTTGGGCTCTAATGATTTTCCATGCCTCAATGTTGTTCCACAGTGTTATGGGTTAAGTCCTGGCTTAGCGTACCTTTGCAGAGTTATAAGCCTGTCTATCAACATATCAGCTGCTTTAATAACTTAGAAACATAGACCTTTCGAACGATATATTTGTTGTTTATTTAAAACTTCAAGAATATGGTGTATTTGCCGGGCAAATACATTTTTTTGACAATTTTCCAATTTTCGCTGTGTCTTTGCACTTTATTTAGTAAGCTAACCATACCATGTGTACATTTTTTGAATAGAGACATTTAGTAATCCATCGCAAATCGATTGAGTTATTAAAGTTTTCACTAAAAGTACAATTTTGCAAAAATACTAGTTTCGCGCATTTCAATTCACATTTCCCAAAATTTTACGAATTTTAGGTCCAAAAAATGTACATAAAATTCGTGAAAATAATAAAAAAATGGTTTATGAAGGTATGGCGACCATTTTAGTAAAAATCACAAATTTTGGGACACATTTTCCCCGCTTTGGGAATACCGCAAAAACGTCAAATGTAACAAATGTTTCATCATTTTTAATTTTGGAACACATTTTCCCAACTTTGGGAATTTGACAAAAATGCAAAATCGGCAAATCTAGTAAATGTTTCATCATTCCTAACTGTTTCGATGAATTTTAACTAAATAAAGGCAGGCGACAATTTTAGTAAAAAATTTCAAAATTTGGCACATATTTTCCTCACTTTGGGAATTCCGCAAAAAATACAAAATCAATCGTTTTTATGAAAATAAAGGTATGGTGGCAATTTCAGTAAAAAATGTCAAATTTAGGAACATATTACCCCCATTTTAGGAAATTGACCATAATGCAAAATCGGCAAATCAAGAAAATTTTTCATAAGTTGAACTGTTGCGATGAATTTGAAGTAAATAAATTCATTTTAGAAAAATCCCCAATTTTGGAACATATTTTCCCCACTTTGGAAAAGATTCAAAATCTGTGTAAATAAATAAATAAATATTTTTTAATTTGTTATCTGTTTCGGTGATTTCTTGTTAATTAAAGACATGATGACAATTTAAGTGAAAATCTCAAATTTTGGGACATATTTTCCCGACTTTGGGAATTCCCCAAAAATGTAAAATCATCAAATCTAGTAAATGTTTCATCATTTTTAACTGTTTCGATGAATTTTAGGAAAATCCCAAATTTTGGAACACATTTTCCCCACTTTGGGAATTCCGCAAAAATGCAAAATCTGCAAATCTAAACGTTTCATCATTTTTAACTGTTTCGATGAATTTTTGGTCAATCCCAAATTTTGGAACACATTTTCCCATTTTGGGAATTTGACAAAAATGCAAAATCGGCAAATCTAAATTTTCAAATAAACGTTTCATAATTTTTAACAGTTTCGATGAATTTTAGGAAAATCCCAAATTTTGGAACACATTAACCCAACTTTGGGAATTTTACAAAAATGCAAAATTGGCAAATCTAGTAAATGTTCCATAATTTTTAACTGTTTCGATGAATTTTAGGTAAATAAAGGCATTGTGACAATTTTAATAAAAAATCTCAACTTTTGGAAAACATTTTCCCGCTTTGGGAATTCCACATAAATGAAAATCTGCAAAAATTGACAAAAATGTAAAATTCATCGTTTTTAGGTAAATAAAGGCATGATGACAGTTTTAGTAAAAAAATCCCATATTTTCCTCACTTTGGGAATTCTGCAAAAATGCAAAATCATCAAATCTAGTAAATATTTCATCGTTTTTAACTGTTTCGATGAATTTTAGGTAAATCCCAAATTTTGGAATACATTTTCCCCACTTTGGGAATTCCGAAAAAATCTGCAAATCTACTAAATGTTTCAAAATTTTTAACTGTTTCGATGAATTTTAGGTAAATCCCAGATTTTGGAACACATTTTCCCCACTTTGGGAATTCCGAAAAAAATGCAAAATCTGCAAATTTAATAAATGTTTCATCATTTTTAACTGTTTCGATGAATTTTAGGAAAATCCCAAATTTTGGAACACATTTTCCCCACTTTAGGAATTTAGCAAAAAAGCAAATAAATAATATAAATAATAAATAAAGGCATGTCGACAATTAATTTTCCCCACTTTGGGAATTCCACAAAAATGTAGAATCTGCAAAAATTGACAAAAATGTAAAATTCATCGTTTTTAGGTAAACAAAGGCATGATGACAGTTTTAGTAAAAAAATTCCATATTTTCCCCACTTTGGGAATTCTGCAAAAATGCACAATCATCAAATCTAGTACATGTTTCATCGTTTTTAACTGTTTCGATAAATTTTAGGTAAATCCAAAATTTTGGAACACATTTTCCCCACTTTGGGAATTCCGAAAAAATGCAAAATCTGCAAATCTAATAAATGTTACATCATTTTTAACTGTTTCGCTGAATTTTTGGTAAATCCCAAATTTTGGAACACATTTTCCCCACTTTAGGAATTTAGCAAAAATGCAAAATATGCAAATCTAATAAATGTTTCATCATTATTAACTGCTTTGATAATGTTTTCGGATTTTTTGCTGGACCTTTAATTTGTACAATTTTAAGAAATTTTTATTTTTGTTCAAAAATATTCTATCAATATTTTTTAATTTAATTTTGCGTTGTGAATAGTTTCACTATTGAGACAGAAATAACTGAAAAGCTGAATTTTATTCAACATGTGCTTGTCTCTGCAGACAAGCCGAATGGCTTCGCGGGACTTGTAATGATAAATTGTAACCATGAATTTGCACAATAAAGTTATTTAAAAAAATTCTTCTGAACAAAGTTTTTAAAATGATGATAATATCCCAACACAGAAAGGTCTACAAAAATGGGAAAGAATTCACAATTTTTTTATTTTATATTATTATACTTTGGTTTATTTATTTAAACTTTATTTATAAATATTATAAA
The DNA here is from genome assembly GCA_947397865.1 of Polietes domitor. NCBI lineage: Eukaryota > Metazoa > Arthropoda > Insecta > Diptera > Muscidae > Polietes > Polietes domitor. The sequence goes on along the minus strand of OX377620.1, from coordinate 175,179,517 downwards.
TCTGTTAATTTCGTTGTTCTTATGTCTTGCCTGTGGATGAAGAAAACAAAGCCTATGTATTTGAAAAAGAAAATAATTTTGAAAAATTTTAAATTTTATATACTTTCCACCATACAGTGGTTCCAAATTGAATTTTTATACTGTTACATTTGAAAGGAAATATAAATCTTCACTATATTTCACATGAGATATCATTAGCATTCGATTATTGTTCTCAATTAATATATTAATTGATTTAATTAATTAATTTTATTATCGAATTAATCAACAAAATTTACTGGTTCATACAACTGTCGTTTAAACATATTTTGCGTATTATATAAGTATATGTAAGACAACACTATTAATTAAACCATTTTAATTCATTCGATGTCTGCTGTTCCTCGCATGTAAATAAATCAAATTGCACGCACTATTGCTATTGAGGGGGGATTACGATTTGCCATTTTTCCAATTTTTATTTGTGTCAAAATTTCGATTTATTTGACATACTTTTTGGCTATTGCATGAAGTGCACACCTGACAAAAATAATAATAATTAAATTCGTTGGAAATTTAAAAATTACAATTGCCTTAGGAAGTGTCCAAAATGAGCAATTTTTCAAAATGCCTTAATAATATTTTTTTAAATCCCAGTACACTTGTTTATTTAATCTCGAAGTCTTGATAATTCCAATCTCAAATCTATACTATAATTCAGTTAGAAGTGCCACTTACCATTTAAAGCCAGTTAACGTTTTTTTTTGTTTGTCTCGCGTCGGTTTTGCTGCTTCAACAACACGTTCGTTTATAATGGAGAAAAAAGATCTGTAAAAAAAGCGAACGGAAAAAACACAACAGATTAAAAGTCGAATATATTAAACAAAATCCACATAAAAATCCCTACAATTTTAATTGAAATTCAAAGCGGGTTTTTAAAATATATTTTACACTCTTTTGCGTTCAAAAAGTAAACTCAAGATTTATACGAGGGATCACAAATAACATGTTATTTAATAAATTGTGAATAGCATTTTTTTTTTTTTCAAAAAAAAAACCTTCATTATTTCTTTCTTTTTTGTATTTTTTGTTAATAACAATTTTTAATGGCCACACTGCAAAGCATGTGAAATTTCTTGACATGAATTTTAAATGCTTATTTTTCGAAGACGCAAAAAATGCGATAAATAACTTCGTTAAGCAGTCTACACTTGTTTCATAGATGCGGATTATTAAATAAAGCGGATTATTCAACATCGTTGTGGGCAAACTATAGCAAAGTAAACAAAAAACGACACGAAATAATTTCAACTATGATCGTAAAGCGATAATAATATCTGGGCAATGACTTGATAATCTGAGCATTTATTATTACACTATGTGTGCGTGGATATGTCTTGACTTTGAAGAAGGTATGACAATAATACCTATAACGAATGTATAGGACTACATTATGTGATGGATGTGCGAACTGACGGAAGGATTACCAGCCATGATAAAAAATAAATATATAAAAATTATGTATCCGAGACCTAAAAATTTATTTTTTTGTTGGCATACCGATTCATAAAATCAACATTAACAATTTTTATGGATATTCTATTTTATTTTTTTTTCTAAATTTAAATTTTGTTGAAAATACCCTTAATATTTATACTCTCATTTTGGAAATATAGATTGAATCACACATTTTCCCACTTTGGGATTTTGGCAAAAATGCAAAATCTATTAAATATTTCATCATATTTAATTGTTTCGACGAATTTAATGTAAATTTGAGTAAAAATCCCAAATTTTGGAACACATTTTTCCCACTTTGGGAATTTGGCACAAATGCAAAATCGACAAATCTAGTAAATGTTTCATCATTTTGATCTGTTTCGATGAATGTTAGGTATATAGAGACATGGTGACATTTTTTGTAAAAAAATCGCAAAATTTGGAACACATTTTCCCCACTTTGAGTATTTGGACAAAATGCAAAATCGGCATATGTTTCATCATTTTAACGGTTTCGATTAATTTCAGGCAAATGTTTAATCATTTTTATCCGTTTTGATTAATTTTAGGCAAATAAAGGTATGGTGACCATTTTAGTAAAAATACCCAAATTTAGGAACACATTTTCCCGACTTTGGGAATTTTGCCAAAAATGCAAAATCGTTCGATTTTAGGTAAATAGAGACATGGCGAGAATATTAGTAAAAAAAATCCATATTTTGTAACACATTTTCCCCACTTTGAGATTTAGCAAAAATGATTTTTTTTATTGTTTCGATGATTTGTTGGCACAAAAGGCTATTTTAGAAAAATCCCAAATATTGGGACATATTTTCCCGACTCTGGGAATTTCGCAAAAAAAAAAGCAAAATCATCAAATCTAGCAAATGTTTCATCATTTTAACAGTTTCGATGAATTTTAGGAAAATCCCAAATTTTGGAACACATTTTCCCCACTTTGGGAATTTGGTGAAAATGCAAAATCTGCAAATCTAATAATCGTTTCATCATTTTTACCTGTTTCGATGAATTTTGGAAAAATCCCAAATTTTGGAACACATTTTCCCCACTTTGGGAATTTGGCAAAAATGCAAAATATGCAAATCTAATAAATGTTTCATCATTATTAACTGCTTTGATGATTTTTTCGGATTTTTTGTTGGACTTCAAATTTAAAAAAATCTCAAATTTTATGTGTCCAATTAAAGGCTACAAATGTTGCAAATTTCATTTCCACATAGAAATAGTGGCTTAGGAACAGTCTCCTAAAAAGAAGAAATTGTTTTTTTTTTTCTACACGATTCTATCTGTAATTCTGTGATGGGTACCAATTTTAGCCCTTCTGTCCTACTTCTCACGACAAATGTAAATTTCGAAAAATTCATTTATATTGCACGTCTATGTAGTCCGAGGAGTGTACAATTCGAATTTCATGATTCTAGATGCAATTCTGTGGTAGGTACCAAATTTATCCCTTTTGTCCCAATTCCCTCCAAAAGCTGAAATTTCACCAAATGCATTTATTTTACTCGTCTGCGTAGCGAGATTAATCTGAAACACCAAATTTTATTATTCAAGCTGCAGTTCTGTGATTGGTACTAAATTTATCCCTATTTGTCCCGTTTTCCCCCTGAAAGGCAAACATTTTCGAAAAATTCATTTAGTTTGCGCTTCTGCGTCGTCACAAGAATGTACAACCAAATGCGTCGTCACAAATTTCGAAAAATGCATTTATATTGCAAGTTTATGTAGTCCGAGGAGTGTACAATTCGAATTCCATGATTCTAGCTGCAATTCTGTGATTGGTACCAAATTTATCCCTTTTGTCCCACATCCTTCGAAAAGTTAAAATTTCGCAAAATTAATTTATTTTGCGAATCTGCATAACGAGATGAATTTGAAACACCGACTTTTATTATTCAAGCTGCAATTCTGTGTCTGGTACCAATTTTATCCCTTTTTGTCACGTTTCCCCCTGAAAAGTATAAATTTCGGAAAGTTCATTTATAATGTGCGACTATGCAGTCCGAGGAGTCTACAACTCGAATTTCACGATTCTAGCTGCAATTCTGTGGTAGGTACCAAATATATCCCTTTTGTCCCAATTCCCTTCAAAAGCTGAAATTTCACAAAATGCATTTATTTTACTCGTCTGCGTAGCGAGATTAATCTGAAACACCAAATTTTATTATTCAAGCTGCAGTTCTGAGATTGGTACTAATTTTATCCCTTTTTGTCCCGTTTCCCCCCTGAAAGGCAAAAATTTTCGAAAAATGCATTTAGTTTGCGCTTCTGCGTCGTCAGAAGAATGTACAACCAAATACATCGTCACATGAATGTACAGCTGCAACATTGTGAATGGTACCATTTTTATCCCCTTTTCTCACTTCTTTTAAGGTAAAAGTTAAAAAAAACATTGAAAAAATAATTTTTGATGAGCTGCTGTGTATTCGGAGGAATATGTACACCGATTTTTTCGATTCTAGCTGTAACATTTTGAATTGTACCAGTTTTATCCATTTTTCCCGCTTCCACTTTAAAAGTACGAATTGGGAAAAATCCATGTTTGATGCCCGTCTATGTAGTCGAGGGAATGTATACATCGATTTTTACTTTGAATGACACTATTTTTATCACCTTTTCCAGTTTCCATCTCAAAACTAATAAAATAAAAAAAAATCATTTTTGATGCACGACTATGTAGTCGGAGGAATGTGTGCACCGATTTTCACAATTCCTTAGTTGGTACAATTTTTATCCCGGACACCCTCTTAAAAGTACAAATTAAAAAAAAATAACAATTTTGGTTACTCGTTTATGTAGTTGGAGGACTATATGCACCGCTTTTCACGATTCTACTTGCAACACTTGTTTGGTACCATTTTTATCCCGCTTGCCTCTTAAAACTACAAGTTTCAAAAAATCCATTTTTCTTTGCCTGTTATGTAGTCGTAGGAATGTGAACACCGATTTCGGCGATCCTAGTTGTAACACTGTGAATGGTACCATTTTTATTCCTTTTTGTTCCGTCTCCCCATTAAAAGTACAAATTTCGAAAAATCCATTTGTGGTGCGCCTCTATATAGTCCGAGGCATCTATACACCGATTTTCACGATTATGTGGTTGGTACCATTTCTATCCCTTTTTCGACCGCTTCTCCTTTAAAAGTATAAATTTCGAAAATTTCATTTTTGTTGCTCGTCTATGTAGTCGGAGGAAAGTATACGCCGATTATTCACGATTCTTTGATTGTTACCATTTTTATCCCTTTTTGTACCGCTTCTCCCATAAAAGTACAAATTTCGAAAAATCCATTTTTGTTGCTCATCTATGTTGACGGAGGAATCTATACATCGATTTTCACGTTGATTTGGTTGGTACCATTTTTGTCCCTTTTTCGCCCGCTTCCCTCTTATAAGTAGAAATTTCGAAAAATTCACTTTTGTTGCTCGTCCATGTTTTCGAACGAATGTACACACAGGCAACCTGCAACTCTTTGATTGGTACAATTTTTATCCCCTTTTCTATCACTTCTCCGTTAAAAGTAGAAATTTCGCAAAATGCCTTTATACGTGTCTACACTTTTAGAGCAATGTACTTATCGAATTTCATGATTCTAGCTGCTACACTTTGTTTGGTACGATTTTTTGTCCCTTTTCCCTCTTAAAAGTACAAATCTTTAAAAATCCATGTGTGTCGCTGAATTTCACAATTTTTTATTGTGGACTTCTACGCAATTTTAAACACCGAATTTCATGATTCCAGCTTCAGCCATTTGCTTAGTACAATTTTCATCCCTGTTTGAGCCCCCAGATCACTCCCAAAAAGTACGAATTTTTAAACATTTTATTTTGGTCGCGTTCACGTCATAAGAGGAATTTCGAGAATCTAGAGGCTTATCATTGGTGCCATTTGTATCCCCTTTTACCCTGATTGGTACCATTTTCATCCCTTTTTGCCTTCCCCCAGATCATTTCTAAAAAATATATATTTTTAAACCTTTGTTTTGGTCGTAATTTGACCGAATTTTATAATTCCAGCATTAGCCATTTGCTTAGTACCATTTTCATCCCTTTTTATCCCTCAGATCACTCCCAGAAAGTTCGAATTTATAAACCTTTCTTTTGGTCGTGTTTACGTTTTAAGAGCGACGTAACAATCTAATTTCAAGAATCTACAGGCTTCTCTTTGGAGCCATTTTAATCCCCTTCATCCCCTTTTACCCTTCTTTTTTCCCCCAAATCACTCCCAAAAATTCGAAATTTGTAAACTTTTCTTTTGGTCGCAATTTTAGGCATGTACTTACCGAATTTTATGATTCCAGCATTAGCCATTTGCTTAGTACCATTTTCATCCCTTTTTGGCCGCCCGGATCACACCCAGAAAGTACAAATTTTTTAAACTTTATTTTGGTCGTGTTTACGTTTTAAGAGCGACATAGCCATCCAATTTCAAGAATCTAGGGGCTTTTCTTTGGTGTCATTTTTATTTACCCTCCCCCAGATGCTCTTCTTTGGTGCCATCTTTATCCCCTTTGCCCTGATTGGTACCAATTTCATACCTTTTTGGCCGCCTGATCATTTCAAAAAGTATGAATTTTGTAAAATTTTCTTTTGGTCGTGTTTACGTTTTAGGAGGAACGTAGCCATATAATTTCAAGAATATAGAGGCTATTCTTTGGTGCCATCTTTATCCCCTTTGCCCTGATGGGTACCAATTTCATACCTTTTTGGCCCCCAGATCATTTCAAAAAGTATGAATTTTGTAAAATTTTCTTTTGGTCGTGTTTACGTTTTAGGAGGAACGTAGCCATATAATTTCAAGAATATAGAGGCTATTCTTTTGTGCCATTTTTATCCCCTTTATCCCACCATTACCATAATTGGTACCATTTTCATCCCTTTTTGCTCTTCCCCCGTTCACTACCAAAAAATCCAAATTTGTAAACATTTCTTTTGGTCGTATTTACATTGTAAGAGGGACGTAGCAATCTAATTTCAAGAATCTAGAGGTTTTTCTTTGGAGCCATTTTTATCCCCTTTATCTCACCAGGGTACCATTTTCATCCCTTTTTGTCCCAAAAATTCGAAATTTCTAAACATTTCTTTTGGTCGTGTTTACATTATAAGAGGGGCGTAGCCATCTAATATTGGAATGCTTCTCTTTGGCGCCATTTTTATGCCCTTTGGCCCTCTTTTACCCTGTAAAAGTACGAGTAACGAAAAATCCTTTCTTGCCTCACCTCAACGCTGTGTACACACCAAATTTCATGATTTTTGGTCTTTTTTTTTCAGTTGGGAAATGTGATGTATTTTTTGTTGCACAGTGTTCCTTTCTTGCTTTGTTAATATTAAAAAATCCCCTTAAAGACCTAAAAGGTGCTCTGCCGTTTAGCCTGTTACAAGTTGATCAGTTACAGGCCTTTTTAGCGTTGTGCTGTTGATTTCTCAGACTTTTGCTGGAAAGTAGCCTTGACAAGGTCTTTTCTTGATGTTGTAATGAAAAGTAGCAGCCGCCATAAAAAAAATCCCAGAAAACATTTATCGAGAAACCGCTGAAAATGGGCAATGCAGCCGCAACAATATATCTACACTCGAACCATGTAGGTAGGTATATATAAATAGTAAAACCTTAAGACAAGCTAAACGGCGAATGAATATTCGTCGTCATCATCATGATCATCTGCTGGGCAACATCCACCATCCATCCACGTTACAATGAACATCGCCCAGGCCCAGCCAGCCGGACTGGCTGGCTGGCTGGCATTCGACTGCTATCCCAACAGATCTTAATTAAATGCATTTAAAGCTGTTTGCGCGCCATGCCATGCCGATGATGTTGTAGCCAGTTTTTGTTGTGTGCGGAAAAACAACATTTTTTTGCAATAATATCGCTGTTGGCCAACCAACAACTGAGTGGAAAAACGTTGGCTATTTAAAACCTAAACCTCAGCAAGCTTCGCTTTGTTCCCAGTCAAGTGGAAAAACAATAAATATTAAAAAAGGCAGCCACAACAATACAGCAACAGCCTCATAACTACTCGTCGTCCACGGCTGTAGATTCCAAAGATATTAAGACAAAGGAGAGAGAGAGGCCAACCTGATCTCCTTCGAAAACAGGTAGTTTACAGTTCAACAATTAAGTTTCTTCCTTAATCTTGCTCTTACATGATTGAAGATTATCCTATGCTGATTAGATTTTTGGAATATTAATGAGAGAGAGAGAGAGCGAGCAAAGTATTACTCTTGCTTAACTATAATCTTCGGTACATTCAACTCGCTGCCTATGATAGTTGGCTTAACCACCAGACCATTCACGCATAAAATTCTAAACATAGTCGCTGCTGCTTGCTATCTTTCCTTGGTATAATTGCTACCACTATGGCTCATTTATTTGCGGCTATCATGATAATTGTTATCATATGCAACACCATCATCATCATTAACGTCATCATTATTACTAACATCATCATCATGAAAATCACATGATCATTATCTCAGGCAGCAATAGATTCCTTGGATTTACAGGTAGACAAATAACCCAGCACAACTATTTGCAGGAAATTGTATGATTAAGCAGATATCCAAATTATAGAGAGATTTTGAGTTTTGTCTGCCGCAATTTTAATTTTTCTTAGTTGCACATTGGGCCATTTTTTAAATTCACTTAAAATATTTTTGGCTTCCTCACTGGTCTTCCCCATTAAATTAATGCCTAAATTCTAGACGTTGATTCGTGTATATTTTCAGTTTTATCAACCGATTTGCTGATTTTCTTAGTTGATTTATAGATAGACAAATAACCCAGCACAACTAATTGCAAGAAATTGTAAGGTTAAACAGATATCAAATTTGTGGAGAAATTTTGAGTATTGTCAGCCGCAATTTAAATTTTTCTTAGTTGCACAATGGACCATTTTTTATATTTACTTAAAAATATATTTGGCTTCCTCACTGGTCTTCCCCATTAAATTAAATTATAGACGTAGGTTCGTGTATATTTTGAGTTTTGTCAGCCAATTTGCTGATTTTTCTTAGTTGATTTACAGGTAGCCAAATAACCCAACACAACTATTTGCAAGCATTTGTAGGATTAAGCAGATATCAAATTTGTAGAGAGATTTTAAGCTTTGTCAGCCGCAATTTTAATTTTTCTTAGTTGCACAATGGACCATTTTTTAAATTTATTTAAAAATATGTTTGGCTTCCTCACTGGTCTTCCCCATTAAATGATTGCCTAAATTATAGACGTAGATTCGTGTATATTTTCAGTTTTTTTCAACCGATTTGCTGATTTTTCTTAGTTGATTTACAGATAGACAAATAACCCAGCACAACTAATTACGAGAAATTGTAGGAATAAGCAGATATCAAAAATATAGAGAGATTTTGAGCTTTGTCAGCCGCAATTTTAATTTTTCTTAGTTGCACAATGGACCATTTTTTATATTTTCTTAATAATATTTTTGCCTTGATAGCCTATCCATCTTTCTTATTGAAATTCCCCATGAACTAAATTATAGGCATGAATCTACTCTATTACACCTTGTTTAATTTACTAGAGAATCTTCCGCTTCTCGAAAATTCTCTAAAATAAATTTTCAGCCGCAATTTTAATTCTTCTTAGTTGCACAATGGACTATTTTTCATATTTCCTTAATAATATTTTTGGCTTGGTCGCCTAACGTCTACCTCAATTGTCTTCCCCATTAAATTAATGTCTAAATAATAAACTAGAATCTTCTCTATTACTCCTTGTCTAATTTTCTGGAGAATCTTCCGCTTCTCTCTACATCGTATGAAATATGAATGAATGAATGAATCGCCTCTTCCCATACCCAAATTGTTTGCTTGGTTTTCTGCTTAGAAATATTGCTAACATTTTTCATATAATAAAATATCATCACTTTTTCTCATCCCCAAAATGTTTGCTTGGTTTTTCTGTGTAGAAATATTGCTAACAATTTTCATTTTTATTATACGCATAAAACATGCTAAATGTTAAAATGCAAGAGATCGCAAAAATGCCGCAATTTTACTGTAGATAATTCAAAGTGGTCTCAACTAGCGTTTAAGTACCAACCGACAATCGGATAATTATTTTTCTGCATAAAAACGAGGTAGGTGTTGGTCAGGGAATAAACATAACTATGACAAGCAAAAATATTTAAATATTTCCGGAAAGTGGAGCATATAAGAAGGCTACAGTGCCTAACAAAATAAAGACCCTATAAATTTTGTTCCAGAAGTACGTCAATTTACGTGAAATCACAATTTGAACTTTTAAATCAAGGAAGATTATTTAAAAAATCAGTATTTAAAAGTAAGATCATTTAAAATTTTAAATTTTGATGTTGAAAAGTCGCTGCGAAGCCACCTGAATGAAACCTTTAGACAGGGTGGAAATCATGATAGTGGTAGTCTCCAGCCAAGTAATAAATGTCACCATGCCATTTGTAAATAAATTTGAATTCTATTAAATATAGATGCAAAATGGTCTTGAGCCAGGACAATATCCCAGTTCAAATCAAATATTGATTACAGACCAAAAAAAACATTTGTACTATATTTTCAAAAGTTATCTTAAATTAAATTAAAATTGCGAAAAATATTAAAAACATTTTCCTTTGTTTATTTTTATTTATTTTAATTTTTGAAAACATATAAGTAAAAAATATTTTAGGAGTTTTTTTTTTAACAAAATTATTAAACAAATGTTATATTATTAAAAAATTAATAGTGAACTTTTTTGTGAAACATTTTTTTTTTGCACAACGAAATATAAATTTTCATTTTTGAAAAAAAAATATATATATAAAAAATATTACTTAAAAAAATAATATTTTTTGAAAAAGACATTTTTATAATAATTTTATTTAAATAAATATTTATTAAAAAATAATGTAACAAAATATCCCTTTTTCCAAAATATTTATAAATATAAATTTATTTATTTTTGATTGTCATTATTTATATATATATATTATATTTATATATATAATGACAATAAAAAATAAATAAATAAATAAATATATATATATATTTATTTATTAGGCTGGGTCGCCGTCCATAGAAATGGAAAAACAAGTTCCAGCCACCCCACGATAAAAAAGTTTGGATTGCTTAATGAGGATTTGCAAAATAATCCTAAAACTCATGTTTTTCCGGTGTAATTTTTTTGTGTTAAATTTTTTCCCAGTAATAGACCCTTGAAAGCACTTTAAATAAAATTTTGATTCTTGTCTTAGAGTAACTTATTGGTCGAATTATTGGACGTTTATAGTATTTTTTGTTGATTTTCACAGTGACAACTGAAAATTTTTTCGTATTCGGTGTTAGTATTTATTATTTAGTATTTATTATTTAAAATACTTTTTTATAACAAATTTATTTAAATATTTATTAAAAAATAAAAAAATATTGTTTAAATATTTTATTACAAAACGAAATTTATTTATTTTTTATTGTCATCATTTCTAAAAAAATTAAAAAAATATTTTTTGTAAGAAAATATTACTTTTTAGACAAAACATTTTTATTTTTCCAAATTCGTACTTTCAAGGGATACAATAGGAATATTTATATATATATAAATAGTATTTTTAAAGTATTTTTTATAACAAATTTATTTAAATATTTATTAAAAAAAAATAAAAAAAATATTGTTTAAATATTTTATTGCAAAACGAAATATAAATTTATTTATTTTTTATTGTCATCATTTAAAAAAATTAAAAAAATATTTTTTGTAACAAAATATTACTTTTTAGACAAGAAATTTTTATTTTTCCAAATTTTCAAGGGATACAATAGGAATGTATATATATATATATATATATATATATTGTAACAAAATCTTACTTTTTTTAAACATATAAAAGACCTTTTTATAACAAATTTATTCAAATATTTATTAAAAATAATTAAAAAAATAAATATAAATTTATATATATTAATTTTTTTTTAATATTTAAAAAATATTTAAAATATTTTTTTTTAACAAATTTATTTAAATATTAAAAATAAAAAAATATTGTTTAAATATTTTATTGCAAAACGAAATATAAATTTATTTATTTTTTATTGTCATTATTTTTGAAAAAAAATTAAAAAATATTTTTTGTAACAAAATATTACTTTTTAGACAAGAAAGTTTTATTTTTCCAAATTCGTACTTTCAAGGAATACAATAGGAACAGAGGGATAAAAATGGCACCAACTAAACGGCTACAGCTACAATGATGAGATTCGGTGTGTACACAAATTCGCACTTTTTTACTTTTACGGCAAAAATGGGGAGAATCATAAAGTTATTTTATCTTGCATAAAATACTAAATATTTGTTTAATGTAGTTCGAATATATCCAGAAAATCCCAGAAATATTTTAAGAAATCCCCCCAAAAATCCCTTGTTCCCATTTCACATTTTTTGTCCTTTTGACTATGCTTTTTTCGTTAAAATCAAGCTATTATAATATGATTATAATCTTCTGTTCTTATGCTCTGTTATCTAATTTGTGAAGTAGTTTTTCGCGCTTTTTATCAACAAAAATATAAAAAAAGTAAAATCGTTTGCGTCTACAAAGAGTGTCGTAACTTCTACAAATATTCGTAGATCTTTTACATATTGATTTTTTTTTTTACATTTTGATATTGATTTTTATTGTTAGAATGTTAGCTATATGAAAAAAAAGAAAATATTTTCTACGATTTTTTTCTATTTTTATAAAAAAGGTAAATATATAAAAGGTACCTTAGACGAAAGTTGGAATTTTATAAAAAAAATCTATAAAAAAACAATATCGTTTTCGAAATTAGAAAGCCAAAATAAGAATGCATGAAGGTACCTAGACGAAATCCAAAAAAATAATATCCTTTTCGAGATTAGAAATCGAAAATACATCAGAAAATGTTTACATGACCCTTCGGATTTTTTCAAAATGAGAGTACGAAAGTTGGAATTTTATGAAAAAATCCACAAAAATAGTTAATATCGTTTTTGTCATTAGAAAACTAAAAAACATCAGAAAATTTCAGACATCACCCTTCGGATTGTTTTTGTTGGATAGGGTTTTATTTTTTCTTTAATATTCTTTCATTTTATTTGATTTTTTGGTCAACCTGACTTATCATACCTCCAGTCCTCAATCTCTGGCATCATGTTTTCGCTACGATTTCGTTGTTATATTTAACAGTCATGGCAAAACTTGTTTCAGATTAATTTTGGTAAACAATAATTTTGTTTTTGCCTTTTTCTACATCATTACAGGTTTTCCTCTGTTAAAAACGCATAAAATGCGATTACTTCAACGTACGTCTGTATTTTAAATGTACTAAACACAAAATTCATATAAAATTTCATTAAGTATATTAATGCATACGCAGATTGGAATTACGAAAATATGCCATTATTATGACATTTATGGAAACAAGTTTTTTACTTTCAAATCGTTCTTCCAAGTTGATCAAAATTAATGACTAATGAAGCAAGAGATAATTGGAGATCGCGAGGGAAAAATCGTGGCCATAAATGGAACAATTCCATAAAATGTATATTTTTGGCAACAAAAAGAAGAATATATTTATATATATATTTTTGAAAGTAAACAAAGTATTTCAACAATAATAAAAAAAATTATATTAATATTAAATAAAAAATAATAATAATCATTACAAATTATTAAAATTCAATATAAATTCCAAAAAATTATAAAAATCATCAAATTATCAAAAAATAATAAAAATCATAAAATTATAAATATTCAATATTCAATATTAAGATCCATTATTAAGATTAATTAGAAATTATAAAAATGCAATTTTAAGCCCAAAAAATAATAAAAATAATTAAAAATTATATAAAATCAATATTAAGTCCAAAAATAATAAAAATAATTACAAATTATAAAAATTCAAGATTAAGCCCCAAAAAATAATAAAAATAATTACAAATTATAAAAATTCAATTTTAAGCCCAAAAAAGTAATAAAAATTATCAAATTATAAAAATTCAATATTATGTCCAAAAAATAATGAAAATAATTACAAATTATAAAAATTCAATATTATGTCCAAAAAATAATAAAAATAATTACAAATTATAAAAATTCAATATTATGTCCAAAAAAATAATAAAAATAATTACAAATTATAAAAATTCTATATTATGTCCAAAAAATAATGAAAATGTTCAAAAAAAATAATAAAAATAATTACAAATTATAAAAATTCAATATTAAGTCAAAAAAAATAAAAATAATTACAAATTATAAAAATTCAATATTAAGTCCAAAAATAATAATAAAAATCATCAAATTATAAATATTGAATATTAAGCTCCAAAAAAATAATAAAAATAATTACAAATTATAAAAATTCTATATTATGTCCAAAAAATAATGAAAATGTTCAAAAAAAATAATAAAAATAATTACAAATTATAAAAATTCAATATTTTGTCAAAAAAAAAAAAATAATAAAAATAATTACAAATTATAAAAATTCAATTTTAAGCCCAAAAAAGTAATAAAAATAATTACAAATTATAAAAATTCAATATTATGTCCAAAAAAATAATTACAAATTATAAAAATTCAATATTATGTCCAAAAAATAATAAAAATAATTACAAATTATAAAAATTCAATATTAAGCCCTAAAAATAATAAAAATAATTACAAATTATAAAAATTCAATATTATGTCCAAAAATTATAATAAAAATAATTACAAATTATAAAAATTCAATATTATGTCCAAAAAATAATAAAAATAATTACAAATTATACAACTTCAATGTTAAGCCCAAAAAAAATAATAAAAATAATTAAAAATTATAAAAATTCAATATTATGTCCAAAAATTATAATAAAAATAATTACAAATTATAAAAAATTCAATATTAAGCCCAAAAAATTGTGAACATCGGCAAATTATAAAAAATCAATATTAAGCAAAAAAAATCAGCAAATTATAAAAATGCAGTATTAAGGCCAACAAAAATATTTATTATTTCCAATCATCAAATTTATAAAAATTCAATATTAAAATAATTATAAATTATAAAAATCCAATATTAAGCCAACAATAAAATATTCTATTTTCATAGAGACTGTCGCAAATATTTATATATTTAAATACCTATAGAAGTGTAAGCCCCCTTCCCTTGGGGAGATTTTTTTATACACTCCACGAGAGTATTATGGCTTTGTGCATTTGTTTGTAACACCCAAAAGGAAGCGATATAGACCCATTGTTAAGTATACCGATCGACTTAGAATCACTTTCTGAGACGATTTAGCAATGTCCGTCTGTCCGTCTGTCTGTCTGTCTGTCTGTCTGTCCGTCTGTCTGTCCGTCTGTCTGTCCATCTATTGTTGTAATCAAATTACAGGTCGCAATTATAGTCCGATCTTAACAAAAATTGGCACAAGTAAGTTTTGTGGATCAAGGACGAACGCTATTTAATTTAAGGCAAATCGGTTCAGATTTAGATATAGCCCCCATACAAATGTCGCTCCCGATTTGACATTTTCCGCTCTAGAAACGACATATTGTACCCGATTTTCTTTAAATTTGGCAAAACATCTTATAATCTAACTAGAAACACCTATACAGAAATTCGGTACGATCGGTTCAGATTTAGATATAGCCCCCATACAAATGTCGCTCCCGATTTGACATTTTCCGCTCTAGAAACGACATATTGTACCCGATTTTCTTTAAATTTGGCAAAACATCTTATAATCTAACTAGAAACACCTATACAGAAATTCGGTACGATCGGTTCAGATTTAGATATAGCCCCCATACAAATGTCGCTCCCGATTTGACATTTTCCGCTCTAGAAACCACATATTGTACCCGATTTTCTTTAAATTTGGCACAACATCTTCTAATCTAACTAGAAACAACTATGCAGACATTGGGTAAGATCGGTTCAGATTTAGATATAGCCCCCATACAAATGTCGCTCCCGATTTGACATTTTCCGCTGAAGAAACGACATATTGTACCCGATTTTCTTTAAATTTGGCACAACATATATAATCCAACTAGAAACACCTGCACAGAATGTGGGTAAGATCGGTTCAGATTTAGATATAGCCTCCATACAAATGTCGCTCCCGATTTGACATTTTCCGCTCTAGAAACGACATATTGTACCCGATTTTCTTTAAATTTGGCACAACATCTTATAGTCCAACTAGAAACACGTGTGACTTAAGTGGACTAGATCAGTTCAAATTTAGATATAGCCCCCATACAAATGTCGGTCCCGATTTGTCATTTTCCACTCTAGAAACCACATATTGTACCCGATTTTCTTTAAATTTGGCACAACATATTAGCATCCAACTAGAAACACCTGTGGCTAAAGCGGGCTAGATCGGTTCAGATTTAGATATAGCCCCCATACAAATGTCGCTCCCGATTTGACTTTTGCCGCTCTAGAAATCATATATTTTCTTTAAAATTGGCACAACATTATATAATCAACCTAAAAACACCTATGGTGAAAGTGGGTAAGATCGGTTCAGATTTAGATAAAGCCCCAATACAAATGTTGCTCCCAAATGTTTAACCGATTTTGGCCAAACTATACATATTATATATTTCACCTATTTCGTTCCAGATTTCAATATACATCCATACAAATGTCCTTTCCGATTTAACATTTTTGGTCAAACACATACATTTACAGGATACAAAAATCCTTCCCGTTTTCACTTTTTCACCGAATTAAATTGTATTCGGATTGAAAGTGGAGTGTATCATAGAGTCGGCCCCGCCCGACTTTAGTCTTTCCTTACTTGTTTTATATTTAATATTTCCTAATCTGCTAAATTGTACATTACTGTCATCATTATTGAAGTTATTATTATTGATTTCTTTGACTTCTAAAAGCCATCTTTGCTTCCATCATCATCTCAGTGGCTTTTTTTGATGACTTTGATGATCACGAAACTATCGATGAGCAAATCACAACAAACTTATCGTTGTGGCCTAACGGCGGACCACTAAAGAACCAAAACCAAAAAAAAAATTAAAATTCCTCCGGCATAAAACCAACAAAAGTCAGAAATAGCTGAAAAACGTTTCTTTTTCTTTCGTTGTTGCTTTGCTTTTACAGAATAAATTCATATATAATTAAGTTTAAAAGAAACAGTAGAAACAACAACGACAACATTATTGCATAACGTTCAATTTAAAATAATGCCAACGACGAAGAAGAAACAAAGCGCGAGCAAAACGTTTACCCAGAACAGAAATAGAATACCAAAGCCGTATGAATGGTGGCCAACTGGATGGAGTTAGTTGGCGATGGTCATAATGATAAACAAAATAGTTTATAAGTAATTGGCACTGGACAGTGGGGCAGATGGACAAAGAAATGGGCAAAGAAATGTGTGAAGAAGTTTTGCACTTGCTCGAATTCAAACAAAAAATTTGTCACGGGTTCATGTATAACATTTTCTGGTGTACGTTGGCTTTCTAAACTCGAAAACGATATAAAAAATTTTTATGGATATATTTTATTATTTTTATGGATTTTTTTTTCATTTTTATGGATATTTTTTTTAAGTAATTGGCTCTGCACAGTGGGACAGGTGGATAAAGAAATGGGCAGTTATACTAAGCGAGGAGAAGTTTGGTACTTGCTCGAATTCAAATAAAACTATGCACAAACAATTTTGTCGAAGGCTCATGTATAACATTTTCTAATGTATTTTGGCTTTCTAAACTCGAAAACGATAAAACCATTTTTTATGGATATTTTTTTTTAATTTTTTACTAAAATTAAAATTTTTGGCTTTCTAAACTTTTACGGATATTTTTCTTTAAATTTGTATGGATAATTTTATCTTTATTTTTTTACTAAAATTCCAAATTTAATAATTGTACTCTCATTTTGGAAATATAAATCCGATGACACCGGGTTCATTGTTAAATTAAAGGTAATAATGATGTCCACAAATGTTGCAAATTACACATTCACATAGAAACAGTGGTTTTGGAACAGCCTCAAAATATTCGAAAAAAAATCTATTTTAGCTAGCAAGAAAAAAATCATAAAAAATAGAAAAATATCGTATCGTATTTTGGTTTATTTTTTTAATAGCTAACATTCTAACGCAAAAAAATGTTTATATGATTTTATAAAAAATCCATTTTTGCTCGCACGAAAAAAATCATAAAAAAAATGAAAGAAAGGAAGAAAGTATTTTTTAATAGCTAACATGCTAACGCAAAAAAAAAACAATATTTGTATGATCTTATAAATTTTGGGGAAAAATGTTTTTTTTTTTTTGAAAAAAATATTTTTTTGCTGGCACAAAAAAACATGTAATAAAATCGGAAAAAGTAGTTGTTTTTTTTTACATTAGAATGTTATTATTATTATTAAAAAATAAAACAAAATACATTATTCCGAATTTTTTCTATTTTTTATGATTTTTTCGGTCCAGCAAAAATGTTTTTTTTTTTAATATTTCTTTCCCAAATTTTATAAAATCGTATATTTATATTTTTGCATTAGAATATTAGCTATTATAAATAATATAATAAATATTTATAATAGCTAATATTCTAACGCAAAAATATAAATATAATATAAAATTTGGGAAGAAATATTTAAACAAGTAAAAACGGCGTTATGTTCGGCCGGGCCGAACTTTATATACCCTCCACCATGGATTGCATTCCACAGAGGTTGTCGGTTTTCGTAGAAGTGCAGTAATATTACAGGAAAATATATTTTTTTAATATAGCCAAACCAAAACAAATACAAATATTGAAAAAATAATTTTATAAATAAATATAATATTTTAATTGTTTCAAACCATTATTTATTTCAAATCAAAAAATAAATATTCTTATATTTATATTTTCAAAAAGCTTAAATACCATAAATATTGGAAGGTAGTTGGTGCTACAGTTGGTTGTATTTCCATTCTATTTTAATTCCAAAAGTACAAAAAAATCCATTATCAGACGTACATAGTGCAAAATAACCTAACTTCATGATTCAACCAATTTTTTTTCATAGTAGAAAAGGTACAAATTTGGAAAAAACGTTTTATTTTGCGTGTCTATGCAGGCAGAGGAATGTATACACCGAATTCCATAATTCTAGCAGCGACTATGTGGTTGGTACCATTTTTACCCCCTTGACGTTTCTACGCAATTAGAATTTCATCATTCTAGTGTAGTCATTTAGTTGGTACTATTTTTATCCCTCTGTACCATTGTATCCCTTGAAAGTACGAATTTCGAAAAATTCGTTTATTTTCCGATTCCTACGCAATCAGAGATGTATACTCGGAATTTAATGACTCTAGCTGCGGTCATTTGATTGGTACTATTTTTATCCCCTTTATTCTAGGTACAGCCGTTAGGTTGGTACCATTTTTATCTCTCTTTTCCCATTTTACCCCTTAAAAGTACGAAAGAAAAAAATACTTTTATATAATGTATCTACTCAATTAGAGGAATGTACACACCGAATTTCGTGTTTCTAGCTGTTGTCGTTTAATGTGTACCATTTTTATCCCTTTTTTTGTCCCATTTCACCCCCTACAAATAAGAATCACTTTATGGTGCAGTTTTATGCTATAAGGGTAATACGCATACCAAATATCAAGCAAATATAAACAGACATATTCAAAAAACATGCTTAAATACGCTAAAATAGTAGGGATTATTATGGGTATTTTTAGTCCTTGTGAGGGAAAAATTTTTCCCTTTGGGCCGATTTCGCCCCATTTCAATCCCAACCGATCTACGACTATAAGACGCATTTATGGAAAATTTGGGCGTCCTAGCTCCTTTCGTTTAGATGCTAGCGTGCTTTCAACAGACGGACAGACGGACGGACGGACATGGCTAGATCGTCTTAGAATTTTATGACGATCAAGAATATATATTTTTTTTTATACCCTCCACCTCCAGGATGGGGGTATACTAACTTTGTCATTCCGTTTATAACGCCTTGAAATATTGATCTGAGACCCTTTAAAGAATTTATATTCTGAATCGTCATAAAATTCTAAGACGATCTGTCTGTTTGTTGAAAGCATGCAGGCATCGAAATGAGCTATGATGTCCAAATTTGACACAAACCTGTCTTGTAGTTGTAGGTCGGTTGGGATTGAAAGTGGACAAAATCGGTCAACAGGGAAAAATGTTTCCCACACAATGACTGTAAATACCCCCAATAACCCTTAATATTTAGAGTATTTAAACATAAATTGAGTAGATACATAATAATTTTTTTTTTCGAAATTCGTACTTTTAAGGGGTTAAATTGATATAGAGGGATAACAATAGTACCAACCACACGGATGCACCTAGAATAATGAAATTCGATGTATACATTCCTCTGACTGCATAGATACGCAAAATAAAAAGATTTTTCCAAATTTCATGCTTTCAAGGGATAAAATTTTAATACAGGGATAAAAATGGTACCAACTACAGCTAGAACGATGAAATTAGGTGTGTACATCCCTCTAATTGCGTCGTCACGTATGATAGAGGTATTTTTTTAAGAGACTAAAAGGGATAAAAACGGTACCAACCAAATGGCAGCAGATAGAATCATTAAATTCGGTGCACACATTCCTCTGATTGCATAGACGCGCATAAGAGAAAGATTTTCAAAAGGATTTTTTCCAAATTCGTACTTTTAGAGGTAAAATGGGCATAGAGAGATAAAAATGGTACAAACCAAACGGCTACACACCTAGAATACTGAAGACTCGAAAATAAAAAACTATTTCAAAATGCGTACTTCCAAGCGATACAATGAGAACAGAGGGAGAAAGATGGTTGAATGTTGCAGAGTATTTAGAACACAGATGTACTTATTAGCTGCGAAAAAATTAACAAAGTAAAAATATTAGTTTTTTCAATATCTGACAAATAACAAACTCAAAATATGTTCAACTTTAATGTAATAGGGTTTGGATTAGTTTTCAAAAATGTCCAAAATAATTTTGTCTAACTTAATATTGGAAAATGTATCCTTTATCAGAAACTTTGCAGATTCCAGCCAAAATTAAAAAATAAACACCAGATTTATGTAAAAGGACAAAATCAATATTTATTTTGAAGAAAAATTATCAAAAAATATTTTATTAATTTTTGTTTGTTTTTTGAGTTAAAAACCAACAATTCTTGTGCAAGAAAAATGATCTCAATATCTTTTACAGAGCAAACGTTAGGACTGATTAAGTAAATCCATTTGGTAAAATATGCAAAACTTCTAAGTTACAGGGTTGCCACAGTTTTCAATATTTGTCAAAAAAAAATTGAACATAATATCTTGCAATACCAAACACTTTCAACAAATTTCATGAAAATCGGAAAACCTTCGACAATTTCTGGTTGGCTTTTCATGGAATTAATCGATGGCTGTTGGTGTCAACATCAACTCCGGCAGTCAGACTACCATCAGATGCCATCATGGACTTTTGGTGGTCATAAATTCAAGATCAGGACCAAACCGCTACTCATCTCTTCAGGAGATAGCCAAGCAGTTTGTTATTCATCTAATTTAGGACAAGGGCATATACACATATAAGAGTACCGTAAAGATGTATGTGAAAATAAATTCGAATACAACTTGCAAGAACAGAGCTGTTAACAGAGCTCTATTAGGAGTTAACAGAGGAAACAAATTCTGATGGAGGGTAACTATGGGAGTTTATAGTATCCAAACGGAAAATATTGGGTGAATAAAATGTATAGCACAGATAGCCCTGGGCGTGCCCTATCCGAATTTGGCCCCCACATATTTCAGATGTCTCTAAAATTCATACAATCTTAAAATTTGTAGATGCATATTTTTGAGCCCATCAAATATTGGGTGAATGAAATTTATAGCACAGATAGCCCTGGGCGTGCCCTATCCGAATTTGTCCCCCACATAGTTCAGATGTCTCTAAAATTCATGTATGTGAAAATAAATTCGAATACAACTTGCAAGAACAGAGCTATTTATAAAGCTCTGTTAGGAGTTAACAGAGGAAACACGCCCAGGGCTATCTGTGCTATAAATTTCATTCACCCAATATTTTCCGTTTGGTTTCGGGTGGGCCCAGTTTTTTGAGCTTGATGGGCTCAAAAATATGCATCTAAATACCATCCTACTCTTGAAATATTTCGATATATGTACATTAGAGCGTACCAGGTTACAGTAAAAAAAAAAAGTTCGCCGTACACCTTCGAATATGAAGTATTATTGAAAGGTAGTTTCAAAAAATTTTTTTTTTTTTTTTTTATGCCGAACGTAGGGGTCGCGCTTTTACATTTTTCTATATAACTTCTGCATTTATAAACGGATTTTAAAGTGTGATACATCGATGTTTTTGTCTCGATGAGGCCGATTTTTTTGTCTTGGAAGTCGTTGAGCTCAAGCATGATTCATGATTTTATGCGAGCTTTAATTTTCTGATATTAGAGTGGTACATTAGGGTAGTAGCAACTGAGATATAATGGGTAAGTACCAGAAGGGGGCGCTTGAGCTCAATGACTTCAAAGACAAAAAATCGGCCTCGTCGAGACAAAAACATCGATGTATCACACTTTAAAATCCGTTTATAAATGCAGAAGATATATAAAAATGTAAAAGCGCGAACCCTACGTTCGGCATAAAAAATAAAAAAATTTTTTTTTGAAACTTCCTTTCAATAATACTTCATATTCGAAGGTGTACGGCGAACTTTTTTTTTGAGGTACGCCCTAATGTACATGTGCCCAGCGAGTCAAACGACTATTGTATACAGGAGCTGTGGGATAAGAAAGAGATTGCGATCATCGATTGAAAGTCACGATTAGCGAAGACAAACGGACGTTTTTAGTTTCTACAGATTAGGTATGACACAATTATATTTCTTTTACGGCGAGATCTGGACGCATAGACTATCTCTTAACATGGAATTCCTTATATTATTCAAATTCTAGAGAAGCCTATTTGTGGTGGAATACTAAAATTTGTCTGTATGTTTTTTAAATCAGCTTTTTATTTCTTTCGACCCACTGTTCTTCACTGATTCTTTTCCCCATCCCCCCAGTTTGTTTGTGCAGAAGCCCTTATTTGATATGTAGGTATTACCCCGGCAGTTATAACGATCAATTATGGTTTTGCCTTTGTTTTCCAAATGACCATAAGAGGCGCTTGGCTGCTTAAGCTTAAGCTTTTCCTCACTGACAATGATGACCGCGGCCGATAGCTCAGCTTAGTTGCCACAACACTTTGCCATGGCTTTAGCCAATACCAATGCTCACCATCATCATGATCATCATCAACATCATTTAACCACAGTCACGTATTTCTGCTGGCAGAAAGATGGAAAAAAATGAATGTTGCAAAAAATTCCTTTAACGGCCGAGTCAAAGATGGCCAAATGGAAAACGCTCCAACCGTGTAAAGAAAATCCACTAAAGTAAGTAAAAGCGTTTTTTTATTATATACCTTATATATTCATATATGTATATATATATTTGTTGGTGGTTTTAACATTTTTGTGGTTTAGCTAACGGCCGGCCAAAAAAAGGAGATTTTTTCTTTTGGATGGTTATGATTTTTTTGGGGAGTTTTTCTTCAAATGTTGAAATTACGTCGGTTTTTTTTTTGAATGGAGGCTCAATAGGAATTGTGAATGGAATTATGTATTTTTAGTTTTCAAATTTTAATTTGCCAGTGCTTAAGAGTTCACTGAACTGTGGTGTGTTTTTTTGTCTGCCGTTTTAGGAAGAGTTAGTTAATTGGAATTGTGGTGGTTAATTGAGGGATTTAGGCAAGGTGCGTGTTAGCTAATAGCTTTGCTTTGTGGAGAGGGAGGAAGGGAGGGAGGTGGTCTATGATGAGTCACAGATTTTTAAGTGGTATTGGGCCTGAGGGCCATGTAGAATTTGGTGGCTAATAGACACATCAAAGAGAGAACAAAACAGATTTTGAAGACGTTCTTAGTTAGTTGAAACTTTCGTATAACTGCAGGCGAACTATGGGATGTTGCTAAATAAAGTGACACTAGACTACAGGCCAAAGTAGTGACTCATTTCTAGAAAATCGGTATTTAAACCAAAAAAGTGGGAGGAAAACAACTAGTTTTTAGAGTATTTTTTAGAGTTTGAAATTCTGGGGTGTTAAGTAGGAAAAGAGGGATACAAATAGTACCAGTCAAACGGCAATATGAAATTCGGTTTGTCCACTCCTCTAATTGCGTGGATACATAAAATAAAGGGATTTTTCAAAATTCGTACTATTAAGGGATCAAATTGGAAAAGGGGATAAAAATAATACCAATCAACCGACGTAGACGTGTACATAGATAGATAATAGAGCGATGTACACTCTAGTTGCGTTGAGACGTAAAATGAGAGAATTTTTCGAAATTAGTACTATTAAGGGACAAAATAAGAAAAGGGGGATAAAAATAGTACCAATCACACGACAATATGAAATTCGGTTTGTACATTCCACTAGTTGCGTAGACACATAAAATGAAGAGATTTTTGAAATTGGTCCTTTTATGGGTAAAAATGGGAAAAGGGGGATAAAATTAGTACCCACCAAATGGCTGCAGCTAGAATCATAAAATTCAGTGCATATATTCCTCCGAATGTGTAGAAGCGAACAATAAAGAGATCTTTTCAAATTTGCACGTTTAGACACAAAGTGGCAAAAGAGGGATGAAAATAGTACAAGTCAAAAGACAATATGAAATTCGGTTTGTCCACTGCTCTAGTTGTTTGGCCTCATAAAATAGAGGGATTTTTCGAAATTCATACTATTAAGGACTAAAATGAAAAAGGGATAAATTTGGTACCAGTAAAATGGCAATATGAAATTCAGTTTGTAAG
Source organism: Polietes domitor (assembly GCA_947397865.1). Taxonomy (NCBI): domain Eukaryota; kingdom Metazoa; phylum Arthropoda; class Insecta; order Diptera; family Muscidae; genus Polietes; species Polietes domitor. Next base: position 175,155,170 of record OX377620.1, on the reverse strand, counting down.
GTATTTTTCGAAATTCGTACTATTAAGGGCTAAAACGGGATAAAAACGGGATAAAAATTGTACCAGTCAAAAGACAATATGAAATTCGATTTGCACATCCCTCTAGTTGCGTAGACATATAAAATAAAGAACGTTTAAGGGATAAAATCATAAAGGGATAAAATTGGTACCAGTCTAAAGACAATATGAAATTCGGTTTTTACACTCCTCTAGTTGCGTGGCTTCATAAAATAAAGGTATTTTTCCAAATTCGAACTATTAAGGGCTAAAATGAAAAAGGGATAAATTTGGTACCCGTAAAATGACAATATGAAATTCGGTTTGTACATTCCACTAGTTGCGTAGATACGTAAAATGAGGGGATTTTTCGAAATTAGTACTTTTAAGGGATAAAATGGGAAAGGGGGATAAAACTAGTACCTATCGAATGGCTGCAGCTAGAATCATAAAATTCGATGTACACATTCCTCCGAATGTGTAGAAGCGTACAATAAAGAGACCTCTCGAAGTTCGCAATTTTAGGGTCAAAATAGGAAAAGAGGGATAAAAATGGTACCTGTCTACAGACAATATGAAATTGGGTTTGTACACTCCTCTAGTTGCGTGGCTTCATAAAATAAAGGGATTTTTCGAAATTTGTACTATTAAGGGCTAAAATAAAAAAGGGATAAATTTGGTACCCGTAATATGACAATATGAAATTCGGTTTGTACATTCCACTAGTTGCGTAGATACGTAAAATGAGCGGATTTTTCGAAACTAGTACTTTTATGTGATAAAAAGGGAAAAGGGGGATAAAATTAGTACCCTCCAAATGGCTGCAGCTAGAATAATAAAATTCAGTGCATACATTCCTCCGAATGTGTAGCATCGTACAATAAAGAGATCTTTCCAAATTTGTACTTTCAGGGTCAAAATTAGAAAAAAGGGATAAAAATGGTACCTGTCTACAGACAATATGAAATTGGGTTTGCCCACTCCTCTAGTTACGTGGCCTCATAAAATAAAGGCATTTTTTCGAAATTAATACTCTTAAGGGCTAAATGGGGATAAAATTGGTACCAGTCTAAAGACAATATGAAATTCGGTTTGTTCACTCCTCTAGTTGCGTGGCCTCATAAAATAAAGGGATTTTTCGAAAGTCGTACGATTAAGGGATAAAATAAAATAAAAATAGTACCAATCAAATGACAATATGAAATTCGGTTTGTACATCTCTCTAGTTACGTAGATACGTAAAATGAAGATATTTTTCGAAATTAGTACTTTTAAGGGATAAAGTGGGAAAAAGGGATACAATTAGTACCGACAAAATGGCTGCAGCTAGAACCATAAAATCCGATGAATAAATGTATGTAGAAGCGTACAAAAAAGAGATCTTTCCAAATTTGTACTTTTAAGGGATAAAATCAAAAAGGGATACAATTGGTACCAGTCAAAAGACAATATGAAATTTGGTTTGTACAGACGTAAAATAAAGGGATTTTTCCAAATTCGTACTATTAAGGGATAAAATAAGAAAAGTGTACAATAAAGAGACCTCTCGAAGTTCGCAATTTTAGAGCCAAACTGTGAAAAAAGGGATACAAATAGTACCAATCAAAATGATGCATGATGATGTGAGTTGAGAAATTTGGTGAAACATTTTTCTGACTACTTTTATGGTCAAATTGGGAAAAAATAATAACATTTAAACCAACCAATCATGATAACAAAATTCTTGAATTGTTTTCAAAAACTATAGAAAAATCTCACAATTCGTAAAACGGGGAAAAATAAATTCCTAAAATGTGATTTATTTCCAATCGAATAGAATTTTATAAATACCCTTTAACTAGGTGGCTGATGGAGGAACTTTATTATAGTTCAAGGACCAAGTCTGATATTGAGAGGAGAGAGAGTAGAATAATCATAAGTAGTTTACCGAACACACAAAGTAGAAAGCATTAAATATAATGCTTTTCGAATTTAAGTTAAAATGGTTAATGAGATTTTATTTTTGAGAATTTTGCATACTTCGCAAATTTTTGCTCAATTTGTATGGGCGGTAAAAATGAATAAAGCATCAGGCAAAAATGAAATCTACGGAAACTTCTAAGAACATTTCTCCCAGAGACCATGGGTCTAAGAAGAATTCCTAGCCCACGGAAATCGACTTCAAATTCTATGACGATCTATCGATGTCCATCTGTTTGACTCGAATTTGAAGTCGATTTCCGCGGGTTAGGATTTTTTTCTCTTTGAGAAATGGCGTACTTTTATCCAGAACTGTCGAGTATATGAACTACGGGCAGCCGAAACGAATTTTAAATAAGCTTACCTACTACTGTCTATCTCAAAATACAAATAATTTTTCTAAATGACATTTTTTCTTATTTACTCTTAAGAAAGTCTATGGTATTTAAAATATAATTTAAAAATACTAAATGTTACATTTCCTTTCCAATTTTAGTCACCTCATTGTCATGATTGGTTTTGGATTTATTTGAGTTTTCTTTCAACTACCTCGCTATTAATATCAATCATACGCAATGCGGTACGTGAAACCAAAAAAACTTTCTTTGGGAATAAATCTTTGTCCATAACTCATGAGTATATGAACTACGGCCAGCCGAAACGAATTTGAAGTAGCTGACACTCTCTCATATATAACCTAACCTAATACTGACTATCTTGAAATACGAATAATATTTTTAAATGCTATTTTTTAACCTTTTGACTCTTAAGAATGTCTATGATATTTAAAATATAATTTAAAACTACTAAATGTTACGTTTCATTTCCAATTTTAGTCACCTCTATGTCTTGAATGGTTTTTGATTTATTTGAGTTTTCTTGAGTTTTCAATGCCGTACGTGAAACCAAAAAATATTTTCATTGACAATAAATCTTTTTCCATACCTCATGCGTATATGAACTACGTGCAGCCGAAACTAATTTGAAGTCGCTGGCACTCTCTCATATATAAGCTTACCTAAAACGGACCATCTTGAAATACGAAAAATACTTTTAAATTGTATTTTTAACCTTTTTACTATTAAGAAAGTTTACTGTATTGAAAATATATTTAAAATGCTGAATGTTACGTTTCATTTCCAATTTTATTCACCTCAAAGCGATGATTGGTTTTTGATTTATTTGAGTTTTCTTTAAACAACCTCGCTATTAATATCAATCATACGCAAGGTGGTACTTGAAGTATAAATTATTCTTTATTATGCTGTGAAACAAAATTGAGCCTTTTTCGAAAATAACAAGGTTCTGACACCACATTCTGATAGTGGGGATGAAAGGATAACGAAAAAATTAATAAAAAATTTTTTGTTTAAATACCAAAATTTATACTGATTATTTGTATATATTATTAGAATATTTATTTATATATATATTATCTCTACAGCTCCATTTGTTCGGTGACTTATAGTGAAATTTGCCATAAAATATTTTTTCCATTCACTCTAACCCTCTAAAATTCAGTTTTGTGGAATAGTTTAGCATCAATTGGAAAGAAGTATGAAATTAACCCTAAATTGAATTTTAAGTTTTGACCTTTTTCTGGCATTTAGGTGGAGTTTTGAATTTTAGTATTCAGTGACTTGCTGTAGAATTTTAATGCAAATATTTTTGTAAAATATTGTGACCCATTAAAACCCTGTTTTTAGGTTGTTTTTTACCCTTTTGCACAAAAGGCATTGGAAATACCCCTATATTGTGGAGCTAGAGGGTTAAAATATTCCACAAAAGTGTTCCCCATAATATCACAGAACACATCCTATACTTAAAATGTAAGGATAACAAGGTTTCCTATACCGATTCATAATAAGAATGTGCAAAAGGGGGAAATATTCACTTGACATGGACGTGGTTATCCTGTACAAGAGATCTTCCTAAAGATCCCTCATGTTACAAATCATCTAGAAAGCATGTGAAATTTTATAAAAATATATTTTTCCCTTCAAAAGTTAGAAAATTAATTAAAAAATCGTTTCGTAACCACTGTGAGCCTTTCGTTATAGTTGTTATTTTCCACGAACACTAGATAACTTCCTTTGAAATTCTTCCACTAGTCATCAAAATTTAAATTTATCAAATTGTATCACATCATGGCTGAACTGACTTCCCTTATGATGCTGAGATAGTTCCCAACCAGCACATGAGATGCAAAAAATTTTTATTAACTCCATTAAAATCTTCTCACACTAAAAATGCTTTGTCATTTCCCATTCCACCCTCAACCCACAAAAAAAATAATAATTCGCATTATCATTAGTTTTCATAAGTTGTGTGTCACTTGTAAACCTTAGAAAATCCGGAAATTACTTCGCTTTTATTGAAGTTCAAAACAAAAATTTAGCAATCACTTTTATTTTCGTTCAAATATTTACATTGAGGCGGCTTATTTTAAGTTTACACTTGACAGCGGCTCTACGTTTGTTTACGGTTGCCATTGTTTTTTTAGAAAATCAAAGCCGTGAACGATGGAAGAAAAAAACGGTGCTCCGCTTTGAATCAGGGGTATTTTATTTATTTTATTTATTTTATTTATTTTATTTATTTTATTTATTTTATTTATTTTATTTATTTTATTTATTTTATTTATTTTATTTATTTTATTTATTTTATTTATTTTATTTATTTTATTTATTTTATTTATTTTATTTTATTTATTTTATTTATTTTATTTATTTTATTTATTTTATTTATTTTATTTATTTTATTTATTTTATTTATTTTATTTATTTTATTTATTTTATTTATTTTATTTATTTTATTTATTTTATTTTATTTATTTTATTTATTTTATTTATTTTATTTATTTTATTTATTTTATTTATTTTATTTATTTTATTTATTTTATTTATTTTATTTATTTTATTTATTTTATTTATTTTATTTATTTTATTTATTTTATTTATTTTATTTATTTTATTTATTTTATTTATTTTATTTATTTTATTTATTTTATTTATTTTATTTATTTTATTTATTTTATTTATTTTATTTATTTTATTTATTTTATTTATTTTATTTATTTTATTTATTTTATTTATTTTATTTATTTTATTTATTTTATTTATTTTATTTATTTTATTTATTTTAATTATTTTATTTACTTTATTTATTTTATTTATTTTTTTAATTTATTTATTTATCAACACGTTCACTTGGCTTCACTTCACTTCTCACTTTAGGCGCTCTACCCCTCGAACGAACGAACGAACGAGCGAAACCCCCTTGAAAGCAAATGCGCACAAAATTAAATACGCGTCTGTCGGTCGCTCGGTCTTATTAATCATTGTTATTATTTTCTACAAAGGAAAAAATAGCGAATTCCGAAAGAAAAAAAAACTGAAAATCATCTCAGTTCCAAAATAACACACAAAATTATTATGATTAAGACACAACACTCGGAAACAAAAAACCATCACTCACACTTGACCATTCGAAAGAAATAGAAAAAAAATCAGACATCTTTTGCAAAAAAAATAAAAATTAGCATTGAACCGTTGTGAACCGATTGTTTGTTGTTTTTTATTTGGATTCTTTTTCGATTGAAATAATTTAATTTTGTTTGTCTTGATTTTCACAGATTAACACTAAAATGTTAAGATTATATGAAATCAAATATGTGTTGAATTTCTAGATACTTGAACTTGTGGCGGGCACTCAAAAAGGGAAATCGTGAACTAATCTGAGTTTTTTGTGTTTATTTTTGATAATGTTTTAAAGTGTTTTTTTTTTCAATAACACATCTCATATTAAAAACGACATTTAGCGAAATTCAGAATCTTTATATTATGTTTACGACGTGCAACGCTCCAAGCGGAGGATAGAGGCGACAACTCTGCTATCATCACCACTATTGACAACAACCTGGCAACACGATTTCCAATCAATTTCCAATTTTATTATTATAGCTGCTGTCATTTG
>OX377620.1:174846739-175141739 GCA_947397865.1 Polietes domitor | reverse complement strand
CATTCAACGCTCTTTGTTGCATCAACAAAAAAAGTAATCAACAGTCAACAATCACTAGAAACAATGAGATATCAACATGTTTCTAACCCTGGCAACATATTGACAGCCATATGTTTATATCAGACAATCAACGCTTTTTGTTGCATCAACAACAAAGTAATCAACACTCAATAGAAACAATGAGGCAGCAACATGTTTCTAACTCTGGCGACATGTTGACAACCATGTGTTTATATCAGACAATCAACGCTTTTTGTTGCATCAACAAAAAAGTTATCAAGAGTCAACAATCACTAGAAACAATGAGATATCAACATGTTTCTAACACTGGCAACATGTTGACAGTCATATGTTCATGTCATACAATCAACACCTTTTGTATCAACAACAAAAATTAATCAACAATGAACAATAATAAATGTTTATCCGTTTAGAAACAATTGTTTGTTTTGCCTAACTCATGATATCCGCCAATGATCATTAAAATTCTTGAGCCCTCTTCTTTACCTTCAGCAGTCAGCAGCTTCAACTTTTATCGCCATCTTGTAAGCAAATCAAATATAATATTTTTTCTATTTATTAACAACAGAATAACAGCTTATAATTACAATACAAATACAATTGTTTGAGATGCGATTAAAATTCTATCATCCACTGGACGAAGTTAACGAAGATGAGTTGTGAAATTCAACTCATCTTCAGTGTTGTCGATTGATTTACATTGACGAACGTTGAGCGTTGGCAAATTTTATTTGCTGATTTGCCAATAAACACAACAAATTATTTATGACATCATTAACAGCTTACAGGTTTATTGAATAATTAAGTAAACAACAACAATAAAATTAAAGAATCATTTCCAATATAAAACGAAATTGATGATATTCGTAAAGGCTGCAGGCGGCAAGCAGGCAGGCCGGCATGACTGCCCCTGGCTCGTCAATGTAATCATATTTATTTATAAAGTTTCTTTATTCATCGTAAGAGTACCTTTGGAATTCGGTACAAGTATTTTAAATAAACAATTAAAACAAATACAGCCGCTGACAAAAACGAAAATAAATTCTTTAAATGTTTGATCAGAGCTAAAATTAAAAACATTTTTTCGCGTTTTTGAAGTCTTGGGTCTCGAAGATGGAAGTCGAAGAAATCAAATTAGAGCTGAATAATCGAATATAATAAGTTCATGGAGAGCAAGCCTTATGGAGCTACAGATCCATCAGCCTACTGTAAATGGTAATTCGAAAGGTTGCAGGCAGTTTATAAATGAGAGATTGAGTAACTTTAAGAATGTGAGAAGTTCGGTATAAATATATCTCAATTTTTATAGTTTTTCTCAGGTTTTCCAATTTATTATAAAATATTTTTAATATTATTTCCTCTTCATAAATTCTCGGAAGTGGTTTTCACACAATTATCGCACGGAAAACATCAACTATGAGCTAACCACACCACAAAACGCCAACAGCGCTTTACCAACTTTTGCCAGTCATTAACGTTTATCTGCTATTATTGGCCATTATTTGCCGTATGTACTTACTCGTCGTACTTTCTAAAACAACAACAGCAACAAAAAAAAAAAAAAAACAATAACAAAAAGCCAAAATTCGTGGATTTTAATTTCTTCGCAAAGATGTTTTTGCTCTCTACGAAAAGCATAGAAACAACAAACAAGCATCACAAAAGACTCAAACAAAAAACCAAAAAAAAAACAACAAACAAACACCAAAATCCCCATTCGACCTCAATTCTGTGGCAACAAATTGATGTTTGATTTGATCAAGAACATTGTATCCACGATTCCCTGCCTCCCTGTCTGTCCAATGCCAACCGACACCACCATTCCGCAAAGCAAGCAAGACTATTTAAAAAGTCGTTAAAAATCAACATCTGTGTTGTTTGTTCTCGTTTAATGGCAGAAATTCTTTAGAGGAGCAAACCCCAAGAAAGAAAGAATGGAAAAAAAACAAACAAAACTAAGTTTGCATAAACCAACAATTTATAGTAAAATAAAAAAGTACACAATACCCGGGGAAGCTGGACAAACCAACGAAACGACCGACACTTATCGACAAACTGTAAAAATAACAATAAGTCGCTGGTCGCTGCCCAACTCTTTCATTCCGACAGTCATTTAAGTAAAAAAAAAAATAAACAATTAAATTGAGTGCGGTCCGGCGCACAGTGGGACATTATTTTTAAGAAGGCATATGAAAACAATGAAACATATCAATGTTTAAATTTGAATCTTTTGCTGTGGAAAAAATATATTATTTATTTTGTAATAAAAAATATGAAATATTAAAAAAAATAAAATTATTTTTAAACATATATTTTCAAAAACTATCTTAACTTAAAGAAAAAATTAAATTATAATAATTTGTTGTTACTTTAAAATTATATTTTTTGGAAAAGACAAATTTTAGCAAACAAATTTTTTAAAAATAATTTAACACAATACATTTTTATGGAAAATATTTTTTGCAAAATAAATATAAATTTATTTCTATTTTTTGGTCATTTTTTATTTAATATAAAAAAATATTTTATAATAGAACTTTTTCGCAAAATATTAAAAAAAAATAAAATTATTTCTCAATATATATTTTCAAAAGCTATCTTAAATTAAAGAAAAATTAAATTATAATATTTTTTGAAAACAAGAAAAAATATATATAAACATATATAAAAAATATTGCTTTAAAAATACTATTAAATAAAAAAACAAATTTATTAAACAAATGTAATATTATTTATTAAAAAATAAAATTTTAGCAACAAATTTATTAAAAATAATTTTAAAAAATAATAACATGAAAAATAAAATAAAAAAATACTGGAAAATATTTTAGCAAAAAAAAATATTTCTAGTTTTATTGTAATTTTTTTAATACAAAAAATATTTCATAATACAGTATTTTGCCTTATCTCAAATGAAAAAATTTTTTGCCTTGATTTTTGTAATTGCAATTATTTTTGAAGAAAAATTTAAAAAATATTTTTCTTTTTATTTTTATACTTTATTACTTAAAAAAGTAATATTTTTTGGAAAAAGAAAAAACTTTTTCTTTCAATATTAAAAAAAATAAAATTATTTTTCTATATATGTTTTGAAAACCTATCTTAAATTAAAGAAAAATTAAATTATAATAATTTTTGAAAACAAAATTTATATATCAATATATATTGCTTTAAAAAATACTATTTTTTGGAAAAAAAGAAAAATTTTTATAACAAATTTATTAAACAAATGTAATATCATTTATTAAAAAATAATTTAAAAAATTCTTTTTTTGTTACTTTAAAAAATAATATTTTGTGGAAAATAAAATTATAGCAACAAAATTATTAAAAATAATTTAAAAAATACTCTTATGGAAGATATTTCTAGTTTTATTGTAATTTGTTTAATACAAAAAATATTTCATAATACAGTATTTTGCCTTATCTCAAATAAAAAATAAGGTTTTGCTTTGATTTTTGTAATTGCAATTATTTTTGAAGAAAAATAAGAAAAAAAATATTTTTAATAGAATATTTTTTTTTATCTTAAATAAAAAATATGTTTTTGCTTTAATTTTTGTAATTTAAAAAATGAAAAAAGTTAAAAAATAATATTTAAAAGAAAGAGTTTTATTACTTTTTTATTTTTATACCCTATTACTCAAAAAAAATTTTTTAGGAAAAAGACAATTTTCTATAAAAAATTATTAAAAATAATTATTTTTAAAAAATAATTTAACAAAATACTTCTTTCGTGGAAAATATTTTTGTCAAAAGAAATATAAATTTATTTCCATTTTTATTGTCATTATTTTTGAAGACAAATTTAAAAAAATATTTTTTCCTATCTTAAATATGATTTTGCATAAAAATCCGATGTCTATATATTATATATTAGAAATATAATTAAAAAAATACTTTTTTGCAAAACTAAATATAAATTTATAGAAAAAAAATAAAAATATTACTTTTATTAAATATTTTTTTGGAAAAGGCAGAAAAATAACAAATTTATTAAACAAATGTATATTATTTATAAAAATAACACTTTTTGCAAAACGAAATATAAATGTATTTATTTTTTTAATGTCATTATTAAAATAAAAATAGTTTTTGTAACATAATATTACTTTTCTAAAAATACTTTGTTGAAAAAATAACATTGGATTTATATATCTCCACCTGTAGAGATGCATTTAGTAATTAAAATAAATTAAAGAATATCTCAATTGTTAAAACTGTTATTTTTTATTTTCTGAAAAATATTTTTATATATATTTTTTTGTAGATATGTGTAAAATTATTTGTCTACATATTTTCTGAAATCTCTTCTTGCATTCCATAAAATATAATATAAATGACCTTTATGCCAGTTCAAAAAATATTACATTAAAAAATTATTTTTTTTTTTGGAAAAATAAAAATTTGTATAACATTTATATTAAATTAATGTTGTTTTATTTATAAAAATAATTACAAAATAATTTTTATAAGAATATTTTTTGCAAAACGAAATATTAATAAATTTATTTATTTATTGTCTTTATTTAAAAAAATTGTAACAAAATTTTTTTAAATATAAAAAAATAAAATAACGTTGGAATTTCTTTGTACCTAATGTAATAAATAGAAGAATTTAGTGAAATTTAAATATCTTTCAGTAGTTACAAGATAAAGGTTTATATTTTTTGTAAAAAAAATTGATATTTATTAACAAAAATTTTATTATTTATGGAAAATATGTATTTATTTGTTTGTAAAAAAGTATACAATTATTTTCCTATATATTTTTTGAAAACTTATCTTAAAATGAAAAATATGTTTTTGCTTTGATTTTTTAATTATAACTAAAAAATACAAACGAAAAAACTAAAACGAATGAGCGTTGGCACGGCAGAAGTATTGCTGGGTAACTATACCTGCATATACACATACTTACATATGCAACTCAATGAGATGCTTGTAAGATGGCATGTGTGCTTTATTACTTGGTGCAATTTTTTAAACGCAAATTCGGCAAGTGAGTTGTGCTTCTCGTTCGTTTGTGAGAATCTTCTCCTTATAGAGGCCGGGTTTGATGTTGAAAAGTCGCTGCGAAGCCACTTGAACAGACTTTTGACATGGTCGAAATCATGATCGTGGTAGTCTGCATCCAAGTAATAAATGTCACCATGCCATTTGTAAATAAATTTGCATTCTATTAAATATAGATGCAAAATGGTCTTGAGCCAGGACCAGTTCAAGTCAAATATTGATTACAGACGAAAAAACTAAATTAAAAATAATTTTCGTAAAGAGAAAAATATTTTTTGTAAAAATAATTTGTTTTGTAAAAATTAAAATTTTATATTGTAAAAAATAATAAAATGTATCTATTTAATGTAAAATTAAAAAACTACAAAAAACGTTAATATAATACAATTTAAAAATTATTATATTTTGTTGAGAAAATTTAAAATAAAAATTTTTGTGAGAAAAAATAAAAAAAAAATAGAAAAAAAATTTAAAATATTTTCGAAACGAATGAGAAATATTCATTTACAAATATATTACTTTTTGTAAGAAATTTTTTGTTGTAAAAAATACACAATTAGGTTCTTACTATAATTTTAAAAGATAGTGCTAAAAAGTAAAGAATTTTTTTGTAGATTTGCCTTTAATTTAACAGGAATTTCAAAAAAATGGAAAACTTTTTGTGTAAAAATTATTTGTTTGTTTATTAAAAATTAGAAAATCTTTTTTTTTGTTGTAAAAAATAAAATTATTTTTTATTTATTTATTTATGCTAAATTAAAAAAATAATAGAAATATTTTTCTTTAATATAACACAATTTAAAAATTATTATTTAAAAAAAAATTGCGAGAAAAAAATTAAAAAATATTTTTTTTGAGAAAAAATTAATAAATAGCATTTTTTGAGAAAAAATTAAATAAATAGCATTTTTTGAGAAAAAATTAAATAATTAAATATTTTGGGGGCAAAAAAAAAATATTAAAAAAAAATATATATATATTTATTAAAAAAGAATATTATTTGTGGTTATCATTCAAACACGGCTAATTCTGTTTTTTATAAAATATTTTTTTATTAAAAAATTATTTTTTTTTATATATTTTTTTAAAATATATTTTTTTATTAAAAAGATATTTTTGGTTTACATTCAACTATTATTTTGTTTTTTTTTTTTTTATAAAATATTTTTTATTAAAAAAATATATTTTTTGGTTTTCATTCAACTATTATTCTGGTTTTTTATAAAATATTTTTTATTAAAAAAAGAATATTCTTTTTTTTTCGCAAAAAAATATTTTTATTGTTTTTTTTTTTCAAAAAAATATATTTTAATTTCTTTTTTAAGTTAAAAAGTTTAGATTTTTATTTCCACAAGGATACAATTCTAAAAGATTTAACAGATATTCTCGCCTTTAATTTGACATCTCATGGGGTGTGAATAAGTATTTAAAATAATTTATTAAAAAATGTATCCTTGGAACTTGGTAGTCCTTTTAATAGGCAACAGTACGAGCGGCGTCCATCATCTCATACTTAAAGGCGGTGATTATGAAAAAATTATATGTTTTCTACATTCTCCCAAAAAATGTCCCTCAGTGCGGTGTCGTGGTGATATTTGTGCGATTTTTTAATGAATGAAAATCGCCACTAAACAAACAGCAACCTCAGTGGAAGAGGGAGAGAAAACCAACAACCCAAGACACGATTTGCGTCTGATTGAGTCTGTCTTGTCTCCTCTGGCTCTGGATGGTTGCTGGTTGGGTTTGTGGAACCACATTTAACAGAGGCGGCGGCATATGTAAAGTTTGTTTGCTTGTGAATGGAATCTTTTTAAAATCAGCACTTTTTTGTGGTTGTTATTTTTGCCATTGTTTTTCGTTTGCTGGCTTTTTTCTTTTTTTTTTTTTGGGACACTATAAATCTGAAGCCATTAATAACTCGATTTTTATAATTTTGACCTACTGAGGCAGGCAGCAGCCAGCAAGTGTGTATTTTAATGAGCACCGGTTCTGCACCGGTGGTGTGTGCGAGGCCACCAGGAAAGCGAGAAAAAAACAAGAGTGAAATTTTTCTTTCTTCATTAGTTCTCAGAAAGATCAGACGAAAACCTGTTGGATACCAAGAGGAAATTAAAATGTCCATAACAAACCATGGTCACCATCTCTGGAACACTAACAGCCATAACAAGATAGTCGTCGTCGTTTACCTCCCGCAATGCAACAAAAAAACGAACGAAATCAAGTTCACTTTCCACAATTGGGTTCGCACATGTGTGAACACAACACAAAATTCCCATTTTCAGCGAAGGTACCTTAAATATTTGTACTCTCATTTTGGTACTCAAGGTACTCATGATGGCTACAAATATTGTGAATTACACTTTGACATACGAAAAGTGATTTAGGGAATAGCCTTAAAAATATGGGAAAAAAATATTTTTTTTTTCGAAAAAAAAATTTTTAATGGCTCGAAAAAAAATCATAAAAATATTAAATTTTAATTATAAAATTGCAAATATATATTTCTTTAATATAACACAATTTCAAAATTATTTTTTTTTTTGGACATGGGATATTTTCCTGTCTCAAGACCATTTTGCATTAATATTTTATATTATTATTTTTAAATATTAGTAACCTGATGATGTTCTTCAAAGAAGGACGAAGTATTACAAAAACATTACAAAAAACCAAAATCGTCCTCGAGCTTGAATTTTCAATATTTAAATAATAAATTTTTAAATATCGCTTTTTTGAGAAAAAATTAACAAAAAATTAAAAAAAAATAAAATAAAATGTAATATAATATTTAAATAAAATATCGATATTAAAAAATCGATTTTTGCTGGCACGAAAAATATCATAAAAAATAGCAAAAATTTGTAAAAAATATTATACTTTATTTTTTAACAGCCAACGTTCTTATGTAAAAACAATACTTTTATATAAAAAATCTAAGAATAAATGAAGAAGTTATGTAGTATTTGTCGATGTTTTTTTAATTAGAAAAAAATTACATTACAAAAAACCAAAATTGGCCTCGAGCTTGAATTTTTCAATATTTAAATAATAAATTTTTAAATATCGTTTTTTTGAGAAAAAATTAACAAAAATTTAAAAAAAAAATAAAATGTAATATAATATATAAATAAAATGTTTTTTTTTCAGGGAAAATTTTTAAAAAATTTTTCATAAATAAATTATGAAAAAGTTATACTTTTACCAAAAAGTTATATTTTTTATTTTTGTGAAAAATAGATTTTTTCGAAAAAATCAATTTTTGCTTGAACGAAAAAAAAAACATAAAAAATTGTAAAAAATATTATATTTTATTTTTTAACAGCCAACATTCTTATGTAAAAATAATATTTTTATATCAAAAATCTAATGATAAATGTAGAAGTTATGTAGTCTTTGTAGACGTTTTTTTAAATCATAATTTTTAATATATGTTTAAATAGCGCGAAAAATCCCTTTTAAAATTAGATAATAGAATATTTTGTTAATATTTTTTTATTTTTTAATTAAGAAAAGAAGTCTTAGTTGAAGGAAATCTATGGATAAATGAAGAAGTTATGGTTCTTCTTGTAGAAGTACATCTACTAAATCAATTTAAGCAAAAATTTCAATTTATTAAAAATTCCCTTACATCTAGATAAGGGTCATAATTTCTACATTTATTCATAGATTTTCTTCAAAAGTGCCTTGATTTCTTTGTTAAGATGCCAGCTATTACCAACTGCTACAATTTATAAAATTTGTAATGGAATTGTCTCGCTGTTTAAATTAAAATTATAAATTATATAAATTATAATAATGATTTTTGGATATATATCCATAGATTTTGTACATATAAACATCGTTTTTTTGAGTTAGCTTTTAAAAAATTAGAATGTTAGCTTTTAAAAAATAACACAAAATATTTTTTCCGATTTTTTTTATTTTTTATGATATTTTTTCGTGCGCACGATTTTTAAAATTCCCTTATTTCAATATAAGTGTCGTAACTTCTACATTTATCCATAGATTTTCTGCAAAAATTCCTTGTTTTCTTCGTCCTAATACCAGCTATTACCAACTAGTACAATACATTTCTTTATAAAATTTGTAATGGGATTTTCTCGTAATTTAAAGAAAAAATAAAAACTCATGATATTTTTAAAAAAATATTTTGCAAAGAGTATCATAACTTCTACATTTATCCATAGATTTTGGACATATAAACATCGTTTTTGCGTTAGAATGTTAGCTTTTAAAAAATAATACAAAATAATTTTTCCCGAATTTTTTCTATTTTTTATGGTTTTTTTCGTAAACAAAAATTAAAAAAATCATATTTAAAAAAAATCATAACGTCTACATTTATTCCTTGATTTCGTACATATAAACATTGTTTTTTGCATTAGAATGTTAGCTATTAAAAAATAATACAAAATATTTTTTCCGATTTTTTTTTCTATTTTTTATGATTTTTTTCTTGCGCACGATTTTTTAAAATTCCCTTACTTCTATATAAAGATCATAACTTCTACATTTATTTACAGATGCTCTTCAAAGATGTCTTGTTTTCTTTGTCAAGACACCAACTATTACAAACTAAAACAATATCCTCTTTATATAATTTGTAATGTGACTTTTCGTCCTATTTAAACTTTTATTTTCCTATTTTCTTTGGCGTCTACAAAGGGTATCGCAATTCTACATTTGTTCATAGATTTTTTACATATTAACATTGCATTTTGCGTTAGAATGTTAGCTATTAGAAAAATAAAACAAAATATTTTTTCCGATTTTTTCTCTGTTTTTTATGATTTTTTTCGTGCCAGCCCTATTTCACCAAAATTAAAAAAATAATGATTTAAAAAAATCATAACTTCTACATTTATTCATTGATTTCGTATATACAAACATTGTTTTTGCGTTAGAATGTTAGCTATTAAAAAATAATACAAAATATTATTTTCCGAATTTTTTCTATTTTTTTATGATTTTTTTCGTGCGCACGATTTTTTAAAATTCTATTAGTTCTATATAAAGATCACAACTTCTACATTTATTCATAGATTTTCTTCAAACAAGCGTCGTTTTCTCCGCCCTAATGCCAGCTATTACCACCTTGTACAATACACTACTTTATAAAATTTGTAATGGGAATTTTCCCGCTATTTAAAAAAAAATTAAAAAATCATGATTTTTTTAAGAATTTTTTTCATAACTTCATAGATTTTATACATATACACATTGTTTTTTGTGTTAGAACGTTAGATATTAAAAAAGAATGCCAGATATTTTTTCCGATATATTTTCTATTTTTTATTATTTTTTTTTCGTGCCAGCCCTATTTCACCAAAATCAAAAAAAAAAATAATGATTTAAAAAAATCATAACTTCTACATTTATTCATTGATTTTGTACATATAAACATTGTTTTTTGCGTTAGAATGTTAGCTATTAAAAAGTAATACAAAACTTTTTTTCCGATTTTTTATGATTTTTTTCGTGCCAGCAAAAAAAAAAATTTTCCGCAAAAAGTATAAAAATATTTTTTTTCGATTTTTTCTATTTTTTATGATTTTTTTGCCAGCAAAAATAGATTCTTTTCCAAAAAATATTTTTTCGAAAAATAAAAATAAAAATAGATTTTTTTTCAAAAAAAATCGAAAAGAAATATATTTTTTTCTAAATTTTTAGAACACTGTTTCGATGTGAAGGTGTGATTCGCAAGATTTATAGACTCATAATTACCTTAAATTTCATTTGTAATTTAATTTAAATTAAATAAAATTAAAAAATGATTTTTTATAAAAAATTGTTTGACCCTACAAAGACCATCATAACTTCTACATTTATGCATAGCTTTTGTTCATACACACATTGTTTTTTGTATTGGAATATTAGCTCTTAAAAATAATACACACTAATTTTTTCCGATTTTTTTTTTCAATTTTTATGTTTTTTCTTGGCAGCAAAAAATATTTTTTCGAAAAAAATATTGTTTTTCCCAAATTTTTAGAAGCTGTTCCTAAACCACGGTATCTATGTGAAAGTGTAATTGGCAAGATTTATAGTCATCAGGAGTAGCTTTTATTGAACATATAAGTGGGTGTAAAATGAGAGTATAAATATTAAACGTGCCTACGACGAAAATTTTATTTTTTTGTGAATTTTTTTTACATAAAATTATTCATTAAACATTTTTTTGCATTGATTTTATGAATCAGCATTTTTCAATGCATACAAAAAATAAATTTCTTTAAAGTGTTAATGGTCCACCCTATACCTACGACGAAAATTTTAATTTTAGCAAATTTTTTTTAAAAATTTTTCATTAAAAAATTTCTTTGAAATGATTTTTACAAAAAGACTTGCGAAATCTCTGGAAATATTTATATTTTATATGGGATGAAGGAGAATACCAAATAGAATACTAAGTGATACTAAGGAAAATCCCTAAGATCCACACTTTACAGCCCACTGCCAAACAAACCGGATATAACTCGAGCCTCTGGTTACTAAAACCGCACTGATTGGCCTCTGATCTGTCGGCAGACAAACAAAGCTCAGTTAAAACCATTCCATTAAGATGAATGTCATATCCCTCCAAAAAAAAACCAAAACACTTTGTTTCCTCTCCACAAACCAAATATAAAAAACGAATTTCCCAATCTTCACATTGGCATGGAAAAGCATAAATTAAGACCGGAAATTTTTCGTAATCTAGGCAGCTGAATGTGTGAGCATTAGAGTTCGGAAAACCAGAAAAACGCATACGACAACAAAAGAGCTGCTAAGTGTTAATTTACGATTTTTTGTTGTCTGTTTGTTGTTCATTCACTGGCTGGCTGGCTGAAGCTGGTGGTTACGCGCCAAAGTGCACCTGCAAAAGTGGCTACAATTTGTCGTTTAGTCTCAAAAACTCAAAAACCTCTAGCCGTTCTCTACGAGAGCTCAGCTCAGTGGCAGGTAGCCCGGCAACAATAACAATCAGTAGCAATTTGCAGGCAATGCGCATGTGTACATACGTACGTTTGGTATATTTATGATCATGTGTGTGTGTATATGATCGTATTATTAGAGATCGTAATGTAATTAAAACCGAAAAGCTATAAAACCAAATCAAAGAGAGAGAACAAGAATAAATGAATGGCAAGAAACACCGAACGGCGTACGTTTCAATGTATATAATTAGAATGAGAATAGAATAGGCATAGAGTATAGGGAGGGAAACAGGTTCAACTCGAAGAACGCGATCCTAATTAGAAATGGAATAGATTACTCTAAGCGACAGTCCAAAAACTCTAGCAGGTGATATTATTTTTCTTGTAAGTATGGTCGACTAGAACAAGAATCTGTATTTGAAATTTCCCAGACACACCTAAAATCTTGACTTACGGATAAAAACCTTGGGTTTTCGTACCTTTGCACTGTAACTTAGTGGATTATCAACCGATTTTCACTTTCTCAATGGATTTAAAAAGAAGAAATCTTTCGATAGATATATAGCTTATTTAAGAAAACTTATAAAATCTATGTGCTTTTGTCCAGCAAACACAATTTTTCCGAAAATGGTTAGCCTTTCTTCAACTTTGGCCATATTTTTGGACATTATTTTGTTTGGTAACCGCACCACTGGTATAATTATTTAAATACCACATTTAGTAAGCAGTAAAATGCCGCTTTGCGTTTAAAAATCCCCTAATAATTAACTGAGTTATTGAAGTTTTCATTAAAACAAAATTGTTGCAAAAATACAAGTTTTGGTCATTCCAAATCACATCTCTCATAATTTTACGAATTTAGGTCCAAAAAAAAAAATTAAAAATCGTCAAAACAGATAAAAATGATGAACAAAGTACTAGATTTTCCAAAATACCCGAATTCCTAAAATGGGGAAAATGTGTTCCAAAATTGGGGATTTTTATTAAAATGATCGGGATGTTTTTTTACCATTTTTATCTGTTTTGATGAATTTTGTATTGGATTTCACTTCGTAAAATAATGTGGAATGACCAAACCGAATTCCCAAAGTGGGGAAAATGTGTTCCAAAATTGGAGATTTTTATTAAAATGATCGGGATGCTTTTTACCATTTTTATCTGTTTTGATGAATTTTATGTATTTTTTATTGGATTTCATCCCGTCAAATAATGTGAGATATGAACTGGAATGACCAAAACCGAATTCCCAAAGTGGGCAAAATATGTTCCAAAATTGGGGATTTTTTTTATTAAAATGGTCGTCATGCTTTTCTTAAATTTTTATCTGTTTGAATGAATTTTATGTATTTTTATTGAACTTCAATGTGTAAAATAATGAGAGATACGAACCGAAACCGAATTCTCAAAGTGGGGAAAATTTGTTCCAAAATTGCGAATTTTTTATTAAAAAAGTCGTTATGTTTTTCTACAGTTTTTATCAATTTTGATGAATTTTATGTATTTTTATTGAACTTCAATTTGTCAAATAATGAGAGATGTGAACTGGAGTGAGTGTGTGTATTTTTGCAAAAAGTTAGTCTTAATAAAAACTTCAATAACTCAGTCAATTATTGATTTTTTTACCATTTTTATCTGTTTTGATGAACTTTATGTATTTTTTATTGGATTTCACCCCGTAAAATGGTGTGAGATATGAACTGGAATGACCAAAACCGAATTCCCAAAGTGGGCAAAATATGTTCCAAAATTGGTGATTTTTTATTAAAATGGTCGTCATACTTTTCTTAAATTTTTATCTGTTTGAATGAATTTTATGTATTTTTAAATAATGTAAAATAATGAGAGATATGAACCGAAACCGAATTCCAACAGTGGGGAAAATTTGTTCCAAAATTGGGAATTTTTTTATTAAAAAACAGATAAAAATGATGAACAAAATACTATATTTTCCAAAATACCCGAATTCCTAAAGTGGGGAAAATGTGTTCCAAAATTGGAGATTTTTTTAATAAAATGATCGGTATGCTTTTTTACCATTTTTATCTGTTTTGATGAATTTTATGTATTTTTATTGAATTTCAATGTGTTAAATAATGTGAGATATGAACCAAACCCGAATTCCCAAAGTGGGCAAAATATGTTCCAAAATTGGGGATTTTTTTTATTAAAATGGTTCATGCTTTTTTTACATTTTTATCTGTTTGAATGAATTTTATGTATTTTTATTCAACTTCAATGTGTAAAATAATGAGAGATATGAACCAAAACCGAATTCCCAAAGTGGGGAAAATTTGTTCCAAAATTGGGAATTTTTTTTTCAAAAAAGTCGTCATGTTTTTTTTACAATTTTTATCAATTTTGACGAATTTTATGTATTTTTATTGAACTTCAATTTGTCAAATAATGAAAGATGTGAACTGGAGTGACCAAAACTTGTATTTTTGCAAAAAGTTAGTCTTAATAAAAACTTCAATAATTCAGTCAATTATTAACGGATTTTGAAAAGAAAAGCGGCGCTTTACTCCCTCCTAAATGATTTATTTTAGTAAATTTACAAGTGATATGATTTCCAAACAAAATAATTTAAAAAATATATAGCTAAATTTGGAAAATGCCAAAAATTTTTTAAATGTGTTCTTCTGACAAATACACAATGATTTTTTAAGTTTTCTTAAATAAACTATATATCTATCGATTACCAACTAAGTTATTTGCTAATAATTGTGCAAAGTTACGAAAAAATTACCTTTTTTTTCGTAACTTTGAGATTTTGAGAGTGTCTGGGAAATTTCAAATAAAGATTATCGTTCCTCGACAATACTTACCAGAAAAACAATATTACTTCCCAGAGTTTTTGAACTGTGTTATGTGCACCTAATCGAACTATAGGTGGTTTAAAAATTTAAATATCAACACAATTGAACCCACAATGCTTCCACTGTTCCACTGTTTGGTGTGGATTTTGGGCTGCACTGAACAATTTGTTTGATCGGATGAGGTACTGCCGAGCCGGTCGTGAATTATTTTGTGTTCCATTATTAAATGACAAAGTTGAACCTTTCCAATAAAACCAGAAATTTGAAAAAAAACTGTGAGAGAAATTTGAGGAACTGTGAGAGATCGAGGAGGAGGTTAAGAGTTTTTAACACCTTGTATCTGTCTGGCTGTATATGGGATACGCTTGGTCAACATGGTATCTTATCAGACGGCTTTTGTAGAAACTGTGAGGAAGAGGAGGAAGTTGAACGTCTATTCTGCCTCTGTTCGGCCATGACTATATAGAGAGTTATTCTGAGTCTAGGCTCACATTCGCCAGATGATAGGTATCAGACGACTTTTGTAGAAACTGTAAGATAGAGGAGTATGCTAAGAGTTGTGTACACCATCCGGCTATGGCTAACTAAAGGACATAGGGTCCTCCTCTTCAATATCACGACGAACAAATATACGAATTTTCAATTCCAACGTAACCTCAGTACTCATATATACTTTCTTCTACAGCGATTACAATCTTTCACAAATCGCTGTCTAATACTGGCCAAACACAATCTCGAATGCCAGTTTATGGGCGTTGACAAACCAAATGCCAATACATCTGAATGTTATGGAACGGAAATGGAAGTGGATAGGCCACACTCTAAGGGAGGCCCCAAATGACATCGCTAGACAAGCCATTGAGTGGAAACCATAGGGCAGCCACAGAAGAGGTCGCATGCTTGGAGAAGACAACTCAAAAAGGAAATTGAAAAATGAAAAAATGGAATGAACTGGAGTGAAATAAGAAGAGCCTGTCATTAGATAGAATTAGATATTTTTTATACTTTATTTGTTTGATATTGAATCTGCTCCTTAGGAGCCTAACAATATGTATACGAATCTTTTAAAATAATATAATAATAAATCCCGTTTATGATTTCGAATGTTCCACGGTCCTCTGCACTTTAACGACAGGTTGGATATTATTTTGTTCTGTAGGGTTTAAGAAGACAAGTGGTCACTAGGGCGTACCTCAAAAAAAAAAGTTCGCCGTACACCTTCGAATATGAAGTATTATTGAAAGGTAGTTTCAAAATAATTTTTTTTATTTTTTATGCCGAACGTAGGGGTCGCGCTTTTACATTTTTCTATATAACTTCTGCATTTATAAACGGATTTTAAAGTGTGATACATCGATGTTTTTGTCTCGACGAGGCCGATTTTTTTGTCTTTGAAGTCATTGAGCTCAAGCACCCCCTTCTGGTACTTACCCATCATATCTCAGTTGCTACTACCCTAATGTACCACTCTAATATCAGAAAATTAAAGCTCGCATAAAATCATGAAACTCTTCCTAAGGATGTACGTCGATTTTCAAAAAAATCGGCCTCGTCGAGACAAAAACATCGATGTATCACACTTTCAAATCCGTTTATAAATGCAGAAGTTATATAGAAAAATGTAAAAGCGCGACCCCTACGTTCGGCATAAAAAATAAAAAAAATTATTTTGAAACTACCTTTCAATAATACTTCATATTCGAAGGTGTACGGCGAACTTTTTTTTTTACTTGTAACCTGGTACGCTCTAGTGGTCACGCGATTGAGAGGTCCCTTTACGACATCGCGTTGCAGAATGGTCTACATATTTAACGGTTCGTAGTTTACCAAGGGTTTCAGATAATTTAAGTTGCGAGGGCGTTTATCAGCCTAGTGAACTAGAGTGTAAAACTCCAATAATCAAATCTTTTTCCTCTCGAGTTATCGCGGATTATGAAGAGTTCTAGATGATTATATGTTGTGAGGGCGTATTTCAGCCTCGTTAGGTGGAATAGTAACTCTGATAATCAATTCTTTTCCTCTCGTATTTTCGCGGATTTTCAAGACTTCAAGATGATTATTTGTCGCGAGGGCGTATTTCAGCCTCGTAAAACGGAGTGTCTACTCTAGTTTTTCCCTCTCGGATTTTACAGTGTCTGCTTGTGTGACCACGTACAATATGTACAATATGAAATCAATGTATTTTTAGTTTTAGTGAGTTTGTTGTCCACCTCTTCGTAAGCGAGACGAACGTGGAACATTAGTTGCCAAGATGTTCCCATGGCGTTGAAGCTTCTGTTGATGACTTAGTTTGATGACGATAGACTTAGATATCATAATTTTGTTATGGCCCTCCTCATAGAAGGAATAGGAATTTTGGGAATGACGAGGAGGTTAATAAGTTTGAATTTTGGCTCGAATGAGGGACTTTAAAGCTTGTGTTGGTGCAATTTTACTCTTCTGGTCCACTGTGAGTCGCTTCTTTCATTCACTTTAAAATTAGTTGAGTGAGAGTTTTGAGTCTGATATTCTCATTTATCCACAAGATAGGTTTTGAACTTAGAATCGAATCAGACGACTTTTATAGGAACTGTGAGAACGAGGTGAAGGTTTGGAGTTTTGGACACATGCTTTGTACGGCTATGCCTGGGAGACGCTTGACACCGACAGGCTGGTTCCGATTAGGGCATTGTTGTTGTTATTGTTGTAGCAGCTTTTAGAGGGAGCTGAGGTGATAATCCTTAAGTCTGAATTGTACTAGACTTCGTTCCGGCATGTATCCGATTATCGCGGGAACCTTTGTTCATTATCGTTCTCATGTTGTCCGGCTGTTATTAGCATCTTCTTCAAGGTTGTTGGTTATGTTAAGGGAATGGAATGTTAATCGAGTTACACCACTATCCTCCACTAGAGGGGCTGCAGTTTATATTAACAGTCATGTTATATATCGCTAATAGCTATTATTTCTTCCCTGGACCTTGGAGCAATCGAAATAACTATTTTTATGGGCAAGTGTGTTCGGATGAGAAAATTGGCTGCAAAAACTCTTATTTGAAATTATGATGAAAAGTGAAAATATGTTGATGTTGAATTTTACCAGTGCTCCGGCCTGAAATCGAACCCAGCACCTTCAGATTGCAAGACGCGCACACTTCCACGGAGCTATGAAGGCCGATGAGGGCTTTAAAAGCTCGTGGTGTCACAATTGTACTTTTCTGGTCTAATGCCCAGTTTCTTCTTTCACTTTAAATTTAGTTGAGTGGGAGATTTTCTGAGTCTTATATGTTCACATAACCAAAGGATAGTTATCGAATCTGGCGACTTTTATATGCACTGAAAACTGTTTTGGTCCAGCGAGAATCGGAAGCCATAATCTAAAGTATGTTCAATCTACGCGTCCGCTGAGAGAAGAAAAATCGGTCCGTACTATTCTCTGTTGCTTGACTTTAGTAACAATTTCCATTAATTTTACCGATCGCATGTATTTGCCTGCTACCTGTTTCTTCTGTTATCATATTCCAATTCCATTGGAATGTTTCTAATTTCTTAATTGCATACCAATTAATGTTGGCTTTGATCGTTCTCCTCTACAATGTTTGTTGTTGCTCGTTCAAACTTGTTCTCTCTCCCTCTCTGTGTACACTAAGGACCTCCACGTCTGTCGAGGCTTAGCTTTGCGCAATAAACGCATAGCCATAGCTTTACATGTTAAAGTTTCTAATTGTTTGTCTAAACAAAAAACCAAAAACAAGAACAAAAGCTACAAAGCGGATGAATGAATTATAAAGATGGTCGTTCAACTACGCCGTCAACTACGATGATGATAATCATCAGCCACAGCAGCAACATTACCGCCAACACCGTCATTATCATTGGAGCCATCTCGGCACTCTCGGCACTCTCTGCTCTTTCCATCTCCCTCTCCATCCGACACTCTCACACTTAGTGCTGTGATGTTGTTCAGTCTCTGTCTCAGTAACTGGCATTCACTCTGCAACTGCACAACTTCATGTGTGCGCGGTGCGGTGACATGGGCACGTACCGAACATCGGACAGACAAGGCAGAGCGTCGGCGCACGTTCGGTACGTACTGTTGTTCACTTCGTTGTCGTCGTCGTATGTAAAGTAACAGCTCTATTCTTTTGTATTGTACCGGTTGACTTACTTCTCATCTGTTGAATGTTAAAGAGTAGTTGTTGTGTTGTGGTTGGTGCTGCTGATGATGATGATGGTGTTGGAGTGTTTGCTTCTTCTTGTTCTTCTTCTACTACTTCTGTTTAACAGCAGAGTGCAGCGACCCTTGTGTAGTAACATCATTTGTGTTGTTATTGTAGATTTTTCTTTTGTGTTTTGTTGTGTTTGTTCTATTGCTTCCAGATTCTATCTCTGGCCGTCTAGGCTTTGATGTTCTCCTTTGTTCTTTTCCCATTCAAAGATCATCTAATGTTTGCTAGCCGCCGGCTTAATTGCAATCTTCACCCTCCCTACCTCCCTCCAGCCATGTGTGTTTCCTCTTCGACACTTGTTTCTTCCTATTCCCTTTCTAATTCATTAGATTGTAAAGGGTGATTTTTTAAGAGCTTGATAACTTTTTTTTAAAAAAAAACGCATAAAATTTGCAAAATCTCATCGGTTCTTTATTTGAAACGTTAGATTGGTCCATGACATTTACTTTTTGAAGATAATTTCATTTAAATGTTGACCGCGGCTGCGTCTTAGGTGGTCCATCCGCTTAGTCCAATTTTGGCATTTCCACGTTTTTGAGTAACAGAGACCCAATTGGTGCGAACGGCGACGAATCGAAAATTGGTGGTCATCATTAACACTGGCCGATACAGCTGCGATATTTTCTTCAGTTCGCACTCTACGTAAGCGTGTTGGTGGTTTAATGTCCAACAATGTAAATTTGGTGCGAAATTTAGTCACAATAGCCCGAATAGCCGCTTCAGTGGGTCGATTAAACTGACCATAAAATGGAAGCGCGCAATGAACTTTCTTAACAGAGCACGCATTTTGATAATAAAATTCAATAATTTGCAAGCGTTGTTCGTTTGTAAGACGATTCACGATGAAATGTCAAAGCATACTGAGCATCTTTCTCTTTGACACCATGTCTGAAATCCCACGTGATCTGTCAAATACTAATGCATGAAAATCCTAACCTCAAAAAAATCACTCTTTATATTGGGATGTATCGTTTTTAGTGGTAATATTCATATTCTTTGTAATCTCTATCTTACAGCGTATAGCTGATATAAAAATCATATCCGGGCCGATAGCCTTTTAATTGTAATAAATAATGAAATAAATAAATAAAAAATTATTTTTAAAAATTCGTACTTTAGAGGGATAAGAAGAGAAGATAAGGATGGTGCCCTGACCAACCAAATGAATCTATAATATTGGTATGGACATTCCTCTTATAGCGTTGGCTCGTACCTAAAGGTGGATTTTTGTAAAATTCGTACTTTTAGCGAGTCAAATGTGAAAAAAGGGATTAAAATGGTACCAATCAAAAGACTGAAGCTGGAATCATGCAATTCGTTGTTCACATCTCTAAAATCGTGAAGATGCTCAAATTGAATGGCTATTGCGAAATTCATATTTTTAAAGGGTAACTAGCGAAAAGGGATAAAAATGGTACCAATAAAACGACTGAAAGTGAAATCATAAAATTCGGTAGGTTTTTTCTTTTATCTTGACAAAGCATCAATGAATTTTACGAAATATGTACTTTAAAGGGCGATTAGGGATAAAAAAGGTTTAAAATGGGAAAAAGGGTAACTAGCGAAAAGGGATTAAAATGGTACCAATAAAACGGCTGAAGCTGAAATCATAAAATTCGGTAGGTTTTTTCTTTTAACTTGACAAAGCATCAATGAATTTTACGAAATATGTACTTTAAAGGGCGATGAGGGATACAAAAGGTTTAAAATGAAATTCATATTTTTAAAGGGTAAATAACGAAAAGGGATAGAAATAAAATTCGCTAGGATTTTTTCTTTTGTCTTGACAAAGCATCAATGAATTTTACGAAATATGTACTTTAAAGGGCGAAGAGGTATAAAAAACGATTAAAATGAGCAACATAAAAGGAAATTCATATTTGTAATGGATGAAAAGGGTTATAAAAGGTACCAGTAAAAGGGCTCAAGCTGAAATCATGAAATTTTTTGGTTATATCCCTCGACGCTAAACACAAATTTATTTTGGGAAATATGCACTTCAAAGCGGTACATAAAGGGATGCAAATAGTACTCCTAAAACAGTATCAGCTAGAATAGCAAAATTCGATGTGAAGCTCAAATCATGAAATTTGGTGGATATATTCCCCAACGTTAATAGTAAATTGATTTTAGAAAATAGTACTTGTAAGGTTGAAGCGGGATATAAAGGGATAAAAATAGTACCCATAAAAGAGTAGCAGCTAGAATTGTAAAATTCGATTTGAATATTCCTCTGACTACTACGTTCACACTCAATTATCACACTAATTTAATTTTTCGAAATTTGATTTGGGACCAAAATTGATAATTGATGAATTGTTGATGGGTACCATTTTTATCCCACTTTGTGTTACACCTGGAATATGCTGCATATAATTATCTAACTTAGTACGCGCTCAAAAAATGGTTTTTTAGAAATGTGTAATTCTAAGGGAAAGCGGAACAAAAAGGGATAAAAATTGTACGCAAAAAAAATTTGCTGCTAAAATTATGAAATTGAATGAGTAAAACATATAGTTTTAGATTTTTTTAGAGTGAGGCGGGACAAAGAGAGATAAAAATGGTACCCATCGAAATGATACACCTGGAATTTGCTGCATATGTACGTACGCGCTCAAAAAATTGATTTTTAGAAATGTGTAATTTTAAGGGCAAAGTGGGACAAAAAGGGACACAATTGGTACCCACCGAATTTTTGCTGCTAAAATCATGAAATTGAATGAGTACAACTTAAATATATGTTTCGATTTTTTTTCAAAGAGTGAGGAGGGACAAAAATGAGATAAAAATGGTACCCACCAAAATATTGAGTCTAGATTTCGGTGCGTTTATTCCCCTGACTATTTACACGTTCAAAAAAAAGGATTTTTAGAAATAAGTACTCTTTAGGGGGATGCGGTACAAAAAGGGATAAAAATGGTACCCACCAAATTGTTGCAGCTTAAATCAAGAAATGGAATGAGTACAACATAAATATATATTTCGATTTTTCTATTTTTTTTTTGAGAGGGAGGGGAGACAAAGGGGGATAAAAATGGTACCCATCAAAATTTGACTCCTGGAATTTTTTGATTATGTACGCCCTCACAGTAAATGGATTTTTAGAAATATGCACTCTTTAGGGGGATGCGGGACAAAAAAGGATAAAAGTGGTACCCACCAAATTGTTGGGTAACATCATGAAATGGAATGAGTACAACATAAATACGTTTATCGTTTTTTTCTATTTTTTAGAAAGGGAGGCGGGTCAAAGAGGGATAAAAATGGTACCCATCGAAATGATACACCTGCAATTTGCTGCATATAATCTTCTGACTACGTACGCGCTCAAAAAATTGATTTTTAGAAATATGTACTCTTTAGGGGGATGCGGGATAAAAATGGTACCCACCAAATTGTTGCTGCTAAAATCATGAAATTGAAAGAGTCAACTATAAATATATATTTCGATTTTTTCTATTTTTTTAGAGAGTGAGGCTGGAAAAAGGGATTAAAAATGGTACCCATCAAAATTTGACTCCTGGAATTTGTTGCATGTAATCCTCTGATTATGTACGCCTTCACAGTAAATGGATTTTTTGAAATATGTACTCTTTAGGGGGATGCGGGACAAAAAGGGATATAAATGGTACCCACCAAATTGTTGCAGCTAAAATCATGAAATGGAATGAGTACAACATGAGCTGCTAAAATCATGAAATTAAAAGAGTCAACTATAAATATATATTTCGATTTTTTTGTTCAATGTTTCCAGAGAGGAAGGCGGGACAAAGAGGGATAAAAATCGTACCCATCCAGCTAGAATCGTGTATATTGACTATATATTTGACTATATAAATTAAATTTTTGGACGTTTAATGGTGAAGGGAGTTTGGTTCGCATAGGTAAAGTATCCGCTTTGCACGAGACTCGGGAAAGATCTTTTTTATTTTTATTTTAAATAAACAACGAAGATTCACTCCAGAGTAGAATCTAGCTCGAAAAATTTAAGGATTTTCTACAGATTTTCAAGCGTGGTCACCTCAATCGGTGGATTACTGTGTTGCTCCTCTTCACAATTCTAAAAGAGATCTAATTTTTCCCCAGAAATTAATGTGAATTCATTTTGAATTTCCATGATTAGTCGGTCGTTGAGCTGTGCCGCTTCACAGCTCATACTGGCTCTTCAAATTCGGCCACAAAAATATTTTATTGTTGCAAACGAAGAGCAAAACTCCACATGGAGTAGATGCTAATCAAAACTTGACGTTGCCATGAGCTAGCTGTCACGTAAATTAAGAATCTAGCTTGGTTTCATAGTGGCTGTACTGAGGCCTTTTAAATAAAATGGTGATCAATTTGATTCATGTCGAAAAATTTACTCAGAGTTTTCTCAATTTTTACAGCCAAATAAATTCACAAGATCTTAAAATTAAAAATGTTGTCACATTTCATAAAAGTGCCGCCAAATATCCCTCAATTCGGGTAGTTCAAAAGAACTTCTCTATAAATCTCGATCGTTATTTTGGGCTTGATCTAAAAAGTTCACACAAAAATTTCTAATTTATCATTTAATAAATAATAGAGCTATTATTTTTCGCACTTGCCCTGCTAATAATGTTGTGGCTAACTTGCAAAAATTCGATACGATCTATTGTACATTCATGCATAGTTTTATTTCTTTTCATATGCCACTATGGCTCGATGTAAACACAACGTACAAAGATTACTGGTTGCCAAATGCAAAAGCTTTGTAGAGTCATACGATATAAGAAACATTCACAATTGCATACGTTGTACATTGTGAATGCATTTACAAATAGTCATACTAGGGTGTACCGCAGCTGACAATACAATAGCAGTCACTCGATGGGTGTTGATAATCTCCCGATCAAGAAGAAAATTAAAAAAAAATTAAAAATAGAATTCCTGAAGATGTTCCTCAACGAGGGACGAAATATTGAATAAATAAAACAAAATTCAAAGAAAAAACATCAGACATTGAGCTTGAATTATTATTAAAAATTTGTTTTCAAATGATACTTAACTGAAGGTCGTATGCTCATAACAATTAATACATATTTAAAAAATCTTTAGAAATATTTTCTAAAGGGGAAAACAAAAAGACAAATTAATTTTCCAAGCCCAGAGGAATTGATGAAAATATATTTTTTATTTTGCTAAGAAAAAATCTCAAAAATGTCACCATGCCATTTGTAAATAAATTTATATTCCATAAAAATAGATGCACATCCCAGTTCAATCGCAAAAATATTTACGAAGCCCGGAGAAAATGGTCAGAATTAAATAACTATTTTTTAATTTTTCTTTTAAAAATTTCTAATTTAACTCATTTATCGGGAAGTTCTTTTTTTAATTTTGAATTTTTCCAAACATAAAGAAAATAGTCAAAAATATATATTTTTTAATTTTCTTCAAAAAATTCTAATTTAAAACTTTTATGGAGAAATTTTTTTTTTATCTTTTTATTTTTCCCATAATAATCAGCCTAATATCCGTTGTTAGATTTTTTTCTTCAAAATGTATACACATACACCCTTATTTAGCATACACCCTGTACATGTGAATAAGTCAAAAATATATATTTTTAATTTTTCTTCAAAAAAATCCCTAATTTAAACCTTTGGATGAAAATTATTTATTTTTTAGAATTATTTTATTTTCCCATAATTTGTTTGATTTTTTTTTTCAAAATTTCCCATTTCCATACACCCTAGTACATGTCCGCATGCATGCAACAAACATCTGGGCATGTGCTGCAACAACCAGTGCTGTGTTGTTTTTATTGCTGCAATTACAGCTGATTTCGGGGATAATTTGTTTTTTTTTTTTTTTTGGAAGAGAAAGAAAGACATGCTGCTTTTGTTGTACAGAGCGACAGAGAAAGATAGGGAGATTTATGCTGACCGGGGTCGAAATGTGTTATAAGATTTTATATGACCATAAACACAAAACGATTAACATCAAAAGCCATAACATGGTGCAATGACTTCTACTACATCAATTAAATATTGTACAGAAGATGTCATATGCACAGTGGGGAATATGTTCTCTTTATATTCCAAGAATATGTCTAATTGCTGTGATTCGTTGGTAATGCAGATTTGCTAAGATTGTCTAGGGAATTTTTTATACGGCGTTCGAATATACACCCAAAATCCACTTTTTCCGGATTTAGGATTTTTTATATGGAAGATGACAGGTGAAATCCGATCAAAGTGGATTTTGGACGCATATCTGAATGGAGTATTAGAGTTTTTAAGATTATTCATGATCATTTCTTCCTTGCACAGGGTGGGCCATTTAAAAAGTTAAATTTTGAACTACTACTTTGACTTTGAAAGGTAGAATATTAATTAATTTTTATTTTCAGGTTTATATTTGGTTTCGAACAAAATTGGGAAATACTAAAAATTTACTTCCAAAGTAGTAAGTCTTTAACGCAAACTGTAAGAATTTTACGTGCTAAATTTTCGAGAAAAGATCCGTCTTCAGTTCAGCCTTCTCCTTTTCATCTCGGTGGCTATGTCAATAAGCAAAATTGCCGCATATGGGGTTTAGAGAACCCACACGTGAGTACTGAGAAACCAATGCACCCACAACGATATTTAAAATTGTTTCGAACGAAAATATAAACTTAAAAATATATAACTTAAATAAATATAAATTTTGCTAATATATCGAGATCTTTCGAAAATTGGTAAAATGGGATAAAATTAGCTCCGCGATGTATGACCAGCTTAACAAACGATTTATTGCAAAATCAATTCGGTGACAACATTTTTTCCCGCTTTCACAGTACTCCGAATATGCTAATTTGTAAAAAAACGAATAAATCCCCAATTTGTGTGGGAGGTACCACGCCCATTTTTTTTTACTAAAATTAAAAATTTCGTCGTAGTTACCTTTAATATTTGCATTCTCATTTCGGATATATTATTCCGATCCCAC
The DNA here is from genome assembly GCA_947397865.1 of Polietes domitor. Lineage (NCBI taxonomy): Eukaryota > Metazoa > Arthropoda > Insecta > Diptera > Muscidae > Polietes > Polietes domitor. The sequence goes on along the minus strand of OX377620.1, from coordinate 175,115,813 downwards.
CCGGTTATATATTCAATCAAAGGTAATTATGATGTCTACATGATGTTGCGAATGACACTTTCACATAGAAACAGTGGTTCAGGAAAGGCTTCTAAAAATAATTTTAGTTCGAAAAAAAAATCTATTTTTGCTGGCACGAAAAAAATCATAAAAAAATAGAAAAAAGTCGCAAAAATTTATTGTTTGATTTTTCAAATAGCTAACATACTAACGCAAAACAATGTTTATTTGAAAAAAATCTTTGGATAAATGTAGAAGTTATTTAGCAGAAGCAAAGGATTAAAAAAATCATGATTTTTTAATAATTGTTTAAATAGCGCGTTACAAGTTATACATCATTACAAGTTATATACAAAATATATTGTTTTAGTTTGTAATAGCTGGGATCTTATCGAAGAGAACGAGGCAGTTTTGAAGAAAATCTATGGATAAATGTAGATGTTATGACTCTTATGTTGAAGTAAGGGAATTTAAAACAAAAAACAACAAATCATATGTGAGGAGAATCTAAGGATAAATATAGGGAGGGCCATTTATTTCAATTTTAAATTAGATTCGGCTATAAAAAAGTACTGATTTTCAAATTTATGGTTTTATTGGAAAAGTTTTAGTCTCTGACTGTATGCAGAGGCAATTTTAACCATTTATTTTTAAAAATATGAGGAAACGACAAATTTAAAGTTAAGTCACATAGCACGACGGGTTAAGTATTGATGACAGCCAATGACAATGCAGATATCCTATATATAAATATAAATCATAAATCTAGAGTTTATAAATGTGTATATGATCAATTATGCAATGATAAACGACTCTGAGAATTAAATTATAAAACCAATTTATTGACAAATGTTCAATATTTTATTATTATTAAATGTAAATTAGTAAATTTGAAAGTGGTCTACTGTTTTCCATTTATGAAGTAAAACTAATTTAGTGCTCAGAATAATCAATAAAATATTTTTAATATTACCCATTTTTCCGGGAAATCTGAAAAATTTTCACGGGTATTCCCGTCCAATTTTTTTCGGGAATTCCCGGACCCCAAATCCTAGAGGAAATCCACACTAAACCACACAAACTTTGGCCATATACGTATTTCGTATACTGTATGGGGATAACTCATCAGTGGCGCTTCTGTAAAGAATTTTTTCATTTTAACAAAATAATATGCGAAGAAAATCTAAGAACAATTTTTTTATTTTATTTATTTATTTTTTGCGTTTTATCGATTTCAAAGCTAAAATTGTTCATTTTATGTTTTTAAGAATTTTTAATCCATTCTAATGCAAATTCTCCACAAAATTATTTCTTTCAAAATTAATATAATTTAATGTTTCCCCATTTCTAAAGGCTAACTTTTTCTAGACCAGAGTTATTCTGAAGCTATTGTATTTAGATTTTTATTAACCATTATAATGTAAAAAAAGCTCCATAAAATTATTTATTAAAAATATATTTTTTTTTCAATTTCTAAACGCAAACTCTCAATTTCAGACCAGAGTTATTCTTAAGCAATTGTTTTTAGACTTTTTTATGCATTTTAAAAATAAATTCTCCATAAAGTTAAAAATAATGTAATTTAATTTATATCCCAACTCTCAATATCAGAATTTGAATTCTTCCGAAGCAATTGCACTTTGTTATTTCAAAAATGGTTTTTTCTAATATTCTAACACCATTCCCCTTACTTCCTGCTTTGAGTATGAAAGTCTGTTTATATGTCCAACCCAATTTCGTTTCATATTCTCCCTGACACTACGGAATAGATGCCAGCACGAATAGTCTCCCAGCCATTAGTGTATTATTTAAAGATATCGAAAGATATCATTATTCTTACAAAAATACATGCCTGCATATGTACAGATGTATTTCATTAGGCGACGTTATTTTTTTTCTCCAGAACGCCAATGTTCATGTCATGCTGGCAATTAATTCAAACTCATCCTCAACCAACAACGTCATCCTCAGCCGGTCTAAGCTTTAACTGGCTCTAGAGGAGATGGATAGAGACAGAGAGAAAGAGACACTTGGGGAGCGTTTGTTAACACGCCATGCTAATTATATGTTCCTACATTCCTCCAACATGCAGTGGCCTCAAAGTGAACGGAGCTGAGCTGAGCGGTGTGCATAGCTAATATCGTAAATGCAGTTTTTGCAGCTCTCAAGTCAATTAAGGGAAGTATGCTTAGATTCTTTGCAATAATTAGAGGAATTTCTGAGATTTGAGTTTTTTTCTTCACACACTATAGTATACTATACTTAATGTTATTAGCTATCTTTTGTTTTTCATAATTAACTCGTTAAGGAAAGGTAAGGTAAATGACAAAAAGGTTACATGGAGATTGATGGGCAATTAAGTAGTAGAAAGGTAACTGAAATTTGAAGTAGAGGTCTCAACAAGTTTCTTATGACCTCAAAAGGGCTGTGATATGATATATACAAGTCTCTCCTCTTCTCTTGGAATCATAATAGTGCTGGAATCCCATCAGCCTACAGTCAATAATAACACTCTTCAAAATGCCTTCAGGTGAATATATAAGGGCATATGTAAATTTTCAAACAGTCTAAATGCTGATGATACATGATAACACAAACACTCTATACACAAGGTTCACTGATGAGTTACCCCCACACAGGAAATGCAATGAGTATATGACCAAAGTGTGATAATAGTTGAGTGTGATTATCCTCCTTTCATTTATTGATGCCAGTTGTCTGCCACACCAGCTGCTGGCTGGTAGCTTTGTATCAAGGGCAACATAGGGATCTACTGTGAGAACTCAGTTGTCCCCGAACCTAGGCCCCAGATCTAGATACCCTGGAAAGAAGGGGTTTAGTCACTTATGATATAGTTCCAAAAATAAAAGATTTCTAAGAACTATTTATAATTAAGGTGATGTCCAGCCAATCCTCCATGATTCTCTATGGCAGAATTATGTTTCTCAATTATATTTTTCGAAATTGAGTTCCCTTTAATTAAAATCCAATTACAGAACAGCACTCTATTATCTCTTCTGCCAAAAAATATTCTATTTCGCCATACTTCAGTATGATTAATTTAAACAACATGAGTATACCATAAACATATTATTAAGCCATAAATGAGGATGATCTCAGCTAGGCTTTTGCGTCTTATATACATTCACATCTGTACCATCTACCCAGCCTAGCCCTCAAGAACATTGAGCAAATTGAGCAAGAACCCTTATCATAATCTGCTCTTCTTTCAAATAAATAGAAGCAGAAAAAAAACACATCTGTGCCGTTCAGCAATTTGAAAACTTTTATTTCCAGCCTTCATTGAAAGTTGTACTTTTACCAAGTTTTCGGTTTTGCGTTTTTTTTTTCAAATGACACATCTGCTTTTTTCGTTGTTCTTTGTCGGAGAGAGACCTTGAAAAGACGCACAATTTGAAAGTTTCTTCAAATGAAACCACATTAAAAAAGGGGGTAACTAAATTTAACAAAGCAACACACATGTGTGAAACTAAATCTTCTGATGAAGGAAAATGAAACAAAAAAAACACAAATTCATCAACTGGTTTCTTTCATTGCGACGTTGATCATAATAATAAAAAAGAAGAATAAATGTGCGTTCTTTATGGGCAAACAACAACTACAACAACAAAAATTACCCCATTTCGTTAATGACAAATGAAAGTTGATCGCTGGGTTGGGAAGGCAAGGAACACTGGGTTTGAGAAAGAGAAATAAAAATCATGAATAAAAGTTATGACGCAAAATGAAATAAAATTTTCAAATGAGAAGATTAAACTTGTAACGATTTCATTTGATTTAGATTCATTTTTGAAAAAAAAAAAACTTAATTTTAAAACAAAAAATTCTACACAAAATTCAAAAGATTATAGAAGGAAAAAAGTTTGTCTTTTAATGTTTCAAAGAATTTATTAAGTAACTTAGTTTTGTATACAAGAATTTCTTTTAAATTAGACAAATATATTTTATTTTTTAGGCAATCTTATCTTTATCTATTCTAAAAAATTATAATATCAATATATATTTTTTATTAATTCTTTAATATTTTTTAACTTAAAAAACTAAAAAAATATTTTTAATATAAAAAATTATTCAAATTTTAACACTTTCGATAAATTATAAGAATATAAATATATATTTGTTATTAATTCTTTAATATTAAAAAATAAAATTTTAGTATTTTTAGTCAATTTAACTAATATTAAATTAAATTAATATTAATTAATTATTTTTTATTAATTCATTAATAATTTTAATTATCATAATTAAATTTTGTTTCAGTATTAAAAAATTATTTAAATTTTGTAAGAAATTTAATTAATATAAAATGTAATTAGTATTAATTAATATTAAATTTAATTAATATTAATTTACAAAATTTTAAAATTAAATTTGAATTTTAAAAACGTATGCTAATTTGCTTATGTTCATTTAGTTTAGAGAACATTCTTTAATATTTTTTAATTTACATAATTGAAACATTTAAATTATTAAAAAGTAAAAATAAACATATTTTATAGTAAAAAATGTTTTAAATTTTTATTTTTAAAGCAATTTAATTTTATTTTTAATTTGCAGAATTTAAAAATTAAATTTTAATATAAATTTTTATTATTTGTTTGTTCTGTTAGTTAGGATTGACAAAATTTAAATGAAAAACTAAAAGTTTTTTTAATTTAACAAATTAAAAAAAAATATAAAAAATAAAATTAATATTTTTCATTGTTGCTTATTCTTTTAAATAAATGCAACTTCGGGATTGGCGATATTTAAAAATTATATAAAGAATATATTAAAAATAAAATAAAAGAATATATTTTTAAAAAGTTATTTTTTAGTAATATTTTTAAAATTAATTTTATTTATTTTGGAATTTCAATTTTTCTTAAGACTTTATTTTTTAAGTAATTAAAATAAATATTTTTGATAACTCTTTAATGTATGCAGTTTAAATTTTTGCAGAGTAGGCTATTTTTAAAAGTTGTTTTTTTAATAATTAACAAACTTTTTAATTTAAATTAAGAATCGTGTTTTTGATATTTTTAATTTATATTTTTAAATAAAAATATTTTTTATTCTTTCCAGTCTTTTAATAGCAATTAATTAAATTTGGATTATATTAACTTAAATTTAAACTATATTATTTACTTTTAATATCTTTCAGCAATTTAATTAATATTAACTATCAAAATTTAAAAATTAAATTTAAAAACTTGAGTTTATTTAGACAACATTCTTTAATATTTTTTTAATTTACATAATTAAAAATTTTTTTAATATTAAAATATGTTTTAAATTTTAATTTTAAAGCGATTTATTTTTATTTTTAATTTGCAGAATTTAAAGATGAAAATTGAAATTAAATTTTAATTACTTGTTTCTTCAGTCATTTGGGATTGACAAAATTTAAAATGAAAAAAATAAAAGTTTTTTCTTAATTTTAATTCTTTATATATTTTAAATTAAACAAATTTATAAAGAATAAAATTAATATTTTCTATTATTGCTTATTCTTTTAAATAAATGCAACTAAAGAATTGGGACTATCTATATTTAAAAATTATATAAAGAATATATCTAAAAAAAAATAAAAAAAATTATAACAAAAATATAAGAAACTGTTAATTTTTAATATTTTTTTTTTTTAAATTTTATTTATTTTCAATTTTATATTTTTCTAAAGATTTTATTATTTAATTGTTTTTATGTGCAGAAATTTTAAGTAATTAAATTAAATAATACATTTTATTTTTCAGACTATCTTATTTTTATCTCTTTTAGTTCCGAGATTTTTCAGTTTGACACTATTGAAAAATTATAATAATAATATAAATATACATTTTTTAATTTACATAATTTGAAAAAAATATTTTTTAATATTAAAATAAATATTTTAATTTTAATATTTCTAAGCAATTCAATTAATACTAAATTAATTTAAATTAATTTAATTAAAATTAATTTGATATTAATTAATATTAACCTTTATCAATATTAATTATTATTAAAGTTAATTAATATTAAATTCAATTAATATTAATTGATATTAAATATTATTAGTATTAAATTTAATTAATATTAATTTACAGAATTTAAAAATTAAAAAAAAATTAAATTTGAATTTTAAAAACATATGTTAATTTAGTTTAGAGAACATTCTTTAATATTTTTTTAATATACATAATTAAAATAAATATTTTAATTTTAATATTTCTAAGCAATTTAATTAATACTAAATTAATTTAAATTAATTTAATTAAAATTAATTTGATATTAATTATTATTAAACTTTATTAATATTAAATTTAATTAATATTAATATACAGAATTTAAAACTTAAATTTGAATTTTAAAAGCTTATGTTTAATTGCTTATGTCCATTTAGTTCAGAGAAAATTCTTTAATATTTTGTTTTAATTTACATAATTAAAAAAACAGTTTTTAATATTACAAAAATGTTTGAAATTTTTATTTTTAAATTGATTTAATTTTCTTTTTAACTTGCAGAATTTGTTTTTTCAGTTATTTGGGATTGACAAAATTTAAAATGAAAAAATAAAAGTTTTTTCTTAATTTTAATTCTTTATATATATAAATTTAAGCAAATTTATGAAAAATAAAATACATATTTTTTATTGTTGCTTATTCTTTTAAATAAATGCAACTTCAGAATTGTTCGGTATTGGCGATATTTAAAAATTGTATAAAAAAGTTGAAAAAAAAAACAATTAAAAATTTATAATAAAATATATTTTTAAAAAGTTAATTTTTGATAATACTTTTTAAATTAATTTTTATTTATTTTCAATTTTATATTTTTCTAAAGATTTTATTATTTAATTGAATTTTTATATGCAGAAATTTTAAGTAGTTAAAACAAATATTTTTGCCATTTCCATTATATATGCAGTTTAAATTTATATTTAATAAAAAAATTTATTTATTTTAATAACTAAAAAATTTTTTAATTTATATTAAGAAATGTTTTTTTTTTATTTATTAATTATGAATTACAATACAAAGTAAATTTATATTCTAATTTTGGGTGTAGGAATTGAGCCGGGGTGACTAAGACCATTGTAGCTAGTTATTGCAGCGACAGACCAGAGCCTCTGGTGGGAATCGAACCCACGACCCCCACGCTGATAGCTGAGCACGCTACCAACTCGACTAATTTACAGAATTTGTAAAATTAAAAAAATAACTTCAAAAATCTTATTTTTTCTGTTTTTATCTTTAATTTACAGAATCTTAAAAAAATAAAAATCACTTTTGTTTACTCTTCTAAATTCAAGCTGCTTAAAAAATTGTCCAGGATTGCATATTTTATAAAACAAATATTATAAAAAATATAATTTTGTATATTTTTTCCTAAAAATTGTCTTTTCTAATTAAACTGTTGTTTGCAGAACTTTTATATAATTCAAGGAATAATTTTAAAACATTATTTTTTTAATTTTTGAAACATATTTAATTTTATAAATTTTCAAAATTTGAAATAAAATTATACATTTTTGCAATTTTTATTTTTATCTATTCACATACATATATTGATATTTTCAACATTAATTAAACTTAAATTTATGTTAATTTATATTATATTTCTATACAATTTATTAAATTAATTATTATATTTCTCTGTTCCATATAATTGTAGGTCCACGGATAGATCGGAGACCATTGTAGCCAGTTTTTGCAGCGACAGTCCAGTGTCTCTAGTGGGAAAGGGAACAATAATCCCTGTGGCTACTTCTATTTATTCACTTCTATTTATTTCAATTTATGTAATTGGATTTTTTAATAAAATAAATATTTTAAAAATTTATATATCATTCACTTTCATAAAAGAATGATAGGTGCATCTCAATATTACAGGCCATATTTATGACTTCTTGGAGAATAGCAAATAATCGTTCGTAGGTAAATTATTTCGCGCACAGTCCATTGTTAGAGATATGTTGTCCCTAAGTGAATGTTTGTGGTATTATTTGTATTTCAGCACTTCTCTGACATCGATCTCTTTCCTAATCTTTTATGTCTAAGAATTCCTTTGGAGGATCTTTTGTGATTCTTGTCTTATGTTCTCTAACATGTTGCCTGGGAATTTTACCCACAGCACAGCTGGCCGCTTAACTACTAACCGTTGACTCATTTTAAAACTATTTTAATTTAATGTGGACATTGGAAACTCCATAAAAAAACAAATACGAAAAATCCCAAGTCACCAGAAAAATTCCTTTTGGCCACCTGTCTAGCATTTGTTGTTGGTTGTTGGCGACTGCCAACGAACCACAAGCGCAAGCACGAAACACTTTGGGCCAAAACGGTTTCTGCAGCTTTGGTCCGCTGGCGAATGTAAATAAACTTGGCCAACAACAAAAGCAACACCATAGAAACCATTAACAAAGAACGTGCCTTCATTATGAGGGTCATAAAAACTCCAGCATTCGGAGAATGTTTTAGAGCCACAACGACTACGACGATGGTGACGGCTACGAGGAGGAGGAGTAGTAGGAAGAGGGACCGACAAGAGTGCACAAGAAAGACAACAACAAAAATCGCCGAAGAAAATTACACACATTTTTTCTTCATGAGATTGATCAGAAGATTTCTGTGGTACTTTTAAGACATACAACAACATGTTCAACAGGTTTCCGTGGCATACTTCTGAGCTGGAGTAACATGAAGAAAAAAACCAAAAAAAAATAAAATAAAACGCTCAGTGGGCAGACGGACGGACGTACGTACACATTCTTTTTTAGGTCATTTTGAAGGTAAACTTTACTTAACGAAAGATGAAAAGGCAGCAGCAGAGCCCCACATTAAGATGGGTTTTTGGTAATTTTGGGTCAAAGTAAAATTGCACCACAGGCACCAGCCCAGTGAAATGTAAGGGGATGGCTGAACGATGGTTGGAAAATCCCTCGAATGTGGTAAAGCCCAGAGAGAAAACAATGTTGTGATGACACAGTGTGGCTTTGGAGTTAGAGTTAGGATTAAGAAAGCTCTTAAGCCACATTTTTCTATTGGCCAAGGTCTGACTATATCACAATTCCATTGCATATGGAATCACCCATATGTTCAAAATCAATTTGCATAATCAAACAATTAATAAATATTACCATTGGTTTCATTTACTTTACTAGCTGGTACATGTACCATACAACAAGTCCGTCCGTCCTTCCTTACTACATTATGTGTCTTGTTAAAATATGAACAGAATCTACATACGAGTAGATACTCGCCGCGCCATACCAATAGCTGTTGTAAGTTGTTTTTTTTTTGCTGAATGCCAAAGTTAACGAGTTAAATGGAAACCACTGGTCACTTAGCAGCTCAGCTCAGACGACAATCAAGACATTCTATTCGATATGGGATTTTGTTCGAGAGGGAGAGAACAAAATCCAAGCATGAAACACTTGCAACAAATGCCAGGCAATCGAACTTTGGCGAGTTGAATGAATTGCTGTTTGTGAATTTCTGCCATGGGATTGGAAATCGAAAAATTATATTTGATTGAAAAAAATCACAATATGTAGATCAACACCCAACCTTTTTTAACTATGACTTGCTAAATAAATCAATTGAATCAAAGATCTTGCAACAACAAGCAAAGAAAAATTTCAAAAAAGTTTCCTTTAAAATAAAATTAAACAAAATTACAGAAAAAAAAACAAGTTGTCCCAAAATTTTGGGACAAATAATTTTTCTTGTGGCAATATAATGTTTTTAGATAACATCCGTAAGCAAATCTAAAAAAAAATGCAGAATATAACAAGTCGTCCCAAAATTTTGGGACACTTTTTTTTTCGAAAAAAAATCCACAATAACTTAGCTTGAGTAGTAACGAAATACAAAAAGAATTATAAATAAATAAGGAAATACGTTGTCCCAAAAAATATATATAATGTTCTTAAATAACATCCTTAAGTAAATTTAAATAAAATTGCAGAAGAAAACAAGTTGTCCCAAAATTTTGGGACACCTCTTTTTTCGGAAATATGCATAATAACTTCGATTGAGTAGTAGCGAAATACAAAAAGAATTATAAATAAATAAGAAATAATGAAATATCTTGTCCCAAAAATTTTGGGACAACTTTTTTCTGCAAAAAGTACACTTAAATTTTGAGCAATATCATATTATAATAAGTTGGTATTAATTTGAAGACAATTACAATGTTCCAAAAGTTTTAGGACGGTGTAAAAAAGTACATATGTATATATTTTAATGAATACGATATTATTCTATTATAATTGGAAATCGAAAAATTATATTTGATTGAAAAAATCACAATATGTAGATCAACGCCCAAGCTTTTTTAATTATGACTTGCCAAATAAAGAAAATGAATGAAATATCTTGCAGGAACGATAGGCAAAAGTAACAACAAGCAAAGAAAGATTCCTTTAAAATAAAATTAAACAAAATTACAGAAAAAAACAAAGAAGAATTTTTCTTTTGGCAATATAATGTTTTTAAATAACATCCTCAGGTAAATTTAAATAAAATTGCAAAAGAAAACAAGTTGCCCTAAAATTTTGGGACACTTGTTTTTTCGAAAAAAAAATCCAAAATAATTTAGCTTGAGTAGTAGCGAAATACAAAAAGAATTATAAAGAGTGATTTTTTTGAGGTTAGGATTTTCATGCATTAGTATTTGACAGATCACGTGGGATTTCAGTCATGGTGTCAAAGAGAAAGATGCTCAGTATGCTTTGACATTTCATCATGAATCGTCTTACAAACGAACAACGCTTGCAAATTATTGAATTTTATTATCAAAATGCGTGCTCTGTTAAGAAAGTTCATTGCGCGCTTCCATTTTATGGTCAGTTTAATCGACCCACTGAAGCGGCTATTCGGGCTATTGTGACTAAATTTCGCACCAAATTTACATTGTTGGACATTAAACCACCAACACGCTTACGTAGAGTGCGAACTGAAGAAAATATCGCAGCTGTATCGGCCAGTGTTAATGAAGACCACCAATTTTCGATTCGTCGCCGTTCGCACGTGGAAATGCCAAAATTGGACTAAGCGGATGGACCACCTAAGACGCAGCCGCGGTCAACATTTAAATGAAATTATCTTCAAAAAGTAAATGTCATGGACCAATCTAACGTTTCAAATAAAGAACCGATGAGATTTTGCAAATTTTATGCGTTTTTTTTTTTAAAAAGTTATCAAGCTCTTAAAAAATCACCCTTTATATAAATAAATAAGCAATAAATAACCAAAAATTACAAAGAATTTTTCTTTTGGCGATATAATGTTTTTAAATAACATACTTAGGTAAATTTAAATAAAATTGCAGAAGAAAAAAAGTTGTCCCAAAATTTTGGGACACTTCTCTTTTCGGAAAAATGCATAAAAACTTAGTTTGAATGTTAGTAAAATACAAAAAAAAATAATAAAAAGATAACAAAAAAAGAAATACATTGTCCCAAAATTTTGGGACATTTTTTCCAGAGAAAGTACACCTAAATTTTAAGGACTATCATATTATAATAAGTTGGTATTAATTTGAAGGCAATTACAATGTCCCAAAAGTTTTGGGCCAATTAAAAAAACATACATATACATTTTGATGAATACGACATTATTCTATGACAATATTCTTAAGTCAAATTTCACAAATAACAATTTGTCTCAAAAATGTTGGGACGCTTTTTAGTTCAAAACATAATAACTTAGTGTTAATAAGTTGGTATTAATTTAATTAAAAAAACATTGTCCCAGAAGTTTGGGACATTTCTTTTTCTTAAAAAAATTGTCTTAATTTAAATTTCACAAATAAAAAATTGTCCCAAAAATATTTCGGAAAGTAAGTAGTACCATTAAAAAAGAATTATTACTCAAAAAGCTGTTCTTAAATTTAATTATTTAATGCAAATATCATGTCCCAAAAGTTTTGGGACCTTCTTTTCTAAATAAAAGCACATATAAATTTCGAGGGATATGCTATTCATATATAAAAATAATCTTAATTTAAAATTCTCGAATAACAATTTGTCCCAAATTTTTGGGACACTTAATTTTTCAAAGAAAAAAGTCATAATTAATAGTAGAAAAATACAGACAGAATTTTAACACAATAATTTGATTAATTTAAATAAAAATACCTTGTCCCAAAAGTTTTGGGACATTTTTTCAAGTATATAAAAATTTTGAATAATATATTATTGATATTTATATAGTCTTAATTTAAATTTCACAAATAAAAAAATTGTCCCCAAATTTTTTGCACACTTTGGCCAAAAAATCATAATTATTTAATTTGAATAATAGCAGAATAGTAGAATTAGATTTATCAGTTTAATTTGATTATAAATTGTCCCAAAAAAATTCTATAATTTGTCTTCTAAAAACATAACGTATATAAAAGTAGTCCTAGTAAATTTAGTAAGAATTTGTCCCAAATTTTTGGCACAAACCCTTTTTAGAAAGGAAACATAGTGAATTATGTAGACTTTAATTTGTATGCAAGTACAGTGCCCAAAGGTTTTGGGAAAATTTGCATTTGATAAAACCACATCTGATGTTTTTTGAATACTATAATATTATGTAAAAATAGTCAAAATTTAAATTGCCCAATTAACAAATTGTCCCAAAAATTTTGAGATATATTTTTATTTAACAAAACATAATTTGAATAGAAGCAAATCTTGAAAAGAATTCAAGTGAGTTTAATATGATTATAAAGTAATTGTGCCAAAAATATTTTAAGTTTATTATTTTTACTTAATATTATAGTATTCCACAAAATTCAGATGTGTTTTCTTACATATGAAAATTTTGTGAAATATGAATTATATGGTATTAGATTAGATAAAAATAGCCTTAAATTTATATTCACAAATAAAAATATTTCCCAAAAATGTGTCCCAATTTTTTACAATAAGATTCAATCATAGTGATATAAACTGTCACTAATTTTAATACAAATATATTGTCCCACAAATTTTGGGAAATTTCTCTTTTCTTCTAGAAACACAGATATGAAGAAAGAGTACTAATATATTTTAAGGACCCTCTATATTTTAACGTTTGTGACGCAACCATTGTCCAAAATGATTTTAAAGCAGTTCACTTTTCATGAATTTTATAAAATATGTAAATTTTATACAAAAGTTTTACAATGTGATAAAAAATAAATTGTCCCAAAATTTTTGGGACACACTTTTTTCCACAAAACTTATAAAAATTACCCATAAGTGTGAAAACAAGCCAAATGAAATGTTTTTAAATAAAGTGATCTCATTTTAATCACATTTACCTTGTCCCAAAAATTTTGGGACAAACTGTTTTCATATAATTTAATTTAATTTAAAATCATATAATTTATTTGGAGTATAACTTAAATTATATATAAATATAGCCTTAATTCAATAAAAATAAAATTTCGCTGTCCCAAAAATGTTGGGACATTTTACCTTTAAGGTTTTTAAATATATTTAAGTGGTTAACAAGATTTTTATATGGATATAAATATATATATGAATAATAAAATACAATTATGAACTTATATTTTCTAAATAATTCAAGCATTGGTTGTCCTAAAAAAATTAAACCAAAATGCCAAACTTGTTTACTATCTTATTTATCTAAATACATGCCAGCAGCAATTACTTCAAAATTTGTGGAAAAAATTATTTCTCTAAACTTTTGCAATTTCTGCTATAAAAATAAAATCTTTCCCAGATTGGGCAATATCAGACTACTTTCCCTGTCCCACTAGTAAATAATGTCACAAAAAAATTAATTTAACATTTGCTCTATAACACAGAGCTGAAGGTCTAATTGCTTGACCTATTTTATTGTCCCAAATAATTTAAAACATATTTCAAAGACAAACACACACATGTAGGTTAATTTAAACGCATATGTTGATATATTCAGACAACATTTGAGACATTTTGCAACTTTCCAAAAGAAAAAACAATTGGCCTGATGGCGCAAAGATTAGATTATTATCTGAGGCTTCTTCTTAAGCCCTATTCATGCCCTGCACACTAACTAGTTTATTGCGAAATTTAGTCATGGAGAATTGCGTTGTCCCAACATTTTGTGTTTTTTTAAATACTGGAATCTTAATCACATTGCACAGCATGGAACCTGTCCGTTTTTTTCTCCCCCCCTCTCAATATCGGGTATTTTTTAAAAATATTTTATTTTCTAAAGTTGTTTTACAATGCACAACATTGCACGTCTGGCCTACAGTTTCATTTGGCCAAAGAACTTGTTAGCCTTGCGCAGACTTTAGATTTTGAACAGGGTTGCAAAATATTTGCATAATACATGTAAGTATGTATTTGGTTTGCATGAAATACTTTAAAAATTTAAATAACGTCAAGAATGCGGTCTTTGATTAGTTGACGAAATAAACAAATACTTGTAAAAGGCCGATCAAATGATTATGTTTCAAACATACAAGACAAATGTAAATGTAATCAAACATTTGAAGGGCTGCAGTTATAATCACACTAGGAGATAGATAACATTGGCGATAGCTTCTCCGTCATAAAGAGAAAAATTGCCCAAATTGTGAAATTTGTCATAAATGCAACGCAGAAAATATTTACTCTGCGTAGCCTCTCTCCCAGAGCAGAAAATTATTAATTTTGATTTTCGATGACACATTACTCATATTTTTGGGCGATTTTTCATATTAATAAGACTCAAATTTTTGGGCGATTTTTCATAAGAAAGTGACGATTTTTTTGGCGATTTTTCATATGAAAAATTGAACAAAAATTTTGGACGACTTTTCATAAAAAAATTAGCCAAATTTTTGGGACATTTCTCATATAAAAAATTTTCGTCGATTTTTCATAAGAAAAGTGACTCATTTTTGGCGATTTTTCGTATGAAAAATTAATCACATTTGTGGTAATTTTTGGGTGATTTTTCATATAAAAAAATACCCAAATTTTGAACGATTTTTATCAACTTTTATCAATTTTTTGGGTGATGTTTCCTAAAAAATGATCCATTTTTGGCCGATTTTTTATCAATTTTTTTTGTTGATATTTCATATGAAAAAAATTACCAAAAATTTTGGACGTCTTTTCATAGAATAAATAGCCAAATTTTTGGGACATTTTTCATATAAAAAATTACCCAAATTTTCAGTGATTTTTATCAATTTTTTCGGCGATTTTTCATAAGAAAAGTGACTCATTTTTGGCGATTTTTCGTATGAAAAATTAATCACATTTGTGGTAATTTTTGGGTGATTTTTCATATAAAAAAATTTTGAGCGATTTTTATAAATTTTTTGGGCGATTTTTCATAAGATAAGATTTTTTGGTAAATTTTTCATATGAAAAATTACCCAATATTTTGGGCGACTTTTCATATGAAAAATTACTCAAATTTTGAGCGGTTTTTATCAATTTTGTTTTTGATCTTTCATATGAAAACTTAACCAATTTTTTTTTGGCGATTTTCATAAAAAATGGCCAAAATTTTGGGCGATTTTTCATATGAAAAATTACCCAATTTTTGGTCTATTTTTCATATGAAAAATTATCCTATTTTTGGGCGATGTTTGGGCGGTTTCCCATTTTAAAAATTACCCAATTTGTCGGCCGATTTTTTATATGAAAAATTAACAATTTTTTGGCGATTTTTCATATGAAAAATGACCCAATTTTTGGGCGATGTTTGGTTGATTTCCCATTTTAAAAATTACCCAATTTGTTGGCCGATTTTTCATATGAAAAATTAACAATTTTTTGGCGATTTTTCATGTGAAAAATTACCATTTTTTTGGACGATTTTTCATATGAATAATTGCCAAATTTTTTTGGCGATTTCTCATATGAAACCACACGTGTCTATTGACAAGCCAATACATCCACAACAAATCACTGTTTGTTGTTGAGTTTGGGCTGTACTTGAAAAATTTGTTGATCGGATGAGGTACGGCCGAGCCAGTCGTGGTAGTCATATGAATGATATTGTGTTTCATTATTTTAATGACAAACTTCAACCTATCCAATAAAACCAGAAATTTGAAAAAATAAGCAGTCACTTTTTTATAGCCGATTCTAATTTAAAAATTTAAATGGCCCGACGTATAAATATATTTTTTCTCAGTCAAGTTCCGAACATTTACCGAAAATTTTTGCTGGAGAATCTATTGCCGCATGTGTGCTACTGTGAATTGTCCAAACAACAAACATATTCGATTAATGCGAAGTCATAAACATATCGCAAAAATAGAAATTTAAATAGGGATACTTTCCAGGGTTTCCTATGTTGATTCAACCACAAGAATGTGCCAAAGGGTCACTCCCTTTGACCTCTCCTCTAAAATGACCACTTACTTATTTGTGGCATATAAGTTGAGTTTTGACTTTTGCAGTCTTTAGAGACTTCGAGTAGAATTTCATGGCACACATTTTTCTCATTTTGACCCGTGAAACCGCTTTTTTAGGCGTATTTTTTATCCTTTTGTAAAGAGGGCCAAAAAGACCCCTATATTGAAGAACTAGAGGGTTAACATTTTCTACAAAAATGTTCCTCGTAGTGTTCTAAGTAATGTTGCTGAACACCTGGTATATTTAAAATGTAAGGCTCACAAGGTTTCCCATGTTGATTCAACCACAAGAATATGCATTTTCACAAAAAGGACCCAAAAGACCCCTTTAATGAGTAGGTAGAGGGTTAATATGTTCCACAAAAATGTTTCCCGTAATGTTCTAAGTAATATTGCTGAGCACATGATATGAGTAAAATGTAATGATCATAAGGTTTCTTATGTTTATTTATCCACCAGAATGTGAAAAGGGGGACCCAACTCTAAAATGCCCATAATACGTAAATTTTCAAAATGCCATTAAACTTATACCGGGGTTCTCCAACAAGAGGTGTTATTTTGGTATTCAAAGAAAAATTCAATTTTTTGAGATAAATGATCGAATGTTTATTTCATAATAAAGCGGAAAGTATGACGTTAATAATGAAAAGCAACATCAGCCAAATGGCCATCACGACAACGCTTACAGGACCATATCCTTTTCATGAAATTTTCCCCCAACCAAATCGTCCCCAATGTCCTCGATAGCCTCACGAATTCTATCTTTGAGGTCTTGAATCGACGCTGGGCTGTTGGCGTAGACCTTATCTTTCACGTGGCCCCAAAGGAAGAAGTCGCAAGGTGTTAAATCACAAGATCTCGGTGGCCAATTGTGATCACCTCTTCGAGAGATAGCACGGTCCGGAAACTTTACCCGTAAAAGAGCAATGGCTTCGTTGCTTGTGTGGCACATAGCGCCGTCATGTTGAAAGTAAACGTTGTCCAGATCAAAACCATCCAACTCCGTCCATAAAAAAACACTGATCATCTCTCGATAGCGCAATTCATTCACCGTAACTGTTGATCCAACCTCATTTTCGAAAAGGTAAGGTCCAATGACCCCGCCGGACCATAAACCGCACCAAACAGTCACACGATGAGGATGGAGAGGCTTCTCAACTAACAACTTGGGTTTTCCGAGCCCCAGATGCGACAATTTGGCTTGTTGACGTAGCCATCGAGCTGGAAATGGGCCTTATCAGTCAAGATGATTTTTCGATGGAATTCCGCATCATTTTCATTCATGAATATTAATAATTTCAATGCGTGGTGGAAGCGTCGTGTATCGTTCCATTTTTAGTAATGCCGTAGTTTCTACTTGTCAAATGTCAAAGAGTAAAAGCTTTAAAAGTGACAGCTGCCGAAATACCGATTGATTCAAAATAACACCTCTTGTTGAAAAATCCTGTATGTTTGTTTAACCTCTCTATCAGAATTCCTGGTAATTTTTTTTTTGGATTTTAGGGTTTTTTTAGGGTTTCCCCTGCATTTAACTATCTTAACTATGTTGTTAGTTTTGCATCATAATTTGTTTACTCGAAAAATGTCTCAATCGCGTGCTAAAGCATTTTATTATTGCCATGAAACACTGCGAACATTTTTCCAAGCCAGTCTTATGTAAACCCCAAAACGTGGAAAAAAGTCATAAGCGGAAAACGTGAAATATGCCAAAATGAAATCGAGAAAAAAATATACAAACTACACTATACTACTTATACTTGTGGCAGAGGGAGAATAAAGCGGAAGTTTTTGTTTGCTTACCTGGTTTTGCTGCTACGATGGATGGAATTCACAAGTTCGAATTCGATTTCGAGTTTTTTCTTCTTGGCGAGTTTAAGTTACTCACTGTGTCAGCAACAAAAAAATAAATACCTAATTTGTTACGTTTCGTTGATAATCTTGGCTGTAGTTAATAGCGTGAAAAAGGGAAAATAATATAATATTTATAAACAATATTAGATCAGCTGTTGGCAGGGCAGGGCGGGGGAACTGGCTGGATGTGGAGATTTTTTTTAATTTTTTTAAGGGAAAGGCGAGTAGAATTAAATGCAAATGCAAATGAAATCCGAGCAGATGTTATAAAACCAAACCTGATTTATTGAAGAAAAAAAATCACAAATCAACAACAACACGGCAAAACACTCTAGCCAGTGTTAAAATGTGGCAACACACGCTAGACATCAACAACATATAATACCTGAAGTATATGGGTGCAAAAAAGGCGAAAGAAGGAAAACAACGTGAAATATAGATCGGATTCCTCTAGAGTGACAACATAGGCCTGCCAATGTGAATGTGAATCCACGGCGTATGAGGAAAACAATACCGGGCGACGTTTTCACTCTTTACTTGAGTTACAGACACCATTAAAACAACAACAACAAAAAATATGAATAATTTATATAGCTATGAGCTACAATTGTTGCTGTTTATTTAGACTTTGTTTGGGTATTGTTTTCAATTGTTGTTGTGTTTTTTTACTTTTTTATTTTTTTTTTTCACAAATAAATTTGCAATTTTCACTTTATTGCAGTCATCGTATTTTTGCTTATTATTTATTGGCTTCAGTCGCATTTTCTTAGCTGTAGCTGTAGCTGTTTCTCTTTCGTTTTTTTTTTTTGTTTTGTTTCACAACTTTTCTTTTTCGCATTTTGCTTTACTTCACAAATTGTTGGTATCAGGTTAAATGCACAACAAACGTATATAATATAAATTCGCATTTATATACACAGTTTACTATTTTTTTGGCTTATTAATATATATATGAATATAAATATATATTTTTGGTTTAGTGCTGATCACAAATTTGTTTTTAATTTGCCTTTATCATTAGTCATATGGCGAGATGGTTTTGTTTGAACCAGAAAAATGTTGAATTAAAGCAGGGGGTCGGCATCGGCAACGATGAATCAGGCACGCTAAAGCAGTAGAGCATATCGACGGGAGATGAATAAATTACTGTCCTAGCAAAAAATTGCAATTGCTTGGTTAAACTCTACTCGTTGAAACACTTTTTTGAGAAGTTACTTTAAGTTAAAAAAATGATGTGTTTATTTTATAAAAAAATGGCAACAATTCAGCTGAATCTTTTCAAGAACACAACTGTTCAACCTCCTTGTCACAAGTGAAAGTGATGGAATTCAAATTATATTTCTATTTGCTTGCACGCTGGGCGCTAGCCTTAATATACAGGGTTTTCCAACAAGAGGTGTTATTTTGAATCACCCGGTATTTCGGTAGCTGTCACTTTTGAAGCTTTTATTCTTTGACATTTGACAAGTAGAAACTACGCCATTACTAAAAATGGCACGATACACGACGCTTCCACAACTCATTGAAATTATTACAATTCATGAATGAAAATGATCCGGAATTCCATCGAAAAATCATTTTCACTGATGAGGCCCATTTCCACCTCGGTGGCTACGTCAACAAGCAAAATTGTCGCATCTGGGGCTCGGAAAACCCAAGAGTTATTGTTGAGAAGCCTCTCCATCCTCATCGTGTGACTTTTTTGGTGCGGTTTATGGTCCGGTGGGGTCAATGGACTTTACTTTTTCGAAAATGAGGTTTGATCAACAGTGAACGGTGAAAGAATTGCGTTATCGAGAGATGATCAGTGATTTTTTTCATGGTCGGAGTTGGATGGTATTGGTATTCCAGACAACGTTTACTTTCAACAAGACGGCGCTATGTGCCACACAAGCAACGAAGCCATTTCTCTTTTACGGGAAAAGTTTCCGGACCATGTTATCTCTCGACGAGGTGATCACAATTGGCCACCGAGATCTTGTGATTTAACACCTTGCGACTTCTTCCTTTGGTGCCGCGTTAAAGATAAGGTCTACGCCAACAGCCCAGCGTCGATTCAAGACCTCAACGATATAATTCGTGAGGCTTGCGACTTCTTCCTTTGGGGCCACGTGAAAGATAAGGTCTACGCCAACAGCCCAGCGTCGATTCAAGACATCAAAGATAGAATTCGTGAGGCTATTGAGGTCATAGGGCCTCCACTTTTCGATTTGGTTATGGAAAATTTCACAAAAAGGATAAGGATAGTCGTGATGGCCATTTGGCTGATGTTGTTTTTCATTATTAACGGCATTCGTTCCGTTTTATTTTGAAATAAACATTCGATCATTTATCCTAAAAAAAATGGCATTTTTCTTTGAATACCAAAATAAAACCTCTTGTTGGAAAACCCTGTATATTTGTGTTTTATATTTTTATTACAGTTTTGTCTATATTGAATATTTGATGCAAGAAAGAAAGTTAAAAAGTTTTTTTTTATTTTATAGTATATTTTGTACGCTTTGAAACCTTTTTAAATTCATAAAATTTACGGTGTCCCAGGCTAAAGGGGAGAATTTTTTTCGATTTAAGAAATGCCTACCTATCCTCTAATTTTTTCTATTTCACTCCAATAGCTGATTTGACAAATATTATTTCGATCGGATAGCAGTAGCCCGTGCCGACTTGTTGATCATTAAAATTACTATTTTTTCTCAGTTATATATGTGTTTTTAAGAAGTTTCTGACAAATTATTACAAAAATTTAAATTATTATCATTTTATTTGGGAAAAATTAGTTTCAATATTTTTGAAAAAAAAAATATTTTTTTATTTTCTTTTCATGACAATTTTTTATATATCAAAAATTATTTTTTTATTTTCATTAAATATGTATTTCATATATATTTTCTTTAAAATTTTTTATTATTTTATTTGAAAAAAAAAAATAAATTTCAATATTTTATTTAAATTTTATCAAAAAATATTTTTTGAACTGGGATATTGTCCTGGCTCAAGACCATTTTGCTTCTATATTTAATAGAATGCAAATTTATTTACAAATGGCATGGTGACATTTATTACTTGGCTGCAGACTACCACTATCATGATTTCCACCCTGTCTAAAGGTTTCATTCAGGTGGCTTCGCAGCGACTTTATAGAGGCCGGGTTTGATGTTGAAAAGTCGATGCGAAGCCACCTGAATGAAACCTTTAGACAGGGTGGAAATCATGATCGTGGTAGTCTGCAGCCAAGTAATAAATGTCACCATGCCATTTGTAAATAAATTTGCATTCTATTAAATATAGAAGCAAAATGGTCTTGAGCCAGGACAATATCCCAGTTCAAATCAAATATTGATTACAGACCAAAAAAAAAATGCAAACGAAAAATCTAAAAAAAAAATATTTTTTTAAATTTTCATTTCATTAAAAATTATCAAAAATTATTTTTTTATTTTCATATATATTTTTATTTTTATTATATATATATATATATATATATATATATATATATATATATATTTCTTCTAAATTTTTATTATTTTATTTGAAAAAAATATAATTTTTAATTTTTTTCAAAAATATTTTTTTAATTTTCATTTAATTAAAGATTATCAATTTTTTTATTTTCATTAAATATATATATATTTCTATTATTTTTCTATTATTTTATATATATATTTCTATTTTTTTATATATATATTTCATATATAATTTTCTTCTAAATTTTTATTATAATATTATATATTATATATAAATTTCAATATTTTATTTAAATATTTTCAAAAATATATTTTTTTTTAATTTTCATTTCATTTTTTATTTAAATACAATGTGAAGTTCACAGTGTGTTTTCTCACAAGTTTCTGATATATCAGCCAAAATTTCAAAACAGTCCAACAAATGAAGACTTTTTGACTGGAACAGAATAGCGACTCTATAAATCTGAAAGGGCAGCCCAAAGCCAAGCTGGTCTGATAACTTCATTTTTTGGTACTAAGTGAGAAAAGTGGTGTATGTTAATGTCTGAGAGAATTCTTATTGTCAGAACTATATTGTGGAATCTTATGAGGATTACTATTGTGGAAGATCTACACTCTAGGTCCTCGTATGGGAAATGTATGGATTAAAATGATTTATGATTTTTTTTTTTTGCCGTAAAATTTCAGTGGGGGTCACAAAGACACCAAAGTTGTAAATAAAGCTCTTCGCGCTTAAATAGAAAAATAATTCTCAATATCTTTCGTAGAGCAATTAATTTTGAAGATAACACTATGCGAAAAAAATTAATAAAATCAACATAAAAAATTTTAAGGATAGTTTTTTCTTTTAAATTTTTATTAAAATTAAAATTTTTTCGTCGTAGATACCTTTAACATTTGTACTCTCATTTTGGATATGTATGTTAGTCCGATCGTTCACGCTTATATGTTTAATTAAAGGTAATTATGATGTCTACACAAGTTGCGAATTACACTTTCACATAGAAACAGTGGGGAAAAAACTATCAATTTTTTCAAAAAAAAAATATTTTTTGCTGGAACGAAAAAAAATTATGAAAAATCATGAAAAATAGAGAAAAAATAGAAAAAAAAACTATTTTGTTTTATTTTTTAATAGGTAACATTCTAACGAGAAAAAAGTTTTTATGTAGAAAATATGTGTATAAATTATGAAACTCTCTGTAGACGCAAAAAAATAAAAAAATCATGATTTTTATTAAATTTTTGTTTAAATTGCGCGAAAAGTTCCATTATTAAATTATATAAAATTATACATTTGTTTGTTTGTAATAGATGACATCTTAACGGAGAAAACTAGACATTTCTGAAGAAAATTTATGAGTAAATATAGAAGTTATGACTCTTAATTTGAAGTAAGAAAATAAAAAAATCGAATTTTTGCTTAAATTGATTTTTTCCATATGTGAATGTGATATGTACTTCTATTACATCCATATTTTTTTAACTATTTTTTTAACTATTTTTTTAACTAGTCCTTGTTTTCTTCGTTAAGCTGTCAGCTATTACAAACTATAATAAAATAGTCTGTTATCTAATTTGTAAAGGGTTTTTTGCCCTATTTAAACAAAAATTAAAAAAAATATATATAATTTAAAAAATACATCTACAAAGAGTATCATAACTTCTACATTTATCCATCGATTTTTTACAGATAATCGTGTTTTTTTGCGTTAGAATGTTAGCTATTAAAAAATAAAACAAAATACTTTTTCCGACTTTTTTTCAATTTTTATGATTTTTTTCGAAAAAAAAATATTTGTTCCCCAATTTTTTTTAAGACTATTCCTAAACCACTGTTGCTATGCGAAAGTCCATTTCGCAATATTTGGAGTCATCATGAGTAGCTTTAATTTAACATATAACCGTACCTATGTTTCCAACTTGAGAGTTCAAATATTTAGGGTACCTTTTGCGAAAATTTGAAATTTTTTAAAAAAATTAAAAAAATACCATAAATTTGTTTGATATCGTTTTCAAGTCAAGATACATCAGAAAGCAGAATACATCAGAAAGCATGACCCTTCGACAATATTATTGTTACATAGTGCAATTAATCGGTAAATTGTTATAAAAACTTGCTGTTTTTATTCGAGCTATGTTGGGCGCCATTGCAACTCGAAGCTTGTGCGATTATTTTTTTCGAGTAAAATAAATTCAAAGTTAGGAAGTTAGGAATGCGTTCTTTTAATTTGGAGTTTAATTTTTTTATAGGGTTGGCCATTTGAAATGTCAACTACCGATTCCTTTGACTTTGAAAGGTAGAATAACACTTATTTTTATTTGGCATTTGCACAATGGGACCCTATAGCCTTGAACAAAATTTGGAAACATTAAAAACTTACTTCTACTTTAAGTGGACAAATTTCGAGAAGAGATCAGCCTCCATGAAACTCATTTTCATTTCGGTGGCTATGTCAATAAGAAAAATTGCCGCATACATACGTGACTATTGAGAAGCCAATGCAACCACAACGAGTCACTGTTTGATGTGGATTTTGGGCCATGTACTGCAAAATTGGATCGATCGGATGATGTACTGCCGAGCCAGTCGTGGTAGTCATATGAATGATATTGTGTTTCATTATTTTAATGACAAAGTTCAACCAAGTCCAATAAAACCAGAAATTTTGAAAAAAAATTGAAACTTTTTTATAGCCGATTCTAATTTAAAATATTTTTTTCTCAATCAAGTTTCGAAAAATGTACTACTTTGAACTGTCCAAATAACAAACACATGCAATTAGGACGAAGTCATTAACATAGCGCCAAAATGGAAATTTAAATAGGGATACTAGAACAATTTGACCCGTGAAACCTAAGTCTAAGAATGCCTGAATTTGAAGAACAAAAGTTTCGAAGCCAAATTCAAAATTTATAAATATCAATCCACGAAAAAAATCAATAGTTTGTAACCACAGTGGAAGTTATTGCAAAACTGGCTGATAGTGGAAATAACTACGACCAGAAATAAAAATATTTTTCAACAAGAGGTGTTATTTTGGTATTCAAAGAAAAATGCCATTTTTTGAGATAAATGATCGGATGTTTATTTCATAATAAAGAGGAAGGTATGCCGTTAATAATGAAAAACAACATCAAATGGCCACCACGACCACGCTTACAGGACCATATCCTTTTCATGAAATTTTCCATAACCAAATCGCAAAGTGGCGGCGCTATGTCCTCAATAGCCTCACGAATTCTATCTTTGAGGTCTTGAATCGACGCTGGGCTGTTGGCGTAGACCTTATCTTTCACGTGGCTCCAATGGAAGAAGTCGCAAGGTGTTAAATCACAAGATCTCAGTGGCCAATTGTGATCATCTCTTCGAGAGATAACACGGTCCGGAAACTTTTCGTTGCTTGCGTGGTACGTAGCACCGTCTTGTTGAAAGTAAACCTTGTCCAGATCAATACCATCCAACTCTGACCATACAAAATCATTAATCATCTCTCGATAGCGCAATTCAGTCACCGTAACTGTTGATCCAACCTCATTTTCGAAAAAGAAAGGTCCAATGACCCCGCCGGACCATAAACCGCACCAAACAGTCACACGATGAGGATGGAGAGGCTTCTCAACTAACAACTTGGGTTTTCCGAGCCCCAGATGCGACAATTTTGCTTGTTGACGTAGCCATCGAGCTGGAAATGGGCCTCATCAGTCATGATGATTTTTCGATGGAATTCCGCATCATTTTCATTCATGAATTTAAATAATTTCAATGCGTGGTGGAAGCGTCGTGTATCGTTCCATTTTTATTAGTAATGGCGTAGTTTCTACTTGACAAATGTCAAAAAATAAAAGCGTCAAAAGTGACAGCTACCGAAATACCGGGTGATTCAAAATAACACCTCTTGTTGGAAAACCCTGTATTTATACTCTATACCACTTGTTGAAATGCATGTTTTTATTTAATGATTCCAGTTGATTTCAAGATATATTTCGAATAAAAATTACACAATTATCCACAGTGCTGTGAAAGACGATGATGATTCGGCATAAAATTAAGACGAATTAAATAATGTGTATGTGTGGTATGTGTGTTTCTTTTTAATTCGATTTGGACCATTTCTAAGCGAGGCCAACGAACAACAACAAAATTGTAATTTAATTTGTTTTTTTTTTTATTCTGCAATATTCATGCTCGTAGTAATACTACAACTCGCTATAGAATAGAATGCGAATGAAAATGTGAATGCGAAACTTCACAAATGAGATCAAGAATAAAAACAAAACGAGGCACAAACAAAACACAGCAGATAATTTAGGCTTAAAGAATTGCAATTTTAACGGTTAAATGCGTCAAAGTGAGGAAAAGAATAGAAAAGAAAATAAAAACAGAGAAACCACAAATCATCACTAACATGACAACAACAACAACAACACATAGAGACATTCATAACAACAGCCAGCCAGCAACACTTGGTTGTCGATGGCTGTTCGGCTCTTTGAGAAACGGCAAAAGAACCGACATCAACAGAACACACACACAGCAACCCATCGAACAACCCCATCGAACAGCCAGCCAGCAACGACGACCACCTCCAACCACCCAGTCGACCCGACCCGACCGCCAACCACTGTCATTCTCTGTTATTAACAGGCTTTTAATTGTTTAATCAGCTGTTCTAATTTGTCCGGACAGCACGGAATCACTCATATTTCATGTCAAACAGCAACAGTGACAACAACAACCAATCACACAACACAACAATGCAAGAATTTGTGTTAATTGTTGTGGACAACAACACCATCACCGCCACCACAACAAAACACAAAACAACAAACAATCACAACAACGACACACTTTAGTTAAATAAATATAAATATTTTTCTTTTAAATAAAATTCACCTTTTTCTGCAAAATTGATTTTCTTTTTTTTACTTTTTTCAAATTCCAGCAAAATTTCTTTGAGAAATTTCAATTTTGTTTAATTTATCATTTCTTTTCGTTGTATTCAACTTTAACTAGGGCTTGATTTTCCGCGTTTGAATTTGTGTAATTTGTATTTTTTAATTTATTTTTTTTTTCGATTTTTTGTTTGCTTGTTTTTCGCTTTTATTTATTTATTTCAATATTTTTCGCATTTCATTCCGTTTCTCTGACGTTTTATAATCCAGATATCCAGAGCTGGCGGGCGGGCGAACGAGCGAGACACAGAGAGATAGAGAACAGCGCTTCCTAAAGACACTTTAAACTGTTAAAAGGCCGAAAACAACCGTTCGCTTTGAAACTCGTTTTAAAACTGTTCAAACTCGAGTTCAAAAGCAACGCAACACGTTGTGCTCGTTCGCTTGCTCGCTGGCTTAACATAAACACAGCGGTTCGTTCGGAGGTTGTTGCCATAACAGTTGCTGTTAACCACACATCGAGTGTAACAGTGAAGTTAAGTTGTTGCCCTGGTTTGTAGCCTACTCGACAGCCGACATGTAACATCAACTATTCGTCTACTTAAAGCTTTAAGTATCGCTTTCGAGCAGTGTGAACCAATATATGTATGTTTGTTGACTAACAGTTGTCTGTTAAAGTGTTTGCTATGCAGTGTTGTGGGTCGTACTCACCACTTGCAACATCATTCATTATTGGAGAAAACAAAGGAGAGAGCTAGTGAGTGAATGAGAACTTGGTGGTGTGTTTTGATAAACAGAGTTGGATGTTATAAATTACCAAGCAATAAGCACATGTCTAGAGGTAAGATTTTTGACCTTGATAGCTTAGATTATATAAATAGATTTTTTTCACGAGTTGTGACCAATTTAGAAGTGATGAAATTGTGATATTTTTCAACGAGGTTTGATCATTCAATCGCATGCAACTCCTAAAATACTTCATCGATTTGAATGTACTATACCTTGTTTGGAAGACAATTAAAGTGTTGAGGTGTTATGTTAGATATTTTAAAGTTTTTAGAATTTTATTTATTTTATTTGATTTTCTGAAATTATAAAGTAGTGTTCTGAGCAAATTTTTTGAAAATTGCTGCTTTTCATACACTTGAAATTTGAAAAAAGTACAAAAAAGATTTAGCGGGTGAAATGGGGCAAAAAAGGGATAAAAATGATACCAATCGTACGACAACAGCTAGAAACATGAAATTCAGTGTGTACATCCCTATAATTACGTAGACACGTAAAAATGAGTGATTTTTCGAAAGTTGTACTTTTAAGGTATACAATTGGAAAAGAGGGATAAAAATAGTACCAACCAAACCGTTGAAGTTAAAATCATGAAATTCGGTGTAAGCACTTATCTGACTGTGTATACGCGAAACGTAACGGCTGAACCGATGTTGTTGAAATTTTCAGTACAGATAGATGCAGGTCTGGAGGGAACTATAGGCTATAGAATTTTTAAAAATTTGCTCTGTTGGCGGAGGGGGCGTGGCAATAGTGGTTTTGAGAGCTAGAAGGCTGAAAATTGGTACATACAGACCAGGAGAATGAAAAATATGATGCCAAAATTTGGATTTTCGTTTTGTGGGCGGAGTGGGCGTGGCAATAATGTTTTTTGAGGTAGAAGGCTGAAAATTGGAAGGTATATATTACTGACCACGAGAAACTTCACTTTGATGCCGAAATTTGGATTTTCGTTTTGTGGGCGGAGTGGGCGTGGCGATAGTGGTTTTTGAGGTAGAAGACTGAAAATTGGAAAGTATATATTACTGACCATAAGAAAGATCAATTGAATGCCGAAATTTGTATTTTCGTTTTGCGGGCGGAGTGGCATGGCAATTGTGGTTTTTGAGAGCTAGAAGGCTGAAAATTGGTACATACTGACCAGGAGAATGAAAAATATGATGCCAAAATTTGGATTTTCGTTTTGTGGGCGGAGTGGTCGTGGCAATAGTGTCTGTTTGAGCTAGAAGGCTGAAAATTGGAACGCATATATTACTAACCACGAGAAAGTTCACTTTGATGCCGAAATTTGGATTTTCGTTTTGTGGGCGGTGGTTTTTTAGCTAGAAGCTGAAAATTGGAAAGTATATATTACTGACCACGTTAAAAATTAATAAGAAAGCTGATTTTATTTGTACCATTTTTTGCCTGGCGAAGCGGGTGGGGTTCAGCTAGTAGGGAATATTTGTGAAAGAATTGTTTCAGAAACACAGCCAGAGAAAGTTGAAATAAATGCAATTGCAACCGCGATTTTTGGATTTTTGCAACAATCGCATCTTTTTTCGCGACTTACCACATATATGTTGCAAGGGACATTGGTTCTTAATATAAAGGGTGATTTTTTAAGAGCTTGATAACTTTTTTAAAAAAAAAAACGCATAAAATTTGCAAAATCTCATCGGTTCTTTATTTGAAACGTTAGATTGGTCCATGACATTTACTTTTTGAAGATAATTTCATTTAAATGTTGACCGCGGCTGCGTCTTAGGTGGTCCATCCGCTTAGTCCAATTTTGGCATTTCCACGTTTTTGAGTAACAGAGACCCAATTGGTGCGAACGGCGACGAATCGAAAATTGGTGGTCATCATTAACACTGGCCGATACAGCTGCGATATTTTCTTCAGTTCGCACTCTACGTAAGCGTGTTGGTGGTTTAATGTCCAACAATGTAAATTTGGTGCGAAATTTAGTCACAATAGCCCGAATAGCCGCTTCAGTGGGTCGATTAAACTGACCATAAAATGGAAGCGCGCAATGAACTTTCTTAACAGAGCACGCATTTTGATAATAAAATTCAATAATTTGCAAGCGTTGTTCGTTTGTAAGACGATTCATGATGAAATGTCAAAGCATACTGAGCATCTTTCTCTTTGACACCATGTCTGAAATCCCACGTGATCTGTCAAATACTAATGCATGAAAATCCTAACCTCAAAAAAATCACTCTTTACATGCAAAACAAATACAAAATCAGTTTAGCCATATCTCCCGCGAAAATGCAAAAATATCCGATTTGTATTTTTTGTTTACCGTACTCTACCGAAATACCCAAATTTTTTGTCGAAAAAGTTCGATCTTCCAAAAACATGTATTTTTGTTGGATTTTTTTTTTTGTAATTTTGCTATTTAAGCGAGAAGATCATTATTTACAACTTTGGTGTCAGTGCTGAAATTTTCCGGCAATTTTTTTAGTAGAACATTTTAATCCTTAACTTTTTTTGATTTCCTCGAAAAAAGGGTCAAATTGACCCATTAAGAGAGGAGCTAGAGGGTTATGATTTTCCACAAAAATGATCCCCATAAAATTCCACTATATTGTTCTGACAACAAGAATTCGCTAAGACATTAATTTACATTACATTAATTAATTTACATTAATTTAATTTTGTAACACCTTGAAATATCGACCTGAGACCGTATAAAGTATATGTATTCTTGATCGTCATAAAATTCTATAACGATCTAGCCATGTCCGTCCGCCCGTCTGTTGAAAATGAAATAAATACGACTTATAGTCGTAGGTCGGTTGGGATTTAAACTGGGCGAAATCGGCCCAAAGGGAAAAATTTTTCCCTCACAAGGACTGAATAAACCCATAACCCTTAATATTTTAGAGTACTTAATCATTTTTTTTTTTCAAAATGTCTGCTTGTACTTACTTGATATTGGGTATGCGCATTCCCGATAACAAACACGTGCACCATAAAACAATTTTTACTCGTAGGCGGTGAAATGGGGCAAAAAGGGATAAAAATGGTACACATCAAACGACAACAGCTGGAAACACGAAATTCACTAATTGAATAGATACATTATATGTATTTATTTTTTCCAAATTAGCTCTTTAAAGGGATAAAATGAGAATAGAAGGATAAAAATGATACCAAACAAATGGCCGCAGCTAGAATCGTGGAATTCGGTGTATACATTCCTCTGACGGCATAGACACGCAAAATAAAAAGATTTTTCCAAATTCGTACTTTTACGGCAAAAGTTGGTTGAATCGTGAAGTTAGGTTATTCTGCACTATGGGAGAGAGATAATGGATTTTCAAAATTTACTTTTGGAATTAAAATAGAATGGAAATACAACCAACTGTAGCATCCACTACCTACCAATATTTATGGTATTAAAGCTTTTTTGA
Source organism: Polietes domitor (assembly GCA_947397865.1). Taxonomy (NCBI): domain Eukaryota; kingdom Metazoa; phylum Arthropoda; class Insecta; order Diptera; family Muscidae; genus Polietes; species Polietes domitor. The sequence continues at coordinate 175,085,085 of OX377620.1, read as the reverse complement.
AAATATAAATATAAGAATATTTATTTTTTGAATTGACTTGATATATATATATATATATATATATATATATATATATATTCACTTGTGAAAATGTTATTCGTAAAATGGGATATTATCATATTATCGACTTTTTTGGAAGTTTTTTAAAGGATTTTTTTGCTGTGCAGTGGTGAAATTAAATATTTTTCCACGAGGTGTAACTCCTAAATTACTTGACCGATTTGAATGTACTATACCTTGTTTGTATACCTTTTAAAGTATTGAGGTGTAATGTTATCGCTGCGTTTGACATTTTAAAGTTTTTTCAATTTTATTTATTTTATTTTGATTTTCGAAATGATTACATTAATTGATTGATTTTTTTTTAGAAATTTTAAAGTAATATTCTGAGTTGTATTTTTAGGGACTATGTGAGTTTGGAAGTGGTGAAATGAAAGTTATTTTTTTACGAACCTTTTACAAATATTTTTGCAAAATCAACTAATATTATTACATTAATTGATTTTTTTTTTTGAAATTTTAAAGTAGTGTTCTGAGCTGTCTTTTTACGCGACTGTGTGAGTTTGGAAGTGGCGAAACGATGGGTTCTATTTTTTTACAAAAATTTTAGCAAAATCAACCAAATTTTCAGTGAAAAATCATCGGAATGATTATTTCTGCATTAATTTATTAACAGAAGGCAATAAAACAATAAAAAAAGTAATAAATTGCTGTTGATGGAAAAATGTAATTTTTTTATTTGTATTGCATTTTGTAGAAATGTCGACTTAGTTCGGTGGAATATTTTGTTTATCAGCGCTTCTCATTTGTCATATGTGACCGCTGGTACTAATATGAAGCCTGATTTAAGTCAAAGACATACATTCGTTGCGAAAGTTCTGACGAGATGGGGTAGCGCCCATCGAAACTGCGCAGTCAACTTTTAGCTGCAACAATAAAGGTCTCACTTTGCCTTCTTTGCTAATTTTGGGTTCTGCTGAAGACTTCAGCACAACCTTTGGCTTTAAACCAAAATAAATGACAAGACGAAAAATAAAAATGTATATACATATATATATATGTCCAAGACAAATCGGACAGTTAAAAAAATATTTTTGATTTCCTCCATGTTTTTAATTTTTTAGTACACCTCCTGGTATACTTTGGTATCGTTAAAAAGATATAGCTTTTTTTAAAAATCGTTAAATAGTACTTCTTTTTTCAGTCTTTTGCTCATAACATCGTCAATAATGGTTCGAATTGGATATTCTTTTTTTATTTTTTTGTTTTTTTTTGATGTACTTTTCAGAAAAAATATTGAAAAAAATATTCACAATGTTTTTGTATACAAATTTTGTTTTTTTTTTTAAATTAAAACTTTATTTTTTAATTGTTTGTACTCTTCGATTTTCTCGAAATTTTTTTTATTTAAACATCTATTTATTCTGTAAATTTTGAGGCATGGTTGAAAGTGGGCCTATAATAATTAATATTTTTTTTAATTCTTTTAAAATTTGGCAAACCGAAAATAAATTTAATCTTTATTTTTTAATTGTTTGTACTTTTCGAATTTGTCGAAAAAAATATTTAAACATATATTTACTCCATAAATTTTGGGCATATAAGCGGCCCTTTATTCACAAAATGAGAGTAGAAGTATTAAAGTTACTTTCGACGAAAGTCGGAAAAACTAAAAACTGTTCATTTTAGTATGACTCAATGCAAACAAAAAATATTTTTGCAGGTCTCGAACACGAAATTTTTATTGTTTGTTGCATAGTGTTATAAGGGAGATCCTAAGCAATTCTCCTCCTTACTGGGGAAAAAGCTTGACAACCTTCACCATACATATATAAGTTCGCCCAAAAGTATGCACTGGAATTTTAAAATCTCACTTGATAAAGTGGCAACATTGTCTTCAAATCGAACGAGCAAGCAAAGAGAATTGCACTGAGATTCATTTAGTACGAGAGAAATTCTACAGATGTCACTTTTATTTAGAGAATTAAATGATTTTTTTAGTAAAAGGCGAAAGATCTGAAGAGAAGCCAGAGTAGAGAATTAAATGAAAATAAATAAAATCTGAAAAATTCAAGTAGATTTTAAGCGTGGTCTTATGAGGTATTAAGTAGAGCTCGGCGTATTGGGGTACCCACGCCCAAAAAATGTGAAGGAAACCACAAAATCGATCGATCGTGGTTCAGAATCAAATTCCATCGGACAAAAATCAATAACTTTTGTTCTAGTAAACATTTGGGAGTTCTGTAAAAAAGTAATTCCAGGAAAGGACCTAAGGATTACTATCAGATATACATATTGCAAAATGGCGATATTTTACAAATTAGCTCACAATTGACTTTTTTTTCATATTTTTCAAATTAAAAGAAAATTATTTTTATTTTTGTGTTCCATTCGTATTTGTTCAAATGCACAGAAAAAGATATAATATAAGTATGTCTGATAATGGATTTTCAAAATTTTTACTTTTGGAATTAAAATAGAATGGAAATACAACCAACTGTAGCACCAACTATCTTCCAATATTTATGGTATTTAAGCTTTTTGAAAATATAAATATAAGAATATTTATTTTTTGATTTGAAATAAATAATGGTTTGAAATAATTAAAATATTATGTTTATTTATAAAATTATTTTTCAATATGTGTATTTGTTTTAGTTTGGCTATAATAAAAAAATTATATTTTCCTGTAATATTACTGCACTTCTACCAAAACCGACAGCCTCTGTGGAATGCAATTCATGGTGTAGGGTATATAAAGTTCGGCCCAGCCGAACTTAACGCCGTTTTTACTTGTTTTCTACTAAAATTCCAATTTTTATTAAAGTTTTCTTTAATATTTGTAGTCTCATTTATATGTCCGATTGAAGGTTATTATGTTGTACAAAAGTTGCGAATTCCGCTTTCACATGGAAACAGTCTCCAAAAATTGCAAAAAAAAAAATTTGCAAATAAACCGATACAAAAAAAGTGAGAAAAATTATTAGATTTTATATAATAATTGCTAAAATTCTAACGAAGAAAACAATGTATATATGTAAAAGATCTATGCATAAATTAAGAAGTTATGGTCATCTTGGTAGATGCAAAATAATTTAAAGAAAATCATGATTTTTTTTTTCAAATTATGAGTACATAGCCCTTTAAGCCCCTCTGTATGCTCTAAAACAGAGTCTTTTGTTGCATTTTTTAATAACTGACATTTTAGCGAAGAAAACAAGGCCCAGTTGAAGAAAATCTATGTATAAATGTAGATGCTATGGTACTTTTTGTAGAAGTAAGGGTATTTCAAAAAATCTTCTTTGCTTAAATTGATTGTCAATAAGGTTCAGAGCTTTTATACTTATTCATAGATTTTCTCCAGCTAGGCCTTGATATTTTCGTTAAGATGCCGGCTATTATAAAACAGATCAATATATTTAATTATCTATTTAGTAAAGCAGTTTTTCGCCCTATTTAAACAAAAAATTTAAAAATCATTATTTTTATTTAATTCTTTTGCGTCTAGAAAGGTGGCCATAACTTCTATATTTATACATCGATATTTTATATACTATTCATTGTTTTCTGAGTTGGAAAGTTGGCTATTAAAAATTAGAACCAAAAAAAAACTTTCCGATTTCTTACTATTTTTTAATGATTTTTCTTTTTCGTAGTACAAACAAAAATTATTAAATTTTTATGAAGTTTTTGTATAAATAGATTGACAATAAGGTTCATAACTTCTACATTTATTCATAGATTTCCTCCATTTTCTTCGTTAGATGCCAGCTATTATAAAATAACCAATTATTCCTTTTGGTAATTTATAAATAAGTTTTTAGTGCTATTTAACAAAAAAAGGAAAAAATATCATTTTTTTTAATTCTTTTGAGTCTAAAAACAGGTCCATAACTTCTATATTTATGTTTAGATGTTTCACACATATAAAGATTAGTTTCTGCCTTCGAAAGTTGGTTATTAAAAAATACAATCAAATAATTTTTCCCTTTTTTCTTATTTTTTAATGATATTTTTTGTGACAACGAAAAAATATTTTTTGTCGAAAAATCTATTTTTCCTCAACTTTTTGGAGATTGTTCCTAAACCACTTTTGATATGTGCAAGTAAATTTCGCAACAGTTGTAGCCATCATAATTACTTTTAAATGAACATATAAACAGGTATTATGGGACTTAAAAAATGAGAGTACAAATACTAAATGTGCCTTAGGCGAAAATAGGAATTTTAGTAAAAAAATTTAAAAAAATATCCATAAAAATGTTTTTGTATTGATTTTATGAATAAATAAACAATGAGTAAATTTTGGGGTCTCGCACTTTTTATGCATTCTTAATAGTCTCCATTAAAATAAAGAACCTAACAAATTTTCCAATTTTTATACCCTCCACCTCCAGGATGGGGGTATATTCACTTAGTCATTCCGTTTGTAACACCTTGAAATATTCATCGGAGACCCCATAAAGTATATATATTCTGGGTCGTGGTAAAATTCTAAGACGATATAGCCATGTCCGTCTGTCCGTCTGTCTGTCTGTCTGTCTGTCTGTTGAAAGCACGATAGCGGCCGAACGAAATGAGCTAGGAGGTTCAAATTTTTCATAAATGTGTCTTATGGTTGTAGATCGGTTGGGATTGAAAGTGGACGAAATCGGCCCAGAGGGAAAAATTTTTCCCTCACAAGGACTGAAAATACCCCTAATATTTAGAGTATTTCAGCATGTTTTTTGAACATATTAGCTTGTATTTAGTTGATATTTGCAATGCGCATTCCCTTTATAGCATAAAAGGGCACCATAGAGTGATTTTTATTTGTAGGGGGCGAAATGGGACAAAAAGGGATAAAAATGGTACCTATCAAACGACAACAGATAGAAACACGAAATTTGGCGTGTACATTGCTCTAATAGAGTAGATACATAATATAAAAGTATTTTTTCTAAATTCGTACTTTTAAAGGATTAAATGGGGATAGAGGGATAAAAATAGTACCAACCTAACGGCTGCACCTAGAATAATGAAATTCGATATATACATTCCTCTGATTGCGTAGACACGTAAAATAAAAGAACTTTCCAAAATTCGTACTTTATGAGGTTCACATGGAAAAAGGGGATAAAAATAGTACCTACCTACCTACCTAAATGACAGCAGCTAGAATCATGAAATTCGGAGTACACATTCCTCTGACTGCGTAGACACGAAAAATAAAACGTTTTTTCCAAATTCGTACTTTTATTGGATACAATGGCTACAGGGGATAAAAATAGTACCAACTAAACGAATACAGCTAGAATGATGAAATTCAGTGAGTACGTCCCTCTAATTGTGTAGATACGTAAAATAAAGAGATTTTAGATAGTCGTACTCTTGAGGGGCCGAAATTAGAAAAAGGGGTTAAAAATGGTACCAACAAAATGGCCGCTGATAGAATCATGGAATTCGGTGTATATATTCCTCTGACTGCATAGCCACGTAAAATATTTTTTTCCAAGTTCATACTTTATTTTGTTGCTGTTACTACTGCGTACGTGAGAGATAAGGTATTTTCAAAATTTATACTTTTGAAATTAAAATAGGATGGAAATACAACCAACCAAACGACTGTAGCTGAAAGTACACTCTCTATCCCCCAATATTTAGGGTATTTATGATTGCTCCCATATATTTACTTTATGAATTGAAGTATTATATCCATTATATATATATATATAGTATACAAATATTGGTAGCCTTGGCTATGACACGACAACAGCTAGAATCATGAAATTCGGTGTGTACATCCCTCTAATTGTATAGACACGTATAGACACGAGGGATTTTTCGAAATTCGTACTTTTAAGGGATATAATTAAAAAGAGGGATAAAAATGGAACCTACCAAACCGCTGAAGTTGAAATCATGAAATTCGGTGTATACATTCTGACTATGAAGACTCGAAAAAGGTTTTTTCGAAATTTTTACATTTGGGCGGAGAATGGGGCGAATGGGGATATCTTTAAAATGTATACTTTTCTTATCACTTCTGTATCTGGAAATGCTTCTTTCTAATGGCGACTGACAATCGCCTAATATTTAGGCATGTTCACTTTCACAATTACAACATTTCATTTATATATAGTAGTCGATTTTAAACAGTGCGCATAAGTATACATTATAGTTTGAAATAGTAAACAAATGTAGTAATGTGCATAAAAATATCACAATTTTCGTAATATGGTACTGTGCTTCTACGTAAAGTCGACATCCTTTAATCTGCTGGTAATACTGTGCAATGCACTCCGTGGTGGAGGGTATATAAGATTCGGCCCGGCCGAACTTAACGCCTTCTTACTTGTTTTCTACTTCTTATCGATGGCATGGCATTCCACAGTATTACCGGCAGAAAGGAGGTCATCAACTTTACATCGAAGTGCAGTGCCATATTAGCAAAGATATCCTAATATAAAAAAGACCTAACTCATAATTTTTGAGACATCGATTTGTTTGTTAATTACGACTGAACTTTTCGTGTTTTCTTAAAATATCCCAAAATCTCGATTTGGGAAAAAATATGAGTTAGATCTTGTTCATATTATGTATGTTTTTTACTGAGGGACTTGAGTGGTGCGAGTATAAACAACTCACCATTGTGATCACTCACACTAAGTGACCACTATAGGATCAAGTTTATATATGGCCTGCATAAAATCCTATTAAAGCGAAAACTTTACTGGCTCATTTTTTTCTGTGTACAAATGATCATCCAGACTTCACACATAGTTTCACAAAAAAAAAAAAATATTGCTGATGTATCACATACAAACATTGTAATTATATACCATGTCTGGAATAGCAATATATACATATGTATGTGCCAATGTTTGGCTCTTATTTCGTTTTTGTGCCCCCCTCCCTCCCCAACACAGCTGATAAGACTCGAAATAAATCCAAAATCTCAAAAGGTTGCTTCAGTCATTCAGAATATTTCAATCACAAAACACTTGAACAATATGAATGTGAAATTGTTGTTATTTATTGGAATTTTGTCATTTGTCTGGGCTGACACTGCCCTGCAGGATAAGGACAAAAGGTACCGGATCTGGTCGGGTGTTGTGAAATGAAATAAATTGATTTTTTTCCATTTGACAGAATCGAAGAACTGGAAAATCGTGTTGTAGAGTTGGAAGTACTCTTGGAAGCCGAAAGTATGCAGCCACGGTAAGTGGGAACAAATGAATGGAATAGAGAAGTTGGAGAGTTTGTCAATTAGAAATTTCCGAATATCAAACAGACACTGGATTTCAGGCAGCATATCAATATATGAGGGGTTTAAAGCAAGTCTGACCTAAGCGACAAAACAAAAAATTAAATTAGAAATTTCCGAATATCAAACAGACACTGGATTTCAGGCAGCATATAAATATATGTGGCTTTTAAAGTAAGAGTGACCTAAGCGACAAAACAAAAAATGAGTCTATTTCAAATATATGTGTATTAGATGTATTTTCGCAACATTTGGCTTCGTGGTGCTTATTTAAATTCCGTAGCACGGAAAAAGGCATCCTAATTTAAAACTGAGCTAGTTGGGTCACTTTTGCTTTAACGGCGTTATCAGTTTCATGCGATAAGTGATATTTTCGGTTCAGATTTCTCAACTTGCCAAGGAATGCATTAAATTTGCATTGTTCACAGTTCAATTACGTGTGACGATTTCTATTATATATGAGTCATTCCAAGTCAATCCGGTGAACAAAAATCTGATGACTTCGAGTTTTCGAAAAATCTCATGAAATATTCTTATTTAAAAGAATATTTTACGCGTGTCTTAGGATATAAAACATTAAAAATTTATAGACATTTGAATTTCCATAAAAATTGAATTGATCTGAAATTGCTTCAACTGATTTGTAAGTTTTTCAGGGACACTTTTATCCAATTGCATAACATAAGAAGTAGAGTATGATAACCGAAGCCCCAAGATCTGAACACATATTTGAATAGAGCACCCCAAAAATAAGAAAAAAGTAGCTTAGTTATCGAATTATCGGACGTTAAAGTTTGAAGAGAAATCGTTTTTTCGTTCAAAATCGAAAATTAGAAGAAAAAGTCGACAAAACAATTTCGATAACTTTTTAGTTATCGATAACTGTCTTAGTAATCGATAACTTCCATAGTTATCGATTGTGGGAATTCTATAAAATGATGTACATTCAATGTACATATTTTAATAGAGCACTTCGAAATAAGAAAAAAGTGGTCGGGACGATATCTCGCTTAGTTATCGAATTATCGCACGTTAAAGTTTGAAGAGAAATCAATTTTTCGTTCAAAATCAAAAACTAGAAGAAAAAGTCGACAAAACAATTTCGATAACTTTTTTAGTTATCGATAACTGCCTTAGTAATCGTTAATTTCCATAGTTATCGATTGTGGGAATTCTATAAAATGATGTACATTCAATGTACATATTTTAATAGAGCACTTCGAAATAAGAAAAAAGTGGTCGGGACGATATCTCGCTTAGTTATCGAATTATCGGACGTTAAAGTTTGAAGAGAAATCGATTTTTTCGTTCAAAATCAAAAAGTCGACAAAACAATTTCGATAACTTTTTTAGTTATCGATAACTGTCTTAGTAATCGATAATTACCATATCGATTGTGGGAATTCTATAAAATGATGTACATTCAATGTACATATTTGAATAGAGCACCGCAAAGTAAGAAAAAAGTGGTCGGGACGATATCTCGCTTAGTTATCGAATTATCGGACGTTAAAGTTTGAAGAAAAATCTATTTTTTTTTTATTTCAATGAACTCAAAATAAAAAATTAGAAGAAAAAGACGACAAAACAATTTCGGTAACTTTTTAGTTATCGATAACTGCCTTAGTAATCGATAAATTCCATAGTTATCGATTGTGGAAATTCTATAAAATGATGTATATTCAATAGCAAAAAATTATGGATTTTATGTATTTTTTGGACTTAAATTCGTAAAATAGTGAGAGATGACCAAAATTTGTATTTTTGCAAAAATTTAGTATTAACAAAAACTTCAATAACTCTGTCAATTATTGAGGCTGCGCTTTACCCCTTACTAAATTTGTTATTTAGAAAAATTTACAAGTGGTGCGGTTACCGAACAAAATAATGTGCAGAAGCATTGCCAAAGTTGAAAAATGGCTAAAATTTTTTTTAAAAAATTGTGTTTGCTGGACAACACCACACAGATTTCTCAAGTTTTCTTAGATATGATATATATTGTTGGAAAGATCCAGGTTTATTCTTTTCAAATCCGTGAAAGTGAGAATCGGTTGTTAAACAAATTGTTTTTTATATTTATAATTTCGATAACTAAGAAGTTATCGACAATTTTTATGTTGCAGTTTCGTTTTTTTATTTTGAATACATTTCTTATTTTAAAATCGTCTTTCTAAAATTATATTCAAATAATCGATTAAAAATCGATTTTTTTAATTCACAATTTCGATAACTAAGACAGTTATCGAACATATTTAATTAATTTTTTCGTTTTTTATTTTCAAGAATGAGCTAAAAATTATAAAAAAATTAAAAAATCGATTTTTTTTATTTTTCAATTTCGATAACTAAGATATTTATCGAAAATCTTTATTTGATTTTGTCATTTTTTTTCATTTTGACTACATTTTAACACATTTTTTTCGATTTTCCCAAGCTTTAAAACCCGATAACTCGATACATGTGGACCATATTTAGATAATGGGCTATCTTTTTCGGGAACATTGTACAAGATCTCGATAACTACACCAGTTATCGGAAAAGTTTTACTTTTCTGTATATTTTTGAGTTTTTTACAAAGTTTCTCGCGAATTTCTAACCAAATGGTCAAAATTACAAAAAAAATATGAAAAAATCGATTTTTTAAATTTACAATTTCGGTAACTTATCTTAGTTATGGAAACTTTTTATTATATTTTTTTCATTTTGACTACAGATGAGCTAAAAATTGTAACAAAATAAAAAACGATTTTTTAATTTACAATTTCGTCAACTGAAATAGTTATCGAAAATTTTTATTAAATTTTTTTCCTTTTTCCCATTTTGACTACATTTTCACACAAAACATTTTTCCAAACCCGATAACTCCATAAGTATGCGAGTTATTTTGAAATCGTCTTTCCAAATACATATGCAGATCATGGGCTAGCTTTTTGGGAACATTGTACAATATCTCGATAACTACACGAGTTATCGAAAAAGTTTTACTTTGCTTCTGCTGTATATTTTTGAGTTTTCTATAAAAGCCAGTTTTTTCGAAATTTTTGTTTCGATAACTCAAAAGTTATCGATAATTTTTACCTGATTTTTTCGCTTTTTGTCAAATGAGATAAAAATAATAAAAAATTGATTTTTTTAATTTTTGAATTTTCAATTTTGATTTTTTGTTTTATTTTTTTTTTTAATTTTTTTTAATTCTTTCCAAACTTTAAAACTCGATAACTAAGTGAGATACAATTATAACATGTGTGAGATACAATTATTCATATTTTAAAATCGTCTTTCCAAAACATTTTCAGATCATGGGTTACCTTTTTCGGGAACGTTGTACAATATCTTGATAACTACAACAGTTATCGAGAAAGTTTTAAAGTTTTTTAAAGAAAACAAAAATAAGTGATTTTTGAGCTTTCTATAAAAGACAGATTTTCCCGATATTTCTGGTTTCGTTAACTCGAGAGTTATCGAGAATTGTACCTGATTTTTTTCGCTTTTTGTCATATGAGCTAAAAAGATAAAAAATCGATTTTTTAATTTACGAAATCGATTTTGTTTTCACTTTGACAACATTTTATACAAAAAAAAATCTTTTTTTCGATTTTCCGATAACTCCTTTTTTCATATTTTGGAGTTCTCTTTCCAAAAAAAAATATTCTGATATTCAGGGTATAATACTCTTGATCTAGAGTTTTACGAATATTCCCACCAAAAAGAGTATGTTTTGTGTAGACACAAAAATAGAAAAACCATAATTTACTGATTAGTGTTTTTTTTTTTTTTGGGTCAAAGAGAAAAAGGTATGCTTTTCTACAATCGGAAACTTTCCCAAAACCTTTTTACTGGAATTTTATTCATATATATATATATAATATATACAGCTTTCTATTGCTTGGTGACTTATAGTGAAATTTGACGTCGAATAATTTTTCCCTTTACACCACCCCCTAAAATTCAGTTTTCTGGAACCATTTAGCACCAATTCCAAAAAGTACGAAATTAACCCTTAAATGAATTTTAAGTTTTGTCTTATTTATGGCGTTTAAGTTGAGATTTGGGGTTTGGTGTATTCAGAGACTTCGAGTAGAATTTTATGGCAAATATTTTTGTAGAACATTTTGACCCGGTAAACCCCTGTTTAAGGGGCGTTTTTTACCCCTTTGCACAAAAGTGACTAAAAAGACCCCTACATTGAGGAGTTAGAGGGCTAAAATGTTCTACAAAAATGTGCCTTGCTGAACACTTGCTTAACGAGAATTGTAAGGATAGCGAGGTTTCCACTGCCGATTCCTCATAAGAATGTGCAAAAATGACCCCCAGGCGTAAAACGCCGATACACGTATTTTTTGTATTTTCAAACACTTTAACGAATAAATTATTTTTTTTTTAACCAAAATGTTCGGCGTGTTTTAAGCACTTTTGTTTTCTGTCAAACTATCTAGGCGTGATTTATCCTGTCTTGCTGGCCCGAAAGGCACCCGTGGACGGGATGGATTGCCAGGCATACGTGGAGCACCTGGTCCTGATGGTGATGCTGGTAGACCAGGTCCCCCCGGACAGAAAGGTTATGGTGGAAGGCAAGGCCTGCAAGGAGATAAAGGGTTTCAAGGTTTTCCAGGTATCAGAGGGCAGCCAGGCGATATTATACACAAAGGGGCTTAAAAAATTGGGCAATATTTACATATTTATTATAAATTTCGACTATATTCAAATCCTGCTGCAAATATATGTTTTGTCCATCTATTGCATTAAATAAAAAATTGTTTTGAATTTTAAGAATTTGTTTAAAATATTTTTTTCTAATGCCGTGGAATTTTTAAGTCGGGAAATGGGTCGAAAATATTTACAAAGAAAAAACTCAAGAGCTATCGACTTTTCGGCGATAGTCCAGGTAGGTAGGTAGTTTCAGTTATACCCCACCATAGGATGCGGGTATACTTTGGTTCTTGTTCTTGTAATATAGACGAATTGTCAGAAAATTATTTTTTTTTCGATTTTTTAAATTTGACTAAACTTTTTAACAACTCAAACGAACAATAGTTTAATTATTTAATGTAGCAAATTAAATTAAAATGAAATAAATCAAATTAATTCAATTTATTTCCGATATTTTTGTTTTTCTTTTAGACTTCAAGCTTTGGAACAACGCATCGTGGAGCTGGAAAAAATAATAACTACGGAAAGGTAAGTTAGAATGATTACACAGCATTTATTACAAATCTTTTTAAATTTTTATTTTTTATTTTTTATTTTTTATTTTTTATTTTTTATTTTTTATTTTTTATTTTTTATTTTTTATTTTTTATTTTTTATTTTTTATTTTTTATTTTTTATTTTTTATTTTTTATTTTTTATTTTTTATTTTTTATTTTTTATTTTTTATTTTTTATTTTTTATTTTTTATTTTTTATTTTTTATTTTTTATTTTTTATTTTTTATTTTTTATTTTTTATTTTTTATTTTTTATTTTTTATTTTTTATTTTTTATTTTTTATTTTTTATTTTTTATTTTTTATTTTTTATTTTTTATTTTTTATTTTTTATTTTTTATTTTTTATTTTTTATTTTTTATTTTTTATTTTTTATTTTTTATTTTTTATTTTTTATTTTTTATTTTTTATTTTTTATTTTTTATTTTTTATTTTTTATTTTTTATTTTTTATTTTTTATTTTTTATTTTTTATTTTTTATTTTTTATTTTTTATTTTTTATTTTTATTTTTTATTTTTAATTTTTAATTTTTAATTTTTAATTTTTATTTTTTATTTTTTATTTTTTATTTTTTATTTTTTATTTTTTATTTTTTATTTTTTATTTTTTATTTTTTATTTTTTATTTTTTATTTTTTATTTTTTATTTTTTATTTTTTATTTTTTATTTTTTATTTTTTATTTTTTATTTTTTATTTTTTATTTTTATTTTTTATTTTTTAATATTTTATTTTTATTTTTATATAGACTCTTTGCTGTAGGTCCCATGGGTCCTCCGGGTGATGATGGTTTAGACGGGCCGGTTGGTCCGCCTGGTTATAAAGGTGCTCAAGGCGTGTATGGTTTTCAGGGTGTCCCAGGACTGCCGGGTTTGGATGGCATCAAGGGACAAAGAGGTCAAGCAGGACTTACAGGTTTACCCGGTCCAAAAGGCGAAGCGTGTATTCTAAGTTGAATAACAGAACAAAAATAATAATAACTTCTTGTTTGAATACTCAAATTGCTACTGATATTTTATTTATAAATATTTTATCTACTCACTTATAGTGAAATTTGATGTAGAATCTTTTTTCCATTTACGCCACCCCCCTAAAATTCAGTTTTGCGGGGCAGCTTAGCATTAATTCGAAAAATGCATGAAATTAACCCTAAAATGAATTTTAGGTTTTGTTTTATGTTGAGATTTGGGCTTTGGTGTATTTACAGACTTCGAGTAGAATTTTATGGCAAATATTTTTGTAGAACATTTTGACTCATTAAACTCCTGTTTTAGGGTTCTTTTTTTGTTCGAAAAGGGATCAAAAAGACCCCCATATTGAGGAGCTAGAGGGTTAAAAATTTCCACAAAAGTGCTCCTCGTAGTTTTCTAAGTAATATTGCTGAACACTTGGTAGACTCAAAATGTAAGGATCACAAGGTTTCCTATGACGATTCATCATGAGAATGTGCCAAAGGGTGGAGCAAGATTTCAAATTTATACTGGGAAAAATGAAAAAAAACTAAGTGAATAGAACATTAAGGTGGCAAAATTTCAAAAGATCACATCAAGAGCTCATGTATTCCATGAAATAAAATGACCTCTAGAGTGATGAACATTTCAAAAATTTGTTTGGAATGTTCATTTCTGAACATGATTGACGAAGTCAATTGAAATATTGGCTATTTTAAAATAAAAATTAACAAAAACACAACATCGATGTTTTTTAAATTACATGATCTCAAGCCGGAAAAAAACCCATACACACAATTTATTAAAAGGTGAACTAAATAAATAAAATAAATAAATAAAATAAAATAAATAAAATAAATAAAATAAATAAAATAAATAAAATAAATAAAATAAATAAAATAAATAAAATAAATAAAATAAATGAAATAAATAAAATAAATAAAATAAATAAAATAAATAAAATAAATAAAATAAATAAATAAAATAAATAAAATAAATAAAATAAATAAAATAAATAAAATAAATAAAATAAATAAAATAAATAAAATAAATAAAATAAATAAAATAAATAAAATAAATAAAATAAATAAAATAAATAAAATAAATAAAATAAATAAAATAAATAAAATAAATAAAATAAATAAAATAAATAAAATAAATAAAATAAATAAAATAAATAAAATAAATAAAATAAATAAAATAAATAAAATAAATAAAATAAATAAAATAAATAAAATAAATAAAATAAATAAAATAAATAAAATAAATAAAATAAATAAAATAAATAAAATAAATAAAATAAATAAAATAAATAAAATAAATAAAATAAATAAAATAAATAAAATAAATAAAATAAATAAAATAAATAAAATAAATAAAATAAATAAAATAAATAAAATAAATAAAATAAATAAAATAAATAAAATAAATAAAATAAATAAAATAAATAAAATAAATAAAATAAATAAAATAAATAAAATAAATAAAATAAATAAAATAAATAAAATAAATAAAATAAATAAAATAAATAAAATAAATAAAATAAATAAAATAAATAAAATAAATAAAATAAATAAAATAAATAAAATAAATAAAATAAATAAAATAAATAAAATAAATAAAATAAATAAAATAAATAAAATAAATAAAATAAATAAAATAAATAAAATAAATAAAATAAATAAAATAAATAAAATAAATAAAATAAATAAAATAAATAAAATAAATAAAATAAATAAAATAAATAAAATAAATAAAATAAATAAAATAAATAAAATAAATAAAATAAATAAAATAAATAAAATAAATAAAATAAATAAAATAAATAAAATAAATAAAATAAATAAAATAAATAAAATAAATAAAATAAATAAAATAAATAAAATAAATAAAATAAATAAAATAAATAAAATAAATAAAATAAATAAAATAAATAAAATAAATAAAATAAATAAAATAAATAAAATAAATAAAATAAATAAAATAAATAAAATAAATAAAATAAATAAAATAAATAAAATAAATAAAATAAATAAAATAAATAAAATAAATAAAATAAATAAAATAAATAAAATAAATAAAATAAATAAAATAAATAAAATAAATAAAATAAATAAAATAAATAAAATAAATAAAATAAATAAAATAAATAAAATAAATAAAATAAATAAAATAAATAAAATAAATAAAATAAATAAAATAAATAAAATAAATAAAATAAATAAAATAAATAAAATAAATAAAATAAATAAAATAAATAAAATAAATAAAATAAATAAAATAAATAAAATAAATAAAATAAATAAAATAAATAAAATAAATAAAATAAATAAAATAAATAAAATAAATAAAATAAATAAAATAAATAAAATAAATAAAATAAATAAAATAAATAAAATAAATAAAGTAAATAAATAAAAATTCTAATAATTAATAAAAAATAAATTTTTTAAAGCATATTAGCAAAACAATAATTTTTGAAAATTGTTTAAATTAAAAAAAAAATAAATGATTAGTAAAAAAGATTTTCCCGAGCCACGATTAGAACCCGAGACCTTCTGGCTGCAAAGGCGACAATTTACCTCTGCGACTTATACGAAAAATTCGTTGTCACTCACTTGTGAAAATGCTATTCTTAAAATGTTACGGAATATTAAAATATTATCAACTTTTTAGAAATTATCTCAAAGAAGATCCTCAAATGCATATTAAAGCATATTAGCAAAACAATAATTTTTGAAAATTGTTTAAATTAAAAAAAAAAATAAATGATTAGTAAAAAAGATTTTCCCGAGCCACGATTAGAACCCGAGACCTTCTGGCTGCAAAGGCGACAATTTACCTCTGCGACTTATACGAAAAATTCGTTGTCACTCACTTGTGAAAATGCTATTCTTAAAATGTTACGGAATATTAAAATATTATCAACTTTTTAGAAATTATCTCAAAGAAGATCCTCAAATGCGGGAAATATGCTAATTGGGATTCGACTAAACTGTGCTTCTTGGGTAAGTATAGAGTTGGTAATTTAAAAATTTAATTTGAACTTTGGACTTTGAAAGGTAGAATAACATTAATTTGTATTTTTATTTTCAGGTTTATGTGTGACATTTCCAAAATGGAACGCTATACGCTCAGTCAAAATTGAGAAATAATAAAAACTTAATTTCAAAGTAGTGAGTCTTTAACGCAAACTTTACGTGGAAAATTTTCGAGAAGAGATAGGCTTTCATGAAGCTCATTTTCATCTCGGCGGCTATGTCAATATGCAAAATTGCCGCATATGGGGTTCAGAGCATCCACACGTGACTATTGAGAAGCCAATGCATCCACAACGAGTCACAGTTTGGTGTGGATTTTGGGCTGTACTGAAAAATGGGGCTGATGGGATGAGGTACCTGTCCTGTCGTGTTAGTCATATGAATGATATTGTGTTCCAATTCCAATAAAACCAGAAATTTGAACAAATAAACAGCGCTGTTTTTTATAGCCGCGTTTAATTAAATTAATATTGGTTCATTTTAAATGGCCCACCCTATAGTCCCTATTGTTTTTTGTTGGGAGGCTTAGGTTTCTTAGTGGTTTAGGGGATTTTGAGTGATTTTTTGGGGAGAAGGGAAAACATGCATTTAGGGCTTCACATAGGGATAGTACTCCACAATAATCCAGACAATTAAAGGCCATTTAAAATTAATTAATTTTAAATAACCCACCATAGACTTCCAATTGTTTTTTGTTGGGAGGCTTAGGTTTCTTTAAGGTTTAGGGGATTTTGAGTGATTTTTTGTGAGGAGGGGAAATCAGGCATTTAGGGATTCACATAGGGATAGTACTCCTCAATAATCCAGGCCACTAAAGACAAATATATTTATACGCTCAAACTTAGTTTAAGTTCGAAGATGGGCGAAATTGCCACGCCCCTTCTGGTACCTCCCACACAAATGACCCATATTCCTATGTTAAATGAAAACCAATCTCACTTCCACACGGATATTCGGAATCGGCTATATTTTGGTATTTGATAAAGGTTTTATAATCATTTTAAGCGCACAAAATATGGCGGTTATTACCACGCCCCTTCTAGTACCTCCCACACAAATCACCCTATATACCTATGTAAAATTAAAGCTGTTATAACTTCTATAAGGATGATCGGAATACTATTGAATTAGACATTTGTCAATGCGTATATATATGTTGCATTCGTATTGAATATAGGCGATCTGATACCTCCCACACAAAGTGACATAAACCTTTGTTAAAATAAATATATAACTTCTATACGGGTTGTGAAAATCATTTGAAAATTGATATTTGAATATCACTTTAAACCAAACAAGTAAAAATGGAGTTAAGTTCCTGGCCTGGCCGAACTTTTTATACTATTCACCATGGATTGCATTATACAGAGGCTGTCAATTTTAGTAGAAGTGCAGTAGTATTACAGGAAAATATAATTTTGTTGATATAGCCTAACCAAAATAAATACAAATATTGAAAAAATGATTTTATAAATAAATATAATATTTTTAATATTTCAAGCCACGCTTATAAGACAAGACTACCAATACGTTTGCACACTATATATATCAAAATAATACATCAAGTCAATTCAAAAAATATATATTCTTATATTTATATTTTCAAAAAAGCTTAAATACCATAGATATTGGTAGGTAGTGTGTGCTACATTTGGTTGTATTTGCATTCTATTTTAATTCCAAAAGTACACATTTTGAAAATCCATTATCTCACGTTCATAGTACAAAATAACTTAACTTCATGATTCAACCAAATTTTGCAGTAAAAGTAACAAAATAAAGTAAGAATTTTGAAAAATCTTTGCATTTTGCGTGTCTATGCAGTCAGTGGAATGTATACACCGAAATCCATGATTCTATCTGCGGCCATTTTGTTGGTACCATTTTTATCCCATTTTTCCAATTTTGCCCCCCTCAAGAGTACGACTGTCTAAAATCTCTTTATTTTACGTATCTAAGCAATTGGAGGGATGTACACACCGAACATCATCATTCTAGCTGTATTCGTTTAGTTGGTACTATTTTTATCCCCTGTACCCATTGTATCCGTTGAAAGTACGAATTTGAAAAAAAAAACGTTTTATTTTTCGTGTCTACGCAGTCAGAGGAATTTAAACCCTGAATTTCATGACTCTAGCTGCTGTCATTTGGTAGGTACTACTTTTATCCCCTTTTTCTATTTGAACCCCAAAAAGTACGAATTTCGAAAAATCGTTCTATTTTACGTGTTTACGCAATCAGAGGAATGTATATACCGAATTTCATTATTCTATGTGTAGCTGTTTGGTTGGTACCATTTTTATCCCTCTATTCCCATTTTATCCCTTAAAGTATGAATTTGGAAAAATAGTTCATATTATGTATCTACTCAATTAGAGGAATGTACAGTAGGGCGTACCTCAAAAAAAAAGTTCGCCGTACACCTTCGAATATGAAGTATTATTGAAAGGTAGTTTCAAAAAAAAAATTTTTATTTTTTTATGCCGAACGTAGGGGTCGCGCTTTTACATTTTTCTATATAACTTGTATTTATAAACGGATTTTAAAGTGTGATACATCGATGTTTTTGTCTCGACGAGGCCGATTTTTTTGTCTTTGAAGTCATTGAGCTCAAGCACCCCCTTCTGGTACTTACCCATCATTTCTCAGTTGCTACTACCCTAATGTACCACTCTAATAATCGAAAATTAAAGCTCGCATAAAATCATGAATCATGTTTGAGCTCAATGACTTCAAAGACAAAAAAATCGGACAAAAACATCGATGTATCACACTTTAAAATCCGTTTATAAATGCAGAAGTTATATAGAAAAATGTAAAAGCGCGACCCCTACGTTCGGCATAAAAAAATAAAAAAAATTTTTTTGAAACTACCTTTCAATAATACTTCATATTCGAAGGTGTACGGCGAACTTTTTTTTTTTTACTTGTAACCTGGTACGCTCTAATGTACAGTGTACACTCTATATAACTTCTGCATTTATAAACGGATTTTAAAGTGTGATACATCGATGTTTCTGTCCGATTTTTTTGTCTTTGAAGTCATTGAGCTCAAACATGATTCATGATTTTATGCGAGCTTTAATTTTCGATTATTAGAGTGGTACATTAGGGTAGTAGCAACTGAGAAATGATGGGTAAGTACCAGAAGGGGGTGCTTGAGCTCAATGACTTCAAAGACAAAAAAATCGGCCTCGTCGAGACAAAAACATCGATGTATCACACTTTAAAATCCGTTTATAAATACAAGTTATATAGAAAAATGTAAAAGCGCGACCCCTACGTTCGGCATAAAAAAATAATTTTTTTTTTTTTGAAACTACCTTTCAATAATACTTCATATTCGAAGGTGTACGGCGAACTTTTTTTTTGAGGTACGCCCTAGTGTACACCGACTTTCGTGTTTCTAGCTGTAGTCGTTTAATATGTACCATTTTTATCCCTTTTTGTCCCATTTCACCCCCTACAAATAAGAATCACTTTATGGTGCACGTTTTTGCTATAAGGGGAATGCGCATACCAAATATCATACAAATATACAGACATATTCAACCAAACTGCTTAAATAGGCTAAAATATTAGGGATTATTATGGGTATTTTTAGTCCTTGTGAGGGAAAATTTTTTCCCTTTTGGGTATTTATGGAAAATTTGAACGTTCTATCTCCTTTCGTTTAGCTGCTAGCGTGCTTTCAACAGACGGACGGACGGACGGACATGGCTAGATCGTCTTAGATTTTTATGACGATCAAGAATATATATACTTTATAGGGTCTCACGTCGATATATCAAGGTGTTACAAACGGAATGACAAAGTTAGTATACCCCCATCGTGGAGGTGGAGGGTATAATTAAATCCTTCATAAATTCTGGTTCTTGGAATCCTTTGACTATGACTTGTTATTTGATCATGTTTTTGCAATTGTTTTATAACTGTGGAAGCTAGGACCAAATGCAATGATCTTTCTAGTACCTTCCACACAAATCATCCGGCCCTATGTAAAATTTAAGTTATTATAATTTCCATAGATATGTTCTCTGAGAGTGAGGGTATATATAAGTCGGTTTAGCCGACTGACTGAATTAAATAAAATCCTCTATTTGTTACTTTACTAATTTTCTTTTTTATTTTTTATTTTTATTATTATTGAATTTTTATGTTATATTAATTTAATCATAATAAAATGAAGTTTTTGTTGTTGTTTTCAGTTTCATCACTTAATAAGTAAATATTGTTTAGGTTTTTATTTTTTATAATTAAATATTTTTTTTAAATACTAAAATATTTCTCATGGAGACAATAATTGCAAAATATTTTCTTCTGGTGACTTCTGACCACCCCCCCACCACTCACTGCAATAGTTTATTTTGGGGGGGGGGTGGCGTTTTTTGTTCAAAGCTTAAAGATGATTTTAGTTTTATTGAAATGATGTTTTGTCGTTAATTAATTTCGGATTGCATTTAAATTTGAAAAATATACGATTTCTTTGTGGAGTTGTTCCTTCCTTAAAATTGATATCATTTGGATTTAGTTAAAGTGAGTTTTGTGTTATTTCATTTGTTTTTTGTTTTCATATTTTTTTGCTTTGTTTTCTCTATATCTATACTAAAATTAATGGACTTATTTGGTAAATTATTGAGAAGAAAAAATCATTACAATTAGACAAAGTAATTTATTCAGCTTTTCAATGTAGGCCCTTCCACTCGCTCGATGCCTTTCATTACATTTTCGAAAATGTGTGGCACGTCTGAAGTTTTTCTTAGGTGGCATGTGGTGTGTGTGTGTGTCTTAATTTTCTTTTGGTTAAAATTTCGTTTATATTTTTTGAATAAAAATAGTCGTTTCAACTACTTAACTACTCACTTTGCCAAACAGTCGTACTGTCTGCTGTTCGTTTGTTCTTAATCAAAAGATTTTTAGTGTTTTCTTTTTGTTTTTGTTTACTTAAAAAATTTAATAATGGTGCTGTTTTGAGTTTTGTTTTTTTTTGTTAATTGATTCAATTTCTTTTTAAAAAAATTTAATGGATTTTTTTTTTCAAAAATGTTTCCGTTTTGGTTTACTTTAAACTTCTAAGGCATATTTAAAATTTTAATGAGATTTCTTTTTCGTTTTCTTGTTTTGTTTTAATATTAATTTTGTTTTTGGAAAAATAATTTTTTGGAATTGTTTGTTTTTGTTTTTCATTTTTTTTCTTGTGGACAATTCATTCTTGTTCTCGTTAAAGTATTGTGGTTTTATAAACAAAGTTATGGCAGGAAATTTCTCAAGTCTATTTAATGTGCAATTGAGATTTGGTTTTTGTTGTTTTGTTTTGTTTTTCTTTTTTGTTTGTTTTGGTTTCGTTTTCGGTTTCTTCTTTGTTTTGGACAAGCTTAGTTGTTTCATAGACATTTTATCTAAATTATTATAAAAAAACTAATACATAAATAGGAAAAGATCAAACTTATTAGAATGATCGTGGGCTACCCTATACCACACACAGGTGTTTAGACGGCAAAAGAGTCCAGCTCACAATTCTGCTCAAATTCTCTCTAAAATTTATTGAAATTACTAATATTCTTCATTTTCTATTTATTGGATCTTTGGGTAATTTTCAAATATGAAACATCATAATGTGGCAACATCGATTTCATTGATTAAGTCAGCAAAGGAAATTAAAAACTACCAGAATTCCGAGTACTACAACAAGTAAAATGCTTTAGATGTCTCTGGAGAAAAAAAAATCGCACCTCCTGGATGGGGGTATACTAAGTTTGCCATTTGCAACACCTTAAAATATAGACCTGAGAACCTATAAAAAAAGTATATGAGTCATTTCATGTGAAAAATCAACAAAATCATAATTTTAATCATAATAACAATGAATAATCCACGAAAAAATTGGTTATGTAAAAATTATTATTTTTATTATATTTTTTTGTATTGCGAGTGCACCATCAGAAAAAATTAAAAAAAAAATATTTTTCCATAACCTATTATTTCTTGGTTTTTCATTGTTTTTATACCTAATTTTCATGATTTTTCACTGTAAATCTGTTTGATTTTGTAAAAAAAATCGTAAAAAACAGAAACCATCATTTCAACACTTTTAAACTCACAATGGATTGGTGGTGGTGACGTTCTAGCACCTTTTGGTAATTCGGATCACTGTATTGTTTCAGCATCCTTTTCGTATTCCGCTCTTCGTGTCGCTTCGATCCCAGCCCCAAAGCGGACAATTTATGTTTATGAAAAGGCACGTTGGGCCGAGCTCAACAAATTTTCCCAGCATTTCAATTGAAAACTTTACTTTCTAAATAACGATATTGAAATATTATCTTGATTGGAATGAAGTCTGAAGTCTCCAACCAAAGTTATTTCCAATAAATCATATAATAAATGTTGGTTTAACCAGACATGCAGGACTGCTGTCAGATCCAAAGAGGAAGCGTTCAGAAAATGGCGTTTAAATAAAAATGCCAGCACTGGTCTGCTACGCAAGCATACAAGAACCATGTGTGCCAAGGTACTTAGACGTGGAAAGTTTCTACATGAACAACGTCCAGGGGAAGTAAGAGCTTTTGGTCATTTGTAAGAAGAGTAAAGGATAACTCCTCATCTATCCCAACTCTTGTTAAAGATGACCAAATATTCACTAACTCGGTTGCCAAAGCTAACCTATTGGCTGAAATGTTTGCAAGGAATTCATCCTTGCTGGAAAGTAATCAACCACTCCCCGTGATCGAAAATGTATCTAGTTCCATGCCTCAGATATTTTTTCGAACACGTGGAGTTAAACGGGTTCTTGCAAATCTCGACGTAAATAAATCTCCAGGCCCGGATGGTATTTCAGCACTTGTCCTATGTAAGTGCTCCTCGACGCTAGCCCGTCCACTTCGCAACCTTTTCAACCTTGCATACCGTGCAGGGGTCTTCCAGCGCGTTGGAAGATTGCGAGCATACAGCCAATTCCTAAAAAGGCGAGGCTAATAACCCTGCTAACAATCGACCGATCGCGATTTGCTCAGCGCTCTCGAAGGTAATGGAGAGTATGGTGAATCACCATCTTGTGAGGTATTTAGAGACTAATGACTTACTTAATGATCGACAGTATGGCTTCCGTTGGAATCGATCTACGGGTGACCAGATGACGCTGCTGTCCGAAAAGTGGAATCGTTCCATTCACCAGTTTGGTGAGAGTAAGGTCGTTGCTCTAGATATCTCTAAGGCCTTTGATAGAGTTTGGCACGGCGCTCTCTTATCAAAGCTTATCGCTTTTGGTGTTGGTAGTGACTTCTCTCGATTTATATCGAGCTTCCTCAGAGATCGCACTATACGAGTTGTTATAGATGGGTTCTCATCCGACGAGCATAAGTTAACCGCAGGGTTCTGTCCTTTCCCCTTCCCTTTTTTCTTTGTTTCATCGATGACCTCTTGGATCGGACTACAAATCCAATCTATTCATTCGCGGATGACAGCAACATCTGTCATTCATACTCATTCATTGATCCAGTGGTGTCGTCGATTTCTATGAACGGTATAGATATTGAGCAATCTGACACTCTCGATGTTCTTGGCATGAAAATACAACGTGATGTTCGTTGGACAAAACATGTATTTGATGTGTCGAAAGAAGCATTCAAGTGTCTTGGCTTTTTAAAGCGGTGTAGGAAATTCTTCACTCCCTCCGATCTTCTCAATATCTACATTACGTACATCAGACCTAAGATGGAATACAACTCCCATATATGGTCGGGTGCTCCAAGATCTTACTTGGAGCTACTTGACCGTGTTCAGAGGAGGGCGATGATTTGGATAGGTGACAGCAGGATATCCAATTCTGTTGTCTCCCTTGAACATCGTCGTAATGTGGGATGTGTGTCACTGTTTTATCGTTACTTTTATGGTGTTTGTTCCTCGGATATTCGTGATCTCATACCGGACGTGAGGACGTGAGGACGTTCGGTAGAGATACGCGACTTTCAAGGAACTCTCACCCATTGGATTGGACAGCTGGCCGCACTACACATTACAGAATGAATTCGTTCTTTGCTCGTATGTGGAATCGAATTCCGGCAAATATCTTTCCCGCCAATTATGACATCCTGAAATTCAAAACAGATGTCAACAAATACTTCTACCTTTTTCCTCCTCCCTAACCCTTATCTTCCTTTTGCCAACGCAATGCACTGCATTTATAGGGGACATCCCCTGAGTGTTGATTCAGTGAAAAAAACACATTAAAATCGGTAAAGTATTACAGAAGTTACAGGCGGTAGAATGAACACACATTTTTGGAAAATTAGTATTTTTTCACTGTTAAATTGGTCATAATTCGTGACAAAAAAATTAAATTTTTTCCAAAAATACGTATACAATATTTTTATGAGATGCGAATTTCAAAACAATCGCAGCTATCGAGGTCAAAAATCGTCATAAAATTCTAAGACGATCTAGCCATGTCCGTCTATCCGTCCGTCCTAGCATCTAAACGAAATGACCCAGGACGTCCAAATTTTCCAAAATACGTCTAAAGTTGTAGGTTGATTGAAAATGGGCTACATGGGGAAAATTGTTCCCACACAAGGACTGAAAATACCCCTAATATTTGGAGTATTTAAGCGTATTTTTTTTTTCAATATGTCCGCTTAATTTTATTTGATATTGGGAACGCCCATTACCCTTATAGCAAAAACGTGCACGTGATTTTTATTAGAAATAGCGTGAAAAGAGGTAAAAAGGGATAAAAATGGTACCTATCAAACGACAAAAGCCAGAAATTCCTCTAATTGAGTAGATACATAACAAAAAAAGTATTTTTTTCCAAATTCGTCCTCCAAGAGGAAATACGGGGATAAAATAGGAACAGGGGGATAAAAATGGTA
The DNA here is from genome assembly GCA_947397865.1 of Polietes domitor. Lineage (NCBI taxonomy): Eukaryota > Metazoa > Arthropoda > Insecta > Diptera > Muscidae > Polietes > Polietes domitor. The sequence continues at coordinate 175,059,778 of OX377620.1, read as the reverse complement.
CCAACTAAACGGCTGCACCTACAATAATAAAATTCGGTGTTGAAGTATTTATTATTTCTATAATATATAGTTTTAACATATTGGTAGCCTCCTTGTCTTATAATTTAAAATTTTATATTTATAAAATTATTTTTCAATATTTTTATTTGTTTTGTGATGACTGTATTAAAAACAGGGTTGGCCCGGAGGAACTTAACGGCGTTTTTAGTTGTTATTCTTATTCCAATCTATTTAATTTCATGTGCCAATTTTATTCATTTCACTTTAGAACATTTTTTGCCTCCTATTCTTTTATGTTGACCATTTTTCTTGGATTAATATTTCACAGCTCTCCTGAATACCACATATGTTTCATTGAGAATAGCGACAGGATTCCCCTCAAATATTGGGATATCCATAAAGTCCCTGTTAAATGTTCACCCTATATCCATAGTGGTTTATTTCGTTACCCTAATGTAAAAAAGACTCAACTAACATTTTTTTGTAAATCAAGTTTTTTGATTATTAAAAAAAAAACACAACAACTACGTTCATAATAAACAAAAATATCGATTTGCAAAAAAACGTTAGTTAAGTCTTTTTTATATAGGGACAACTATAAGTATTTATATATCTCCGCTAACTCTTGCTGGTCAGGAGACATTTTCATGGCCTCGGCGGCTATATCGGGTAGAGTGATTTTTAAGAGTTGACTGTTTTTGGCATTTAAATTGAGATTTGGTCTATTCAGTGACTTCGAGTAGAATTTTATGGCAAATATTTTTATAGAACATTTTTACTCGTTAAACTGCCGTTTAAGGAGTGTTTTGGGCTTTTTAAAAAAGTGACCAAAAAGTCCTCTATAATGATGAGTTAGAGGGCTAAAATGTTCTACACTAATGTTCGTCGTAGTGTTTTAAGTAATATTGCTGAACACATAATATACTTAAAATGTAAGGATCACCACCATTCCTATGCCAAATCATCATAAGAATGTGCAAAAGAAGGAAATAATGAAATATTGGAAATATTGACTGAGAAATAGTTATATAGATGAATTAGTTTAAATATTTAATATAATGTTTGAGAATGACGAACAAGAGGACTTGTATTTTTTTAAAGCATCATCAAAATTCGATACAGAATTATTTTTTTTTCAAAAATTTCAATATTGGACTCCAATTTGCCAAACGTCTCTTGTGTGATGTAGAATATGTAAATATTTAAAAAATATTGTATTTTGTTAATAATAATTAGTTAACTAAAATTTTAACTAGTACTTTCAACTTAATGCTAAAATATATCAATTTTCAAATATTTATATAGTTTTGCTTTTTTAAATAAATTATACATAATCAGGTTATAAGTCGTACATACTTACTGCTAAACTTAATAGCACCTTAATATTTGTTTTTTTCGGTATTCAGTTCCTGAATCTATCAAAAAGAAAATGTCTCGCTGGTCCTAAGTACATTAATGGATTTTATGTTAACACTTAAAAGCTATGACGTTCTTTCTTTCTAAAAAATCTCACAAATAAAAAGCCTTAATGCTGGATTAACTCGCTCTCTCGGTCTCGCTCTCTCTATTTATGTCTTTGCAATGCTTAATCTTTTGTTTCATCTCATTGGCTATACTCCACTCCACTCATTGATGATTTCTCTTTAAGTATCTCATCTCTGTTGTTCTCTTTGTAAAGCCTACTCTCTCTCTTTCACTCTCTGCTTTGGAAGTGTCAGTTGTTTCTATTCAATGTTAGCTGTGCTGCCCTTAGATTTGATATTTAAATGCTCGGAAATATGAACTCGTATATTCTGCCGGAAACTTTAACAAAAGCCTAGACGATTTGCTTTTATTAGCAATATTATTCCTACTCTCTTTGCTCGAACTTGTTGAATAATTATTTGGCGAAATTTGAGTTTTGTAAAGGACTCATTTCCATTATTGGGTGCATTCGATTTAGCCTCCTTGTATTATTTTCAGTTTCCATACAAAATGGCTCGGTGCTAAGAGGCATCAATGAAGAGGTGGATGACCATTCTGAGGAGATTGCCAATACTTTCTATAAATAGAGCTTCGAAGCTATTAAGTGGCGCTGGCATTATTTACATAGAATAGTGATAGGTTTGTTTATGATAACTCTGTTAGGTCCGGTAGTTCTGAGAGGTTTTGTAAAACCTTCACTGAATTTTTCGCAGAAGCTATGTTTTGCGTACATTTTTCTAATATTCTCAATTATCTGGTAGTAGATCACATTATATGGCCTAAATTTTTCCTCAAATTCTCTGTGGTCGGCTAGTTCTGGTATCACTCTCATACTCCACACGACCTTCAGGGCCTTCCCATCAGGAAGGGCGATCGGACTCCGATAAGTGCAGGGCGTGCGAGGAGAAAACGGTGGAACACTTCCATTTTCCAGACTGAGATCACGTTGCTATTCGTTATCGATATTACCTCACCTGTAGCACTTTAAGGCCACAGTACGGTCGAAATTAAGCAAGTTCCTGATCGATAAAAGAAATTCATAAACTTAGGAAAATTGGTAGCTCAACTTCCCCCATTCTGTTTTTACTTAGACCGTCCAACAGACCGACTTGCTGGCCGAGGTGTATGCCTCTGGGCAAGAGTCTCTCTTAATGAATAATGAAAACAAATTTTGATTTTCCTTGAACCTCGAACCCACTGTCGACAGATTTTGTCGATATCAAACCTAGCGCCGTCGAGCGTCAGCGCTCTTTCGTCTCATTTCACAGCGAGTCTAGATAAGCAGAGCTCAGAATTTCGATCCTTATCTCGTCTTAGCTACACGAATTATTATTTTCGAACCTCGAAACCACTCTCAACTGAATTTATTGGTATGGAACCTAGCGCCATCTAGCGTCAACGCTCTGTTGTCTCATTTGAATGCGAGTCTAGATAAGCAGATCTTATAATTTCGATTCCTAACTTGTCTCAGCTACACGCTAGCCTCCATCCCGTGAAAGATTGTAAATAAGGAAAACTGAATATTCATTTCCGAACCCCTGACCTACTCTCATTTGTTGTTCCCTTTCCAGGGACACAGCCAAACGAATATAATTTCATTTCAATATGGAATGCTAGCCTGTTGTATCGTAATTAACAAATCAGCCTTGAAAATAATAGATTCCCTCTTAACTGTTACCGCGAATCCAGCGCCATCTGTATGCTCTCAATATCCAACAACAGGTTTACACCGACTTCAGATAGCGGCGGCATCGCTTCATCGATGCTGTAGACAATTTCGAATGAAATCTCTCGGAAAGCTTAAGATCAAACCTTATATGGAATACAAATCCAATATATGTTTGGGTGATCCAAGGAGCTTGGAGCTCTAAGATCATGTACAGATTAGGGCGATGGATGAAAAACTTCCTGACACACTTCTCCCTCCATCCGACTACAGCACTTCTAAGATGATATTCGCAAATCCCTTCGGGATCACATACCCTTCAAGGCAAGAAGTGGCAAATGGGATACTCATTTGTCAAATATGAGAGAGAGGTATACATGGAGGGCTTCTCAGAAAAATTTGACCGAGTTCCTGACAGCTGCAGCGGAGGGCTTAAGATCAGGCCTAAGATAGAATACAACTCCCATATAGGTCCAGGTGCTTCAAAATCATCCTTGGATCTATTTGATCGTGTTGAGAGGAGGGCGATAGTGTTGATAGATGACGGTAGGATACGCTTCTTGAAAAACTTCCTCACACACTTCGACCAGCATCCGACTACAGCACTCCAAATATGACATTCGTAAATCCATTCGAGGTGAAATTCCCTTCAAGGATGGAGATGGGATACTCTATTGTCAAATATGAGACTCCGGTATACACGGACGGCTTCAAAACGGATGGTGGAGTTGGCTACGGTGGTCTTCTCAGACAAATTTGACCGACTTCCTGACAGCTGCAGCGTCTTTCAGACGGAAGCTTATCCGCCAACTACAAAATACAGAGATTCAAAACAGATGCCAAGAAACACGACTCCTTCTTTCCCCGTTACAATTCTTGATGTTCCTTCATAAAGAATACAATGCACGCATTTTTACAGGATATTCCCGTGAGTATTGGTTCAGAGCAAAAATAAATCTGATGGAAGAAAAAACCACAAATTATGTCTTGGTGATTTTTATTTTTGCCATTTCATCATGAATAGATCACGAACGCTTGCATATTTATTTCGAAAGTCATGTTTCAGCTCTCTTATTTCAATATTCTGTTCAGAGATGAGGCTCATTTTGGGCTCAATGGACTTGTGAATAAGCAAAATTGCCGCATTTGGAGTGAATCATGAATATATCACGAACGCTTGCATATTTATTTCGAAAGTCATGTTTCAGCTCCCTTATTTCAGTATTCTGTTCAGAGATGAGGCTCATTTTGGGCTTAATGGGCTTGTGAATAAGCAAAATTGCCGCATTTGGAATGAATCACAAATCAAAAGTCATGTTTCAGCTCCCTTATTTCAATATTCTGTTCAGAGATGAGGCTCATTTTGGGTTAAATGGACTTGTGAATGAGCAAAATTGCCGCATTTGGGGTGAATAAAATCCACGAAAGATTCACGAGGCACCATTAGATCCACAAAAACTGATTTCTGGGATGTTGAAATCGTTTCATTTCTCTAAGAATGAGAACGGTGAGTCATACTTGCCGTCAACTTCGTGTCCCAATTGATTGGAATGTTAAAAGCGCATCAATTAACCGATTCATTGAATGAATCATATTGTATTTCTCGACAATTGGCCACAGAAATCGTGCGATCTAATGTCTCTAGAATATTTTCTCTGGGCTTACTAAAATGTGATTCCTGCGTAAGTACTTCCAATTTTTGTTTGGGACCCTAGATTTAGGTTTCTTTGTGGTTTTAGGGATAATGAGTCATTTTTTTTCATAGACAATGATATTTTTCCATCTGTTTTTGGCCATTTCTTCTGGTCAGCAAAGAAATCGAATAAAATCCACTTTTGTTAAGATTTGAAATGATTTATTGTGTTGACGATCGACATCAGCTGATGCTGGCATCGGCCATATGATCAACATCCCCTGATGCACATATGACATACTGTGACATCCACATGTAGATGGCGTTAGTGTTTATTTTAAGATTGTCAAAGTAGTTTTGAAGCAGCAACACTTGCTAAAATAAAATATTATAAAAATAATTTGTTGTGTATTTTTATAAATTGTCTCCTTTGGACTCCGTCTAGAGGGAGACCAACAGTGCCACCAAACTGGTAGGATTCGGTTAATATTGCATGAATATATGTTTTATTTCTCGAAAGGCACCAGACAATTTGCCACAGAGATCGTGCGTTCCAACGCCTCTAGAATATTTTCTCTGGGCTTACGTGAAGTCATTGCTTTAAACGAAGTCGTTGAAGGTTTGAACGTCTTGGAGGCACTGCTCCGATATGGCTTCAATTGCTTGAGAGAGTCGTCGTTAATTCGCCCTCACGACCCAAATTGTATTCAAATTCCTAGGTTAGGTTGGATTGAATGGATTTAATTCCAACTCCTTCACTCAATTGCTTCAATTGCTTGCGGGAGTCGTTGTTACATCGCCCTCACGACCCAAATTGTATTCAAATTCCTTGGTTAGGTTGGATTGAATGGATTTAATTCAAACTCCTTCACTCAAACTCCTAAATATTTCGTTGATTATTACAGAGGATGTGGTCGTATATTTCGGTCGAGAAATGAGCACTATATCTGTCTATATAGTATATTATAACCCAAAGGATCTCAATATCGATTTTCTATAAGAATTATAGATATTTGAGGCAGAAGTTTCTATAGAACAATTTATTTTGAATTTTTCTTCCATTTTCCACAAGTAAATGAGACAATAGCTGATCATCAAGAGGTTCAGGAATTGTTGATATTTAATTCTCATCTAGGATATAAATTTTTACTACTCCTGATTTATGGATCTATAATAGTAGATTTTCTCTAGATGATAAGCTGTAATATCTCAAGGTCTTCTACATTGTCTCGTTATTGCTGTAGGTTTATCTTGTTAAATTTCCCACATTTAGTGGCTTCGATTTTTGCTCCTCATCGGAACCAACCGAATGTGCGAATCATGAAACACTTTATCTTGTCGACCTCTATGCTACACCAAGTCGCCAAAGCCTTCAATAAACCCCAGAACTCACTAAAAGTCATCTAGTCATAGCCGGACAGAGACTGATATGGGTTTTGGCTCTCTAAATCTCCTCCTGGCCCCGTAAGTTTCCCTCGGTATTGTTGTAGGCTTATCTTGTTGCACTTTCCCAGATTGTGTGACTTCGATTTCCGAGTAGCGTCACCTAGGTACCACATTCTACAGGTACATCAAATACTGCACATTTCCTGAAACAGTCTTTTGTGTCTTTCAGGATATATTAATATTATTGACTAGCGCACCTACATGTCAGTTATTGGTAGGATTAAAATTCTTTAAAAACAATTTTTGTACCCAGAAATATCTGGCAAGTTCACTTTTAATTTCTTATTCATCTTTCGCTATCCCGAGGCGTTCTAGGCATATAATCTTCTCGGCATATCATCTAATCCCGTTGTAACTTTAACACTAACATTAACTTCCCTGCGAGTGCTTCGTAATCTTTACATTTTCCCTTCACCTTCATCTCCATCTTCATCACCTATCCCTATAGCAACTTAATTGACCATAATATGTAAGTAGGTAGAAAAAATTGATTTGAACTCTATTATGTTCTTAACATCCAAAGCCTTAATCTAATAGTAAATCAGTTCATTATCCGAAATTTTCACAATTTTGTTTTTGTTTTTTTGTTTGTTTTTGTTTTCACTATCAAAAACCAAAGAATAAACTTAACAAACACACTACGGATCACTACACAAATGCATTATGCTAGTAGAACTATGAACCGGAACAGAATGCCGAAATTGGACTGGACTGGTTTACATCACAAGATCACATCTGTTGGGTGAGTGAACAAAAATACACGGTGCTGGAGGGTGCATCTTAAGATGCCACTAGCTCGGAAACAGAATTGGAACGTCGACGTTTTGTAATCTGTTTCCATAGGCGGCGATTCAAAGACGGTTTGTCCTGTAAAGAAACAAGAGCATTAGATGATTATGATCTGCAATATCAGGAGTTCACATAAAAAAGTGCTGTTTAAAGGAAATGTAATGGGGATTGGGCAGATTTTGTAAGTTTGTTATTAAATCGTTTAACATTGGGCGCCAGTCAGTCAAGCATCCGACTCACTTAGATCGTAAGAGAGGATTTACGCTCCTCATCGGAACCAACCTGTGCCGAGAACACTTTATCTTGCCGACCTCAATACTATACCAAGTCGCCTAAGCCTTCAAAGAACCCAGTGTGACCAAACGTCATCTGGCCTTAGCTGAACAGATACTGAAGCTCTAAATCTTCTCCTCGTCCTGACAGCTCCTACTCGATGCTCAGCCTCTGTGCTTGTGACAATTGAAATCTTTCGATTGAACGAAGCTCTTCGTATCATACTTTAACCCGATCATCTGGCTAGGTCTGACCACTTACTGTTCGCCAGCTAGTTTTGACTCTGGCGGATCTGCAGCTTCGCAGTTTCCCGGGATGTCACTATGTCCTGGTACCCAAAGAATGGGATTATCGATCTGATTGGCCTTCTCGGATTTTACTCAGTGAGAGCCTGCCAATCTGAGTAGATATTACACCAAGTCGCCCACGCCTTCAAAGAACCCAGTGTCACAAAAGCTCATCTGCCCTTAGCCGGGCAGAGACTGATAAGGTGTTCGAGCCTCTAAATCTCCTGCACGTCTCGACAGCTTATACTCGATGCTCAACGTAAATCTTTCGAGTGAAAGAAGTTAGCTCCAGCTCTTCATATCATTCGTTAACCCGATAATCTGTCCAGGTCTGGTAACTTACTATTCGCTAGCTGGTGTTGCCTTCTGGCGGAGCTATAGCTTGCATGTCGCCAGAGGTGGCAAGATCGTCGCGTCCTCGCAGCTCCTACTCGAGGCTCAGCCACTGGGTATGTGCGCTTCTAAGGCCGCGAATATTGAAATCAAAGTAAACAATTGAAATCTTTCATGTGAGAGAAGATAGCCCGAGCTCTTCATATCCGTATCATCTGGCTAGATCTGACAACTTACTGTTCTCCAGCTGGTGTTGACTTCTGATAGAGCTGAAGTTTGCATGTCTCCAGAGGTGGCAAATTCGTCAGCATTACAGTTTCCTGGGATGTCACTATGACCTGGCACCCAAAGAATAGGGGAATATCGAACTAATTGGCCATCTGGGACATTATTCAATGGGAGCCTGTCTATCTGAGTAGATATTGACACCAGTTTTCGTGACAGCATTGCGGCATTAACACTCTGCAAATTCTCTAAAAGCCGAAACATCTGCTTGGTAGACATGGTAGTCTACGAGACAGGTTTACAAGGAATTCCTTGTAATATAGGAGACATCTGGATAACATCTGCAGGGCATTCCCCCAACCATTGGTCCCTAGCTAGGATCTATATGCTATAGTTCTGGACAAACAGATCCACCAACCCACCTACTCTAAATACAATGAAAGTCTCCGGTTGCTTTGCGTGAAAGATAATTTTTCGGACCATGAGTGGAGTGCGTCTCAACTGTATTCTAATTTATTTTCACTGTATTTAAGCTCATACTTACATTATCCTTGCGTGGCGACATGGGTGGCTGTTTGTGCTGAGGCGTGCTACTGGAGTTCGAGTCATTAAGCGAGGTTTGTGAGTTGTTGGCGCTTGAGGGTACTTCGGAATTGCGACGTTTAATGAAATTTATTCTGCGAAATAGAAATAGACAATGTCAAATTTCTGTTTGTTCTCCCCACCATCCTTCCCCCCTCCCACTTACAACTTATTAGCCTTCCCAGTTTCCATAAGAGCCGACTCATCACGTCCTATTTTACGGTGTCTTTGGCCAGATTTTGACCCACTGCCGGCTTCTTCACTCGCACCGGCCATCGAAGTAGTACTCGTCGTCCTCATCAGAGGATTGCTGGATAAATTGCCGCCGATCGTCGTTGTCGTGGCGGCCATCATCGTTGTCGTTGTCGTCGTCGTCGTCATCTTCGCCGTCTTGGCTCGTGAGCCACTCCTCAATTGAGACATGCAGTATATCTTCTCGCGTCTCGCTAAGATTTCCAGATCGCTTAATTTGCTGTCGTCGCTGTTGTTTGCGTCGCTCGCGTTCCCGTCTCTGTTTCGATCCGCAGATGCAGAACTGCTCCATGTATTTCGATTTGGCTGCAGGTGTTGTGGAACGCCGGCGACACGTGCCAAGCCAGCGAAAGGCATTGACGAACCCGGTGCTGCCGCTGCCGCCGTCGTTGCCATTGTCAACGGATCGCTGGAGCTCGTAGTGGTGCCGTTCCCGTTCCCGTTGCTGCTGCTGAGATGAGGTCGTGGCCTGCGATTCACTGTAGGTGTATCCATCTTCGAGTTTCGCTGTTGAGAGTACGATATGACAGCCTCTTTTGGCTGAACTCGATTCATGGCCGAGCGATTCAATAAATCGCGTCCCGTCAGTCGATGAAATGTGGAGAGGTCGTGCCTAAGGAAATCAGAAAATTTGAATGGAAATTAATTTAATAAAAATTTGGTTTGGTCTACTTACACCAGAATAGTTGTTAGCTCTGGTCCAGGATCGTAACTTATCAAGTCTTCGTCTCCCATTATATCGTGATTGAGAGCTAAACGCATCTCTAGGCGAGGACTTAAGCCCGAGCCAGCTCCTCCGGGCTGTGCACAAATCGATGTGGAATCTTTTTCGTGTTCTCGTTCCATCCACTCCAGCTCCAACTCCAGCTCCTCCTCCAGCTGCCGTGGCCTCGTGGCTACCGAGCGTGCTGTGGCCTTGACTTCTGGCTTCGCCTGTCCCCTCGCCTTCGTCATCGAAGCTGTTGTTGATGATGTGGAGTGCGGTCGGCTGCTGCTGCTGTTGATGCTGTCCACCATGCTCAGCAGCGAGGTCTCGATTATTGTTGACGATAGTCGTTGTTGTGGTTCTGGTTTCGTTGAGTCGGACGCAATCGTTGCTTGGCTGTTTGCGGAATAGTTTCTGATATCGCAGGCATCCTCCTTGACGGGACATTTCGATGTCACTGTCGTCGCCGTCGTCGTCATCATCTTCGTCGTTGCTGTGCGTTGCGGTGCGGGTGTATTTGCCGTGGGAGTAGCCTTGCTGGCGGCGCAAGCGACGCCGGCGGTGGCAACCCCTGAAGAGCCACTGTCAGCAAAAGCGCCAGATTTTCGTTGAGGTTGGGGCTAAGCAGAGCAAGGTTAATGAGAATAGTGAAATAGAGAGAGAAAGATAGAGAGGAGGTGGTGGGGAGCTTCATTAACTTACCGCTTTTGGTGGTGCTCTTGTATCCGTTCCACTTGTCTTGAGATTTGTTTGAGTCAATAAGAGACGACGTGGCGGCGGTGGAGGTGGTATAAATTTCGCTGGTCGTGGCAAGGTTTTCACATCGTTCTTCGGCGACTCCTCCGCCCTGCTGCTGCTGCAGCTGGCGTCTTTGACGCTCCTGATAGTGGCGTTCGCGCTGCTGATTGTTGTAGATGCCGACGAGACTGCCGGACTCGGTGTTGTCCGTGTTGTTGAGGCCGTCAAAGAACAAGTCGTCGTCGTTGTCTGCGACGCCATTGTTGTGGTCGTCGTGGCAGTAGTCGTCATCGTCATCATCATCGTCGTCGTCGTTGTCGACGTCGTCTCGGTTGCCGCTGTCATCGAGGCCACCTCTGGGGCCGCCGTGGTTGTAGGTTTGGTACTGCTGCTGCTGCTGCTGTTGGCGTTGGTAGGACTGGCGCATTGTGCTGGCGTCTTCCTGGGCATGGTAGCCATTGTTAAAGGTTCTGCGGTAGTTGCCGAGGTCGTTGCTGTTGGCGTATGCTGGGTTAAACGCTGATCCAAGAGGTACTCGCAGGATGAGGCCTTTAGCACAGCCTGAGGCAGAGTGGGGCCAGCCAGAGGATTGCTCAGCGGTCGCGGACCCAAGATGGTGGTTTGCAGATGCGGCTGCAGACGTTCCTCCGTGGAGGTCAGATCCTCGTCCTCCTCCTCGTAGTCCGCCGTATTCACTTGGTCCTCCTCCTCCTCCCCCTCCTCCTCCTCCTCGCTGGAACTTCCAGCTTCCGAATCCTCTAAATAGTGGCCATTTGTCGTTGTTTCCCCCTACCAATTTTTTGGAATAGAATTCAACTAATCAATTCTGGTTTAAAGCAAACGATTTCTTATGTCTGTTTGATTGTTTTATGAGGCCACATTCGGTTGCAAAGCAATTTCGTATTTTTGTTATGAGGTATGATAAGTTTGGTTGTGGGCGCTGACGGTTGCTTGTTGTTAGATTTGTTTGTTTGTTTTGTTTTTTGTTTTTGTTAGTTATTGTTTAATTTAATTGATTAAAGCAAACTTAAAGCTTCGTGAGGATGATGGCTATCAATTGCTTTTGATTTGTATAAGTTTGCAGTATTGAACGTTTTGCTATAGTTTCACTAATTTCACTACAACTTTCTATGGTGTGATGACAATACAGAGAGTGATGAGTGATGAGTTATCACCGGCATACAAGGCATACAATAAAATTTTACACACAAACATAGATACACACGCACACACACACAGAGAGAGACACGCAAATAATACGAGACACAGAGAGGCAGTGTGAACGATGATTTAACAAAATGTTGAACAAAGATGGCGTAACATGAAAGTAAAGAAAACAAAGTAGAAAAGAACAAAAAGAGAAATCATGTGATAAATTAAATATGAATGGATGAGTGCTTGAGCGAGAGAAAGAAAGGAATGGGAATATAGATATGCAAAAGAACGAAGCACCGTCGATGGGAAATGACTTGATTTTTTTGGGGGGAGTGTAACTTCTAACTTTTCCAAACGATTTGAAAGAAATTCCGGAGTTTTGATGGCCGGATGGTTTGACGAACAGACTGACAGAAGGATAGGTTGACATGTCGAGATGGTCTTAGAACGTTATGGCGATCAAGAAAGAAGATTTCAAATTCCCAATGGGAATAAAAAACTTCGGGTTCAACAGAATATGAACAGCCTCAAAGCCAATACATGAATAATCTCTGTTTCTAGGATCTAGGTCTAGACTTGAGAAGCTGCAGGTGGACATGTCCAGATGGTCTTAGAACGTTATGGCGATCAAGAAGGAAGGTTTCCAAGTCCTAATGGGAATAAATAACTTCGGTTTCAACTGAATATGAACAGCCAATAAATTAATAATCTCTGTTTCTAGGATCTAGGTCTAGACTTGAGAAGCTGCAGACGAAGAACTCCAATTCATGGAGATGAAGAACTCCAAGTCCTGAATATGGAGAACTCCAAACTGTAGGTTTTAGGGAAGTCTAAAGCTGAAAATTCCAAGTTTTCATTGGCTGAATAGCGTCACAAGATTCTCTAAAACTTCTATTTAAATTATCCACATATCCAAAGGAAAATCCTCAATTCAAATTTCGGATAGTGATTGACTCAAATCCAATAAATGAATAATCTCCGTTTCTAGGATCTTAGGTTAGTAATGAGACTAGAGAAGCTTATTTACAACTGAAGACCTCGGACAGCAGTTGTCACTGAAGATGAAGAACTCCAACTCCTTCAAAACTGTAGGTCTGAGGGCTGAAGATTCTAACTTTTCATTAGCTGAATAGTGTCGAAGCAATCATGAGAATCTTCAGTTCTATTTGGATTATCTATTCAAATGAAAATTCTCAATTCCAACTTCGACTGATTATGAACAGTCACAAATCCAATAAATGAATAATATCCGTTTCCAGGATCTTAAGCTTTTGTTGAGACTAAAGGAGCATATTTACAACTGTAGACCTCGGACAGCAGTTGTCACTGAAGATGAAGAACTCCAACTACTTCAAATAACTGTAGGACTGAGGTCTTCTAACTTTTCATTAGCTGAATAGTGTCCAAGCAATCATGAGAATCTTCAGTTCTATTTGGATTATCAATTCAAATGAAAATTCTCAATTCCAACTTCGACTGATTATGAACAGTCGCAAATCCAATAAATGACAACCATGCGTTTCCAGGATCTTAAGTTTGTAATGCGACTAAATGAGCTTATTTACAACTGAAGATCTTGGTTAGATGTTGCCACTGAAGATGAAGAACTTCAATTCCTTCAAAACTGTAAGATTGAGGGCTGAAGATGAAGAAATTCAATTCCTTCAAAACTGTAGGATTGAGGGCTGAAGATTCAAAGATTTTATTGGTTGAATAGCGTCGGAGAAATCGCAAGATTGGTCAGATGTTGCCACTGAAGATGAAGAACTTCAATTCCTTAAAAACTGTAGGATTGAGGGCTGAAGATTCAAAGATTTTATTGGTTGAATAGCGTCGGAGACATCGCAAGATCCTCAGTTAATATCAACAAACTTTTCCAAATTCAAATATTTAATTCCAAATGAGGAAGAGGAACTAAACGGTCTTGGTTCAGTCTTAGTTTGAGATTGTACCGAGTTCGGGAGAACAGGTTTCGACAGAAAATAAGGAACCTCAGGTCCAGAGCCCAAGTGACGCATAAAAGCCGCAGTTCAATCCAATTTGATAACGGCGGAGCAATCATAAAATCCTCAAAAACTACAATAGCTTCTATCATCACACATTTATTGATCCTCAGTCTCTGGGAATGAACCTTGGTTACAGAGTCCAAAACTGACACATAAAAGCCGCAGTTTAGACCAATTTAAAAACTTCAGGTTCGAGAAAAACCTAAGGATGAGGATTCCATGTTGATCTTGTGAGAGATCTGATGAGATGAGTTTGAGCTTGGAGATCCACAGTAACTGGAAATGAACAGTCATGGACGATCACTTCAGTTCTAACTGAGCATAAAGAGGTTCATGTTAAAACTGACACATGAAAGCCGTAGTTCGATGCATTATTGAAAACTTTGGGTTTGAGAAGCGCCTAAAGCTGAAGATTCTCAATTTACAGTAGCTGAGTAGCGTCGACCAAATACCAGATCTTCAGTAACTGTCTAAGCTTATATTTGGATCGCCAATTTCCAAGTGAGAACGACGATCCTCGATCCATGAAGAGACAGAAATTAAACGATATTGGTTCGGGTTGAGTATGATCAGTTTGAGATTATACCGAGTTCTGGAGATCCTCAGTCTCCAGAAATAAACAGCCATTAGGCCAACTTAAAACCGACGCATTAAATCCGCTGTTGGCTGAGACTGATGAGCTGACTTTGAGCTGGTATCTGAGATCCTGATCCGGAGATCGCCAGTCACTGCATGTGAACAGCCATGAACGATCATGTTTCGAGAGACAGCAATGAACCTCAATTCCAGCTGAGGATAAAGAGTCAAAGATGAAACTGACGCATAAAAGTCAAAGTAGGTTTGAGAGAAGTTCAGAATTGAAGATTCTCAGTTTGCATTAGCTGAATAGCATCGGATCAATCACAAAGATCCTCAGTAACTGCCTAAGCTTCTATGTTGATCCTCGCCATGAAAAGGCAGAAACTAAACGGTTTTGGTTTTGGGCTGAATCTGATCAGTTTGCTCTTGTACCGATTTCTGGAGATCCTCAATTTACAAATAGAACAATTTTATTCCAAATAGAACAATTTTATTCCGCGGAAAATACGAGGATCAGCGATCCATGAAGAGACAGGTTCTAAAGAGTTTTGGATCGCAGTTCGATGCAATATTGAGAACTTTAGGTTTGAGAGAAGCCTAAAGCTAAAGATTGTCAATTTCCAACTGATGACGAGGATCCTCGATCCATGAAAAGACAGAAACTAAACGGTTTTGGTTTTGGGCTGAATCTGATCAGTTTGATCTTGTACCGAGTTCAGGAGATCCTCAATTTACAAATGAAAATCTTTCATCCCAGCTGAGTACGAGGATCTGCGATCCACGAAATGACAGTAACTAAAGGTTCTTGGTTCTGGCTGAGACTGATGAGAGAAATTGGGCGTCCAACGAGATCTGGCGATCCTCAGTCACTGGGAATAAACAGCCAATAATGATTCGACCGAGAATAAGGAACCTCAATTCCACCTGAAGATAAAGATTCAAAATTCAAATCGACGCATAAGATTGGCAGTTCGTAGGTTTGAAAGAAGCCTAAACCTGAAGATTCGCAGTTTGGATTAGATGAGTAACGTTGGAGCAATCACAAGATTCTCTGTAACTGTCTAAGCTTATATTTGGATCGTCAATTTCCAACTGAGGCCGAGGATCCTCGATCCATGAAAAGACAGAAATTAAACTGTAACGAATTCTGGAGATCCTCAGTCACTGTGAATGAACAGCCACAAATGAACAGTTTGGGACAGAGAATAAGAAACTCCACTTCTATGTTCTGGTTAAGATTGATGAGATGAGTTTAAGCTTGTAACGAGATCTGGAGATCGCCATTCATTGGGAATGAACAACCAATATCGATCATGTTTCCAGAGAGAGAGAGTTAGGAACCTTAGTTTCAGCTGTGGATAAAGTGGTTCATGTTAAAACTGACGCATAGAAGCCACAGTTCGATGCAATATTGAAAACTTTAGGTTTGAGAGCTGCTTAAAGTTGTAGCTTCTTAGTTTTCAGAAGCTGAGAAGTGTCAGAGGTATCAAAAGATCCTCGGTAACTGCCTAAAATTCTATTTGGATCAATTTCCAACTGAGGCCGAGGATCCTCAATCCATGAAAAGACAGGAACTAAATGGTCTTGGTTCGTGTTGAGCCTGATGAGTTTGAGATTGTAAAGTGTATGGAGATCCTCAATTCAAAAATGGAAAACTTTTATTCCAATTGAGGACGAGGATCTGCGATCGAAGAAGAGGCAGGAACCAAAGGTTCTTGGTTCTGTCTGAGATTGATGGGATGAGTTGGAGCTTGTACCGAGATCTGTAGATCCACAGCCTCTGGGAATGAATAGCCTGAGCGATCATGTTTCGAGAGAGAGAGAGAGAAGTTCATGTTAAAACTGGCACATGAAAGCCGAAGCAATAATGTAAACTTTAGGTGTGAGAGAGCGTCGGAGAAATCACACATGATCCTCATTAAATACCTTCGATTCTATTTAGAACATCCACATTTCCAAATACAAATCTTTCATTCAATCTATGAAGAGACAGGAACTAAAGAGCTTGATCTTGTATCAAGACCAGGAGATCCTTAGTCACCGGGAATGAACAGCAATGAAAGAAAAGTGCGTGACAGAGAAATTCGTTTCTAGCTGATGATATAGAGTCCAAGTTTAAAGTGCTTCACAAAAGCTTTTGATAGAGCGTCGGAGCTATCACAAGATTCTTGTTAACTATCTTCGATTCTATTTAGAGCATCCACACTTCCAAAAATAAATGTTTTATTCCAAGAAGCAGGAGAACTTCAGGAGATTCTCTGTCACGAAAGAACAGTTTGGGACAGAGCATGGAGAACTTCGGTTCTAGCAGAGGGTACAGTGCCAGAGTTCAAACTTCTTTACAAAAGCTGCTGTTGAATGTAGTGTTGTAAACTTAAAGTTTGAGTTACGAGGATCCTTTGCTTTGCATCTCCCAAAGCAGAGGATCTTCAGTAACTTCCTAAGCTTCTAGTGGATGATCTCTTCACATTTCGAAATGTAATTCTTTTATTTCCACTCAGGATGAGGATTTGCGGTTCAAGAGAGACGGGTACTTAGGAGTTTCGATTCGAGCTGAGTCTGATGGAGCTTCTAACACTTCTGGAGATCCTCAGCAACTACCTAAGCTTCCACATTAACTGAACGTGTATCAGTTCTTGGAAATTGTGGATGAATAGATCTTATTTCCACTAAAGATTAGGAACCCGAAGAGAGGATTGGTTTAAAAAAAGGAAACTCGAAGAAAGTATCAATTAAATATATGATTTTCAGATAATAGTTGTCATTTTTATATATAATAATAAAGTAATGATATAATAATAAAGTAATGACGAAATAATTGCCCCCCCATCAAAAATTAAGTCAATTCCCCCACGGTGCCATGTGATGGTGATGCTGATGATCCGGTGATAGTTCGTGGGCAATTGAAATGATCACGTGAGCGAGAGAACAAGAGAGAGATAGATTTTTATAAAAAGAGAACTTAAGCGTTGTTGCGTTGTTGCATGCAATTTTTGTAATGGCGACCCACCTTTTTCAATTCTTCACTTTCCTGTTGGGTTTTCTCTTCGTCGCTTTCCGTTTCCTCTTCGAATAATGGTTCTAAGCGTCGTCTATTGATTTGTAGTCGTAGTCGTTGTTGTTATAGTTGTGATGTATGTGTGAAGAAATTTCAATTTCATGATGATATGATATGATTTGAATCGATTCGTGTCGATTGTTGATTTTTATTTGTAGTTGGAGTGTTTTAATTGTTTAAATAGTTTGAAGATAATTTTGATGTCGTGTTGTTTTAATAGTTTGGATGATGTAAAAGATGTTGAAACATATGGATGATGATGATCGTGATGATGTTTTGTTTGTTGTTTGTCGAGAGATATTCGATTTCGTTGATGAATTTTACATAAAAAACATGTATGAAAATATTAAAACTACTGATTAACAAAATAATTCAATATGTTTACAGTCAACACAGACTATGTTGGCAAAATCACATGATGATTTAGATAATATGAAAACCTCTATGAATGACAGCAGCTAACTAACAAATATTTTGGATTTTTTGATATTATTACTTTTTTATTTTTAATTTTTATACGACTAAAAAGCTTAGCTAAACTATACTAAAGAATATTGTTTTCTGTTTCTAATTGCAAATTGTTGACTTGGTGCTAATGGAGAATTACCCACTATGATTTGTTCCTGATAAAATTTAAAAAATCCTTATGATTTTTTGGAAATATTAACAGAAATTTTAGATTTGAATGAGCTCGAAAAAAATATGAAAATTTATAAATTATAAATACTTTTTTCGATTTTAAAAATTTACCTTACGACTGGCCAGTATTTCAGTGCAAATGGATATAATCTCTAAATTCTTATCGCCAAATCTCTAAATAAAATCGCCAAAAAAAAATAAATAAAAAATCACAAAAAACAAAAAGTGAAAAATTGCCCGAAACGAAATATGAAATTACGCAAAAAAAAAATAAAAATCACACAGAATCAAAAATTGAACCAACAAATGGCTCTTAACGGAAAATAAAATCACGCAAAAAATAAAAAATTACCCAAATCAAATTTTGAATTGAAAATTCACCCATTGTTATATATGAAAAATCACAACAAAAAATGACCCGAAACGAAATATGAAATTATGGCTAAAAATTAAATAAAAAATCACTCGGAACCAAAAGTTTAACAAAAAAAATGTAAAATGGCTCAAATCACGGAAAAAAATAAAAAATCACCGAAATCAAAATTAAAAAATTCGCCCACAAAAATTGGTCATTGTTATATATGAAAAATCACAACAAAAAATTAAAAATGGCCCAAAGCAAAATATGAAATTACGCCCAAAAAATAAATAAAAATCACACAGAACCAAAAATTGAACCAAACAAATGTAAAATGCCTCAAAACGGAAAAAATTACGCCCGAAAATAAATGAAAAATCACCCAGATAAAAATTGAAAATTTGTCCACAAAAATGGGTCATTTTTATCATTTTTATTTTTTTTTTTTTAAAAACGCATAAAATGTGCAAAATCTCATCGGTTCTTTATTTGAAACGTTAGATTGGTCCATGACATTTACTTTTTGAAGATAATTTCATTTAAATGTTGACCGCGGCTGCGTCTTAGGTGGTCCATCCGCCAATTTTGGCATTTCCACGTTTTTGAGTAACAGAGACCCAATTGGTGCGAACGGCGACGAATCGAAAATTGGTGGTCATCATTAACACTGGCCGATACAGCTGCGATATTTTCTTCAGTTCGCACTCTACGTAAGCGTGTTGGTGGTTTAATGTCCAACAATGTAAATTTGGTGCGAAATTTAGTCACAATAGCCCGAATAGCCGCTTCAGTGGGTCGATTAAACTGACCATAAAATGGAAGCGCGCAATGAACTTTCTTAACAGAGCACGCATTTTGATAATAAAATTCAATAATTTGCAAGCGTTGTTCGTTTGTAAGACGATTCATGATGAAATGTCAAAGCATACTGAGCATCTTTCTCTTTAACACCATGTCTGAAATCCCACGTGATCTGTCAAATACTAATGCATGAAAATCCTAACCTCAAAAAAATCCCTCTTTATATGAAAAATCACTCAAATATTGGAGAATTTTTGAAATGAAAAATTTTATTATTTTTTTTAAATGCAAAATCGCCCAGAAATAAGTCATCATCAATGATGTAGGACGATTTCGAGATTATTATGTGGACGGTAAGTATTTTAAACGGGGGGACATGAAAAATCACACAGAACAAAAATTTGACTAAAAATGACTCAAAACGGAAGAAAAAAATTACGCCAAAAAATCACCCAAATCAAAATTGAAAATTTCCCCACAAAATGTGCCATTTTTATATATGAAAAATCACTCAAAATTTTGAGAAATTTTTAAAATGAAAAATCACCCAAAAATATAAATATCTGGGGTACTGGCCCAAATTATGATACTGCTAATTTATCACATTTGTTTATGTTCTAAACATATTTGCGGTGTTTGGCTACCTTCTATCGATAAACGAAATATAGACACTTCAATTAGTGGAAAATCCTTTTTAGGGGCTCAAAGACAATCACCAACAATGTGAGAAATTTTTAAAATGAAAAATCACTCAAAAATTTGTATAATTTTTAAAATGAAAAATCGCCCAAAAATATATAATTAGGGGTACTGGCCCAAATTATGACACTGCACATTTGTTATTGCCTATGTTCTAAACATATTTGGGCAGTGGAAAATGTTTTTTTTTTTTTAATTTGTATCTTCTTTGGGGTAAGTTTGCTTTCTCGAGACTTTCCAAATTGTAACTACATATGTTCCCCCCCCCCTCTTCCGAAGATCTCAGCAAAAGAGAGAGCATCCGAAGAAGCGAAAAAGATGCTAATCTTGCGCTTCGGAAGTTGTGTAAATTTGGCTCTTCACCAAAGAATTTGACATGGAGAGGTCCTTTTTTTTTGTAAGACTCAATTTTAAGCAGTGGCAAAGAATACTAATTTTTTGTCACTAACTTCTATTTCTATATTTAAAAAATCCGCAGCTAGAAGCGGGTAGAAGAGCGTACCTTATTGTTGCTACTACGACACACAGTGGTTCGGAATCAAAATTCATCGACCAAAATTCAATAACTTTTGTTCTTGTAGACATTTTTGAGTTTTGTAAAAAATCAAAATTAGACAAGGACCCAAGGAGATTGAGATATCAACATTAAAAATCGGGAAATCGGATATATTTTATAAATCGGTCCAAAGTTGACTAAGTTTCGATTTAAAAGAAAATTAAAATTTTTATTTTTTGCTACTAAAATTCTTCGCATTATGAAGAAATGCATAAAAATATGTAAAAAAAATATAAAAAAAAAATAAAAAATAATAATATTAAGTTTCTTTAAAATCGAAAAATACGAAAAGTAGTCAATTTTGGGCCGATTTCTAAAATATATACTATTTCCCGATTTTTAATGTTAATATCTCAAAATAATCCTTGGGTCCTTGTCTAATTTGGTTGTATACAGAACTCAAAAATGTCTACTAGAAAAAAAATTATTGACTTTTGGATTTTCATTCTGAACCACTGCGCGGCAGTTTATGCAACTCAGCTATGCTCTGTTGTGAGAGTTGAATAAATAAAGCAAATCAGAATTTTTAGGAGCTAGAGTGTTAAGATCATCCACAAAAAATCGTCATAAAATTCCGCAATATAGCTCTGACAATAACAATTCTCTCAGACATAATGCTTCCTTGACCAAAAAATTAAAACTTTGACTCCATGTAAAAAGAAACTCAGACCAGCAGGACTATAAGATTATTCTGCAAAAATGGTCTACTCAACAATCCAATCAATTGGTATATTAATGTGGGAACAAATTAAAAAATTAAATATTTGAAATACTGTAGTAATGTCATAGATTTATCAAATTGTTAAATAAAATTTATTTAATTAATAAAATTATACAAAATCAACATTTTTTTTATTTATAAAGAATAATAAAAAACAAAAAACTTTTTGCCCGAGCCACGATTTGAACCCGAGACCTTCTGGATGCAAAGCGGACACGTTGTATCAGTGACATTATACGAAAAATGCATTTCCTCTTACTTGTGAAAAATCTATTCTATTTCAAAATGCTATTCCTAAAATGTTTGGGAAATTGTCCAGAATAACTTCCTCAAATAACTGCAATTGAGGTCTTGCTTTCATAAGCTTTTTTCATTTGCGGAGCTCGGTCATCAAAATTTCGAAAATACACTTCGATTTGTGAAAAATTATTTTTTTTTTGAGATTTTTCTTTCGTTTTGGGAAATTGCAGACTTTTTCACTATTTTTGGGGATTTTTGTTTACTTCTTGGGAATTGGGGTTTTGTTTTCATAAGTCTTTCGGATTTGTAGCTGCCTACATTATTATAGCCGTATCCACGTAGCGACAAAAATTCCCCCTTTTTTTTTGAAAAAAAAAATATATTTTGGGTATTTCTGTTTTTTTTTTTTGGAGTGGCATGCTAGTCCCAATTCTAATTGTATATTTTTGAAAAAAAAAATCATAAATAACGCAAATACTCTTTATTTTGTGAAAAATCACACTTTTAGGGAATCTTGTATATTTCATGGGAATCTGAATCTTGGGAATTAAAAAATTTCGTTGTTGGTGTTAACTGAGCCAGGCCTATGAGGATCAGCGACAGATCATCATCCTCTTGTGACAGAGGCAGCTCTTGGCGCTTGCTTTCGGCACAAGAGCAATTGCAAAATCGATGAGGATCTACGGGATGTTGTTTTTCCGGGGATTGGGATTGGATGGGGTTATTATTATCGGTTTCCACGTTTGCTTGAGATCTGGGCATTTTTCGTATTTCTGGTTTTAACTGTATATATTTGAATAGATCCATAAATGTCACAAATACTCCTAATTCTGTGAGAAAACTTTGGGAAAGCTTTTTTATTTCTTGGGTATCGCGTTATTGCTATCAGAGACCTTCCCCATTTGTGGGTGCCAATATTTTAACTATATTAACATACTTTGACAATTTCCTAGCCATTAATGTCATTAGTAGTTCGTGATTTGTGAAAAATACCACTTTTGGGGAATTTTGTTTATTTTTTGGGAATCGGACTAGAGTTTTCAGAAATCTTCCCCATTTGTTGCTGCCTATGTTTTAACTATATTAATATATTTTTTGGCCATTTTCTAGCCATAAATTTCGTGAATATCCCACTTTTGGAGATTTTGGTTTATTTCTTCGGAACCAAAATCCCCAATTGTTGCCACCTATGTTTAAACGTTATTAACATATTTTGGACATTTCGTAGCCATAAATACTCCTTATTTTTTGAAAATCCCACTTTTGGGGAAATTTTTTTTTTTTTTTTGGGAATTGGGCAATTGCTTTCAGATGTCTTCTCCATTTGTTTCAGCCTATATTTGAACTATTTTGACATATTTTGACCATTTACTAGCCATAAATGTCATTAGTAATCCGTAATTTGTGAAAATCCCACTTTGGGGAAATTTTGTTTATTGCTTGGGAATCGAGCTATGACTTTCATAAGTCTTCCCCATTTGTTTCAGCCTACATTTGAACTATATTTTTTTGCCTATTTTGACCATTTCCTAGCCATAAATGTCATTAGTAATACGTATTTTGTTAAAAATCCCACTTTTGCGAATTTTGGTTTAGTTCTTGGGAATCGGGCTATTGTTTTCAAAAGTCTTCCTCATGTGGTGCTGCCTATATTTTAACTATATTAACATATTTTGGCCATTTCCTATCCATAAATGCCATTAATAATCTGTAATTTTTAAAAATCCCACTTTTGGGATTTTTTTTTTTTATTTTTGGGAATCGGACTATTGCTTTCAGAAGTCTTATCCATTTGTTGCTACCCATGTTTTAATTATATTGACATATTTTGGCCATTTCTTAGCGAAACATGTCATTAGTAATACGCATTTTGTTAAAAATCCCACTTTTGGGGATTTTTGTTTATTGCTTGGGAATCGTGATATTGCTTTCAGAAGTCTTCTCCATTTGTTGATGCCCATGTTTTAACTATATTGACATATTTTGACCAATTCCTAGCCATAAATGTCATTAGTAATACGTATTTTGTTAAAAATCCCACTTTTGGGGATTTTGGTTTATTGCTTGGGAATCGGGATATTGCTTTCAGAAGTCTTCTACATTTGTTGCTGCCCATGTTTTAACTATATTGACATATTTTGGTCATTTCTTAGCCATAAATGTCGCGAATACTCCTTATTTTGTGAAAATCCCACTTTTGGGGAATTTTGTTTATTTTTGGGAATTTGGCAATTGATTTCAGAAGTCTTCTCCATTTGTTTCAAACTATATTTTAACTATATTAACATATTTTGGACATTTCTTAGTCATTAGTAATCCGTAATTTATGAAGATCCCACTTTGGGGAATTTTTTATTTCTTGGGTACCGGGCTATGACTTTCATAAGTCTTCACCATTTGTTTCAGCCTACATTTCACCTTTTTGTCATATTTTGACTATTTCCTAGCCAATAATGTCGTTAGTAATCCGTAATTTGTGAAAATCCCACTTTTGGGGATTTTGGTTCATTTCTTGAGAATCGGGATATTGCTTTCAGAAGTCTTCTTTATTTGGTGCTGCCTATATTTTAACTATATTAACATATTTTGGTCACTTCCTATCCATAAATGCCATTAATAATCTGTAATTTGTAAAAATCCCACATTTGGGATTTTTTTATTTTTGGGAATCGGACTATGCTTTCAGACGTCTTTTACATTTGTTGCTGTCCATGTTTTAACTATATTGACACATTTTGGTCATATCTTAGCCACAAATGTCGCGAATACTTCTTATTTTGTGAAAATCCTACTTTTGGGGAATTTTGTTTATTTTTGTGAATTGGGCAATTGATTTCAGAACTCTTCTCCATGTGTTTCAACCTATATTTTAACTATATTAACATATTTTGGACATTTCCATTTTGGTCATTAGTAATCCGTAATTTGTGAAAATCGGTATCGGGCTATGACTTTCATAAGTCTTTCCAATTTGTTTCAGCCTATATTTGAACCTTTATTTTGTCATATTTTGACCATTTCCTAGCCAATAATGTCGTTAGTAATCCGTAATTTGTGTAAAATGCCACTATTGGGGAATTTTGTTAATTTCTTGGGAATCGGGCTATTGATTGTTTTTAACATGTTTTTAGAAAAATAATTAAAAACTAAATTGTTGATATTTTCTTCTTATTATATTCGTATTCGAAAATATTTTTGGTAAAGTAACTATATTTTTCTAACATTTGGACCGCTGTGTTTAATTTAGAAACTATAACGATTAAAAAATAATATTCTGAAAACTTGTAGCCCACATATGTGTCTTGCAACTTGGGCCATATTGGACGATATTTCGATTTGAAAATCTAGTCACAATAATTAAAATACACAAATCTCCGTGTTATACTTCGCATACCTTTATGGCGTGCGGGATTCATATTAGAAAGTGGCCCAATCGGACCTTAATTTTGGCGCTCGAGTTTTTTGCCACAATTAAACCAAACTGCACGGAAAATTGGTGAATAAAATTCTTATTTATTTTTTTACTCACAACATTCCCGGTATTCTGTTCTCGGAATTATAGAAGCCCGAGAAAAACTACTTCAGTCCGAAGTAATATTGAAACAGATTATATTTGAATTTTAGGAAATTTTCTTGTATTTCTTTGAAATTCATGATTTGCACCGCATTGATAACATTCATACGCCTCAGTGTACTTGATATTAATATCAATTATACGTCACCGTTTCCCCCAGTCGCTCTTTTCCGCTTGAAATCTAGCCAGAAAGGCTGTATCACATCTCCCTGGACTGAAATGAACGGGACAATGCATTTTCTAGAGCGTGTGTCTCTTATTAAATAATTCCTTTTCCATTTATGTCATATTTCAGACCTCAATCTTGTAAATTGAATTTTCGTTTTTTATTTAGAACATAAAATTTAGAAATTTAAAAATTTGCTCATCTCTTTAGGATGACTCTAAACTTGTGCTGCTAACAACCTACAATACCAAGTCAACATCTACCCCTAAGAATATGGCTTAAATGATTGCTAAACCTATTTCTTCAACACTGTTCTATAACTAAATGTAACTAAAATGATAACAATGAATGAATATATAAATATACTTATATGCGAAAGAATGAAAGATAGATATATATATAAAGATACAAAGTACAAAGCGTTTAATTAATATTAACCTGTAAAATCTACAGAAAAAAGTACATGAGAGGAAAAAAATGAGAGAAAATATTTACCAAATTATTACAATTAAATACTTTATCACTGACTTTGTCTTGATTGGAAACAATGATTGTCAAATAATCGTTATAGATATATAGACTAAGTAAAGAAATACTCTAGAGTTTGTAGCAATAGTATTAGCCTAAACTACATTTAAGAGTTCACTTAGCTTCAGCAGAAATCTTCCTTTGAAATCCCCCCCCCCCCGCACCTACCCATAAGGCTAACACTTACCGTGGTAACAGTCCTCTGATGGTGCTGGCCGACATCGGTGGTGCCATCAACAGTTCGTCCATCATGAGCTCGGTGTCATCGTCATCATTCAACGAATTGCTAGACTTGGTGGGGGACTATAGGGATTTTGTGGTTGTAGCTTCTAGAATGTTAAAAATCTCAATAAATACCCACCGAATGTGTATTTTCCGAATTGGCCATGTGCATGTCATCATTATCGCCGCCGCTGGTAGGCGTGCCCCACACTTCCTCGCCCGAGGTGGCCCCCGAGGTGCACTCATCCATTTGCTCTTCCGGGTCAGAGGTCAGGGCCGCATTGCCACTATCCGTTTGATCTTGATTCCATCTGCCCAAATACTTGTCGATGAAGGCGCGCGACTCTTCGAAAAAGGACATTTTGCCCGAGACAAAGGTGGAAGCTCGACTCGTCCAGGCATTGGCGGTGGAATTTGCCGATGAGCCCGCCTCATCGCTGCTGTAGATGGCCTTGGTGACGACTCGTATCTCATTGTCCAGCTCAATGTTATCCGCCCGGGCCTTGTCCATAAGCTCTTCGTCGTCATCGTCGACCTCGACATCATCGTCGTCGTCGTCGACCACGTCATCATCATCATCCTCCTCCTCGTCCTCATAGTCCTCGTTGTCCAGACGATCCTCGGAGGGCAATTTCTCCAAACTGGACATGGTGCCATAACGCCTTAGCGTATTCGACATGGGCCGGTAGGGTGGCTCCTCGTCCAAAGGCGATTCGTCGCACGAATCTTCCGGAATATTCTCAATAACCGCCTGGCGCGGCAAGTTGCTGATGAGCAGATTCGTGGTGGCCGTGCAGGTGGTGGTGGTGATGTGGCTGGAATTGTCCCAAACATTGGTGGAGGTTTTCGTCAGCACTGAGTCGGGCGTGGCCGGCACTATGGCTATGGTGGGCACAAAGCCATTCTCGGCATAATTACTAAACGTCTGGGTGGGTGTGGGCATGGGCGCCGTGGGTGTTGTGTTCATATGCAGAAATTTCGTCGTGGGCGTTAACTGGGCCAGGCCTATGAGCATCAGCGACAGATCATCGTCCTCTTTGTCCTCTTGCGACAAAGGCAAGTCTGGGCGCTTGCCCTTGGCACAAGTGCAACTGCAAAATCGATGAGGATCTGCTGAGGGTTGTTGTTTTTCCGGGGATGGGTTGTTATTAACGCTTTCCCCGGCGTTCGCTGGCGTTCTGGGCATTTTCGGCGACTGTTTGGGCGACTCCAGCATTTTGCAGGTCTTCAGTTCCACCTCCTCGGGGCTGAGGGTGGCATTGGCGAAATCTTCGGGCAAACACTTGCAGGTGCAGGGCACAAATTGCTTGGAGTTGGTGGAACTGCTGGCCGATCTGTCGGACTTGGGTGTGAGCGGCGTCTTGGGGGATTTTGGCGTTTTGGGCGAGCGGGGACTTTTGACGGGCGTCGCTGTGGTCTGATCAATTCTAACTATTTTCGCTGTCTCCGTTATGGTGACACTCATCTTAACCATCTCGTTGGCCTTCTCCTCCTCCTCGATCTGTTTGGCTCGCTTCGGTGAAATGTTGATGAATTTACGTGGCGGCGGTGCGGGCTTAACACGATCCATATTGGCAAAATCCTCGCCCTCACAGTGGCCGTTCGTCAGCAGTAAGGCTTCGTTGTGTTCGTCTAAAATTCGAAGATGATGGACCCTTCCGGCGATGCGCTGGGTGCCGGTGAGGCCGGTGTGGCCCTCGGTGTCGGTGTCCTGGTTCGTGGTGCTGGTGGCTGACGCCTCCAGCTGGGTGCTGCTGATGCTGGTGCTGGTGGTGGAGCTGGTGGCGGAACTGGTCGTTGTAGAACTGGTGGCCTCTTCGCTGGCGCCTTTATGGTGGCCAGCCTGGCCATGCTGGGCAAAGCCAGGATCCTCCTCGTCGGCTGTCGTTTCCGATTGATAATTGTCATCGGTTAGTAATTGGGCCACATCACTTTCCGTATCGTCGATGTCACGCTTGCCACTACTACAGGGGAGATGGGCGGCGGGCTTGTCGCCCGTCACCGTGCCGGATGATATGCTGGTAATACTACTGGCCCGACTGGCGCTACCATTGACATTACAACAACGATGTGGTGATGACTGACTGTGCTGCACCTTAAGCGAGTTGCACACTAGGCCGGCCCTCTGCATGGAGGTCGGCGAGAGGGGGCAGTCGTCGTTGGTGCTGGTGTGAGTGTGGTTGGCCATGTCCGGATGATGGTCGGTCGTATGAGGTTGGTCGGATGCGAATGCGTTTGCGTTGGATGCTGCTAAAGCGTTCTTAGCGGTTTTCTGGCAATTTTTATGACAATGTCGACAAACGGCTAACTTGTCTAGGACAATGGGACTTGAACGTACGGTGATCTGTGAAAAAGAATAAGGTTGGGGATAGGGATTTGGGTTGGCGGGGTGGTTGGAAAATGATGATGTAAAGCATGACTCTAGGGTTTACTACAAGGCCTGGACCATTTACCTGGCTATCGGAAGTGGTGCTGTGCGACTGGCTTATCTGACTCACAGCCTCGCAATGGGACACATCGCTCATGCTGAGCTCATCGACGCCGCTCAAACGCTTGCCCCCGAAATTGGCCTTGGCCGACAGGTGGCCATTTTCCTTGGCCAAATTCAGTTCTTTGGTGCGTTTCTCCAGCTGCTGGCGCGTCCAATAGGTTATGCGTTCATCCTGCTCCGCCGGCGCCTGATACTCCTCCTCCTCCTCGGGCTCGGCCACCGTCTGGCTTTGATCGGCCACGAAGCGTGCCACCATTAGGCGGGCCTGCTCCTGCTGCTTGTCCAACTGGCCCTTCATCCAGTTGGCCAGGTGTAGGGCGCTCGACTTGGACGTGCCGGTCTTGTTCAGAATGCGGCATTTCTCGTCGATCAGCTTCTCGATTTGTTCCGAAACTTGTGGGGTCAGGCGATTGTTCTGCAACAGAGAGGGTTAGAGGCAGGCCAAAGATTAGGCAAAGCAAATGAAAAATTAAGTCACAATTTTAAGTTAAGTTCTCTTCAATTGCTGCTCTTTAAAGAAAATTGTGATGGGCTCATACAGAAAATTAGTTTAATTGTTTGTGGAAATCATTGCAATTTCCTACGATTTTTATTGTTTATTTAACAGTGGGTTTGGGAAAACGAAAATTAGAAAAATTTAGTGAAACGAAAAAATTCTTTGTTTATAAAAACGCTTGTTTCGTTATTTAAAAAAACGCTTAAATGATAATACACGCAAAAATTACGCTTTACGTTTCCGTGAGGCCATCACTTGTTTTCTTTAATTCCTCTTTTCTTCAGCTTATCTTAAAGGTTTAAACTTTTTCGTTTTTTTTTTTGGTTTTCGATTTAAAGATTTGTGACTTAATTTTTAGACATTTTCTGCTGTGGTATCCCACCTTTGGTTACCATCTTTTGCCGTCTCTCTGGTTTGAGTTCTTTTCTTTTTTTTAATAATAGACTTACAAGCGTTTTTATTCAAAGAATTTTTCCTCTTTATTTAAACTAATTTCTTTCGTTTTCTTTTGTTTGTTTGTTGTTTTTTGTTTTGTCAAAATATACAAATTTAAATAAAAATTTCGGAATATTTGTATTTGGCGATTTTGTTTAGCTAAAAACTAAGGGGGGCGGGTGTTATGTTTGCTTTTAGGAAGGAAGGAGATAAATGAGTTACAACTAAACTAAACTACAAAATATTTGAACACAACTAAAGTAATGTCAACATAATTATATTCTAAATGTATTTTAACTAAGTATACATATCCATATTTGCTTAAGCGTTTTTTTGTTTGATTTGCTGTTATACTTCAAAAATGTTCAGTTACTTGCCATAGTTGTAAACAATTCATTCTAAAATAACAACTATTTATTAAAGTTTATATATTGGCGAATTTTTGAGTTTGGAGTTAAAAATAAAAACTAAAATACATTTTAGTATATAAATTACAGTAATAAATTAAATATACAATAAATAAAAAATAAAGAATAAAATGAAAAATGGCGTTTTGGAGTTCAAAATAAAAAGTAAAATAAATTTTAGTATATAAATTATAATTATAATTTGTATTTTAAATAAATAAAAACTAAAGAAGAAAATTGAAAAATTATTTAGGCGCTTTTTTTATTTAAATACATTTCAAAAATCGTAACTATAATTGTATGGACTTAATATATTGTCTCAAAAATGTGGGACGTTTTGGTGTTAAAATAAAAAATATATAAAATATAAAATATATAAATATATAAATAAATAAAAATAAAAATAAAAATAAAAATAAAAATAAAAATAAAAATAAAAATAAAAATAAAAATAAAAATAAAAATAAAAATAAAAATAAAAATAAAAATAAAAATAAAAATAAAAATAAAAATAAAAATAAAAATAAAAATAAAAATAAAAATAAAAATAAAAATAAAAATAAAAATAAAAATAAAAATAAAAATAAAAATAAAAATAAAAATAAAAATAAAAATAAAAATAAAAATAAAAATAAAAATAAAAATAAAAATAAAAATAAAAATAAAAATAAAAATAAAAATAAAAATAAAAATAAAAATAAAAATAAAAATAAAAATAAAAATAAAAATAAAAATAAAAATAAAAATAAAAATAAAAATAAAAATAAAAATAAAAATAAAAATAAAAATAAAAATAAAAATAAAAATAAAAATAAAAATAAAAATAAAAATAAAAATAAAAATAAAAATAAAAATAAAAATAAAAATAAAAATAAAAATAAAAATAAAAATAAAAATAAAAATAAAAATAAAAATAAAAATAAAAATAAAAATAAAAATAAAAATAAAAATAAAAATAAAAATAAAAATAAAAATAAAAATAAAAATAAAAATAAAAATAAAAATAAAAATAAAAATAAAAATAAAAATAAAAATAAAAATAAAAATAAAAATAAAAATAAAAATAAAAATAAAAATAAAAATAAAAATAAAAATAAAAATAAAAATAAAAATAAAAATAAAAATAAAAATAAAAATAAAAATAAAAATAAAAATAAAAATAAAAATAAAAATAAAAATAAAAATAAAAATAAAAATAAAAATAAAAATAAAAATAAAAATAAAAATAAAAATAAAAATAAAAATAAAAATAAAAATAAAAATAAAAATAAAAATAAAAATAAAAATAAAAATAAAAAAAAATAAAAATAAAAATAAAAATAAAAATAAAAATAAAAATAAAAATAAAAATAAAAATAAAAATAAAAATAAAAATAAAAATAAAAATAAAAATAAAAATAAAAATAAAAATAAAAATAAAAATAAAAATAAAAATAAAAATAAAAATAAAAATAAAAATAAAAATAAAAATAAAAATAAAAATAAAAATAAAAATAAAAATAAAAATAAAAATACAAATAAAAATAAAAATAAAAATAAAAATAAAAATAAAAAATAATGATGTTGGAAAGTCGCTGCGAAGCCACTTGAAAAGACTTTTGACACGGTCGAAATCATGATCGTGGTAGTCTGCAGCCAAGTAATAAATGTCACCATGCCATTTGTAAATAAATTTGCATTCTATTAAATATAGATGCAAAATGGTCTTGAGCCAGGACAATATCCCAGTTCAAAAAATAAAAATAAAAATAAAAATAAAAATTAAAATTAAAATAAAAATAAAAATAAAAATAAAAATAAAAATAAAAATAAAAATAAAAATAAAAATAAAAATAAAAATAAAAATAAAAATAAAAATAAAAATAAAAATAAAAATAAAAATAAAAATAAAAATAAAAATAAAAATAAAAATAAAAATAAAAATAAAAATAAAAATAAAAATAAAAATAAAAATAAAAATAAAAATAAAAATAAAAATAAAAATAAAAATAAAAATAAAAATAAAAATAAAAATAAAAATAAAAATAAAAATAAAAATAAAAATAAAAATAAAAATAAAAATAAAAATAAAAATAAAAATAAAAATAAAAATAAAAATAAAAATAAAAATAAAAATAAAAATAAAAATAAAAATAAAAATAAAAATAAAAATAAAAATAAAAATAAAAATAAAAATAAAAATAAAAATAAAAATAAAAATAAAAATAAAAATAAAAATAAAAATAAAAATAAAAATAAAAATAAAAATAAAAATAAAAATAAAAATAAAAATAAAAATAAAAATAAAAATAAAAATAAAAATAAAAATAAAAATAAAAATAAAAATAAAAATAAAAATAAAAATAAAAATAAAAATAAAAATAAAAATAAAAATAAAAATAAAAATAAAAATAAAAATAAAAATAAAAATAAAAATAAAAATAAAAATAAAAATAAAAATAAAAATAAAAATAAAAATAAAAATAAAAATAAAAATAAAAATAAAAATAAAAATAAAAATAAAAATAAAAATAAAAATAAAAATAAAAATAAAAATAAAAATAAAAATAAAAATAAAAATAAAAATAAAAATAAAAATAAAAATAAAAATAAAAATAAAAATAAAAATAAAAATAAAAATAAAAATAAAAATAAAAATAAAAATAAAAATAACAGCAAGTAAAAACGGCGTTAAGTTCGGCCGGGCCGAACTTTTTATACCCTCCACCATGAATTGTATTCCACAGAGGCTGTAGAAGTGCAGTTGTATTACAGGAAAATATAATTTTTTTAATATAGCCAAACCAAAACATATATAAAAATTTTAAAAATAATTTATAAATAAATATTTTTATTACTTCAAACCACGCTTATAAGGCAAGGCTACCAATACGTTTATACTTTATACATCGAAATAATACTTCGTGTCAACGCAATCAGAGGAATGTATACACCGAATTTCATCATTCTAGCTGTAGTCGTTTAGTTGGTACTATTTTTATCCTTCTGTACCCATTGTATCCCTTGAAAGTACGAATTTGGAAAAAACTTTTATTTTTCGTGTATCCGCAGTCTGAGGAATGTATACTCCGAATTTCATGACTCTAGCTGCGGTCATTTGGTTGGTACTATTTGTATCCCCTTTTTCCATTTTAACCCCAAAGAGTATGAAAAATACGTTTATTTTACGTGTCTACGCAATCAGAGGAATGTATACACCGAATTTCATTATTCTAGGTGCTGCCGTTTGGTTGGTACCATTTTTATCCCTCTATTCCCATTTTATCCCTTTAAAGTACGAATTTGGAGAAAATACTTTTATATTATGTATCTACTCAATTAGAGGAATGTACACAACGAATTTCGTGTTTCTAGTTGTTGCCGTTTGATAGGTACCATTTTTATCCCCTTTTTATCCCATTTCACACCCTACAAAAATGGATCACTTTATGGCGCACGCTTTTGTTATCCAATATCCAGCAAATATATGTGTAGATATATTGAAAAAACATGCTTAAATACTGTAAAATATTATGGATTGTTATGGGTATTTTCAGTCCTTGTGAGGGAAAAATTTTCCCTTTGGACCGATTTCGTCCAGTTGCAATCCCAACCGATCTACGACTATAAGACGTATTTATGGAAAACTAGCAGTACCCGCTGCTTCCAGTTATTTGTTATTAGTTTTATCCGTCTCTGTTTTTGGATCGTATTTTTTTAAATTTTGTTTTTGTGGATATAGATAAATCTAAAATAGCAATTTGGCAACCTTCTACGATAGCATTCATACACAGTCAAAGGAATGTGCCAGATGCATCTGGACATTTTATAACTGCACCTATTTCCCACAAAAATTACAAATTTTGAAAAATCATTATAGGTAACGTGTATTCTTGTTTCTTCCCTAAAACCATGTACTTTATTTGGTACCACGTTTATCCCTTTCCACATTTTCCCTTTCCTTCCCTTCCTTTTATGTCTACGCACCACTACAAATTTCGAAAAATCCAATTTTACTGCGCTTCAGAGGAATTTACAATTCATATTTAACTATTCTGGTACCAATACATTAGTTGGTACCATTATTAACCCATTTTGTACCGCTCACCCCTTAAAAGCACCAAAAAATACAATTATATTGCGCTTCTATGTGGTGAGAGGAATTTAGATAACGATGCACGATTCTAGCTGCAATACTTTAGTTGGTACCATTTTTATCCCTTTTTGTACCGCTCACCTCTTATAAGAAAAAAATTCGAAAAATCCGATTTTACTGCGCTTTCACGTTGCCAGAACCGCATAAAATTTGCAAAATCTCATCGGTTCTTTATTTGAAACGTTAGATTGGTCCATGACATTTACTTTTTGAAGATAATTTCATTTAAATGTTGACCGCGGCTGCGTCTTAGGTGGTCCATCCGCTTAGTCCAATTTTGGCATTTCCACGTTTTTGAGTAACAGAGACCCAATTGGTGCGAACGGCGACGAATCGAAAATTGGTGGTCATCATTAACACTGGCCGATACAGCTGCGATATTTTCTTCAGTTCGTACTCTACGTAAGCGTGTTGGTGGTTTAATGTCCAACAATGTAAATTTGGTGCGAAATTTAGTCACAATAGCCCGAATAGCCGCTTCAGTGGGTCGATTAAACTGACCATAAAATGGAAGCGCGCAATGAACTTTCTTAACAGAGCACGCATTTTGATAATAAAATTCAATAATTTGCAAGCGTTGTTCGTTTGTAAGACGATTCATGATGAAATGTCAAAGCATACTGAGCATCTCTCTCTTTGACACCATGTCTGAAATCCCACGTGATCTGTCAAATACTAATGCATGAAAATCCTAACCTCAAAAAAATCACTCTTTACATGGTTAGAGGAATTTACATATCAAATTTAACGATTCTGGCACCAATGCATTAGTTGGTACCATTTTTATCCCGTTCACCTCTTATAAGTACAATGTTCGAAAAATCCATTTAGATTTGCGCTTCTACATTGTCAGATGAATTTACTTATATCAAATTTAACGATTCTAGCTGTAACTCTTAAACCGGTACCATTTTTATCCCTTTTTGTCTCTTTCCTCCCTTTGAAGTGCAAATTTCGAAAAATCCAATTTTACTGCGCTTCTATATTCTTAGACAAATTTACATATATCAAATTTAACGATTCTAGCTGCAATTCTTAAATTGGTACCATTTTTATCCCTTTTTGTCTCTTTCCTCCCTTTGAAGTGCAATTATTTAATTATTAATGTTGATACTGTGACCAATCTTAGAGTTATAAATTATCATGGTAATTGCGTATAATACATAAATAAACAACTAAGGAAAAAATGAAAAATGTTGCATTTTAATCAAGATCAAAGCAAATCGAAGGCTCATTTGTCTGTGTGTCAAATCAAATCATGGCCCCATTTGACCCACTTTCACACTCTCATTTTCTGCCAAACAACGTATTATCTGCTTAGTTGTGGTGTGGCGCCATCGATGCGACAACCATATGAGGTCGTTGCATCAGTCTTTGCGCCGCAATCACAACTAGAACACTGTCTCTAAGATGAGCGGGAAATTGGTGTTACTTTTGATGACAACTTTTGCGTTTGTTCAAGCGAATGAAACTGAAATCTCATCCGTTGCACTGCAAAGGTAACGAACGTTTAATTGTTATTGAAGTAATTCAATTTGAACATTTTTGTTTGCAGATTTGCATCACTGGAGCAACGCATTATTGATTTGGAAACTGCCTTGAAATCAGCGTAAGTTGGAGTGAAAATGAAATATAGAATTTTTACGTTCAAAATTGTGTAAAGTTGTCATATTTGCCTTAAATATTGAGGGTGGCGGGGAAAAAATAGAAAAATTTTGAATTTTATTTTTGATAAAATTTAAGAATTTAAATCGATTAGACTGGGATTAAAAAATAAATTCCTAAAATATAAATTTTATTTTTGATAAAATTCAAGCATTATTTCCAAGCTAAATCGATTAGATTGGGATTAAAAAATAAATTCCAAAATTTTGAATTTTATTTTTGAAAAAAAACAAGTATTATTTCCAAAAATCTAGTATTATGGGACTAAAGATAATAATATTTGGAGTAGCTAAATCAAATATAAGACAGTTTGCACAAATAAATATTATAATTATCTTGATATGGCACTGGTCGTGTACGTAATGTCGGCGCACTCTAATTTGAACGGCATTTCAAGGCCCTTTTACTTGTTACTAAAATATACAATTTTTCTCTAATTATTTAGAATTTATCGAAATCTTGTTGCCGCCGATTCCGCAGGTGCTGGTATGAAGGGAGAGAAAGGAGAACCGGGGCCCGCTGTGGCAGGTCCACCGGGAAAATCTGGTGAGAAAGGTGATATGGGTATGCCAGGTATGAAACGCGATAGGGGTTTGTATGGTCCTCCAGGTTTACGAGGTGCACCTGGTCCAATAGGTCCTAAGGGTGAGCCAGGATTTACACAAACCTAATGCAATATGGTTTTGTTTATCCTAAAGACTTGTTGTCTACGTTTAGAGAAACAGACAGACAAGGTGATATATCTACAACCCAGATAAAATTAAATTGACATACATATATATTTTTCAAAAATGTTTAATTTATAAAATGATTGTTGTATTTTTCTGTATAATATGGTATAATTGCAACTAAATGAATAAATGTATAATATAAAGTGTGAAATAAAACTCCAGAGTACACTGAAGGCAAAATGGAATGACTTATGAATACAATCCCACAAATCCCAAGAATAAAAAACTAAAATCACTAAAATGGGAGATTTCACAATTTATCATATATGTTCGTCACTTCATGGCCAAACTCTGCAGACTATGTTCATAACATAGGCAGCTACAACATGGAAAGACTTATGGAATACAACCCCACAATTCCCACGAAGAAAATAAAAATCCCCATAACTGGGATTCACTAAATCTGGCAAAATATTAAAAAAAACAGTTAGAAATTGTAAAAGACTTATGGAATAAAATCGCACAATTCCCAGCAAGTAAATTAAAATATCCAAAAATGGAATTTTTCACAAATTACCATGTATTTTCGTCGTTTCATGATTAAAAGTTGGTTCAACTCTGCAAAATATGTTTAGAACATAGGCAGCTTCTCCAGGAATGGAATACAATCTCACAATTCCCAAGAAGAAAACAAAAATCCCCAAAACTGGGATTGACCAAATCCGGCAAAATATTAAAAAAAACAGTTAGAAATGGAAAAGACATAATTCCCAAAAAATACAAAAATCCCAAAAATGTGACTTTTCACAAATTACCACCTATTTTTGTCGTTTTATGATTAAAGACGGTCTAGCTCTGAAAAATATAACATGGAAAGACTTATGGAATACAATCCCACAATTCCCAAGAAGAAAACAAAAATCCCCAAAACTGGGATTAGCCAATTTCTGCAAAATATGTTCAGAACATAGGCAGTTATAAATGAGAAAGTCTTATTGTAGGGCAGGACACAATTCCTAAAATGAAAAATTATCCCAAAATCTGGGATTTTTAACAAACTAACATGTATTTTCTTCGTTCCATGAATAAGAGTTGACGGAATTCTGTGACAGATGTTTTGCAAATAGGCAGCTGCAACAGGTGAATACTTATGGAAAACAATCTCACAATTCCCAAGAAGAAAACAAAAATCCCCAAAACTGGGATTGACCAAATCCGGCAAAATCTGTTTAGAACATAGGCAGCTACAACAGTGAAAGACGTAGGAGTATAATCCCACAACTCCCAAGAAGAAAACCAAAATCCCAATAGTGGGATTTCTCACAAATTATGGCGTATCTTCGTCATTTCATGAATATGGAGTAGCCAAAGGCAGTTTCCAAAGAGAAACCCTTGTGAAAGCCATAGGAGCATAATCCCACAAACCCCAAGAAGAAAACCAAAATCCCAACAATGGGATTTCTCACAAATTATGGCGTATCTTCGTCATTTCACGAATATTTTTATTCAGTTTCCAAAGAGAAACCCTTGTGAAAGCCAGCTCACATTTACTAAAAAGAAGGGGAAAAATGTACATTTTTGGAAATTTTAAGGGTGAAGCGGGGGAAAAGGGGTTAAAATTGTACCAAAGGGTATAAGAATAGTACCAAGTAAATTGTGCCAGTTGGAATCCTCCGAGTGCATAGACGCGCAATTAAAATGAATCTTTAGAAATTTGTACTTTTTAGAGAGAAACTAAAAGGGCTGAAAGGGGGATAAAAATGGTACCAATTAGAGTGAGGCAGCTGGAATCGTGAAATTCAATGTGTACAATGCACGGAGTACATGGACGCTCAATATAAATAATTTTTTTAAAGTTAGTATTTTTAAGGGAACGCTGTGAAATACAATATAATTAACAAGGTTTCGACAACGAATTCCCATATTTCTCCCATTTGCCCAATTATTATGATGAATCAACATAGAAAACTTTGCGATCCTTACATTTTAAGTAAAGGATGTGTTCAGCAATGTGACTTAAAACACTACGAGGAACATTTTAACACTATAGCTCCCCAATATCGGGCACTTTTTGCTCCTTTTTGTGCAAAAGTGTCAAAAACACCCCTGAAACAGGGCTTTAACGTCTCAAAATGTTCTACAAAAATATTTGCCATAACATTCTGCTATAAGTCTCTGAATACACCAGAACTCAAAACTCAACTTAAATGCCAGAAATAAGTTAAAACTTAAAATTCATTTTAGGGCTAATTCCATACTTTTTCCGCATGGGTGCTAAACTGCCCAACAAAACTGCATTTTAGGGGGATGGTGTAAATGGAAAAAATATTCTCCCTTAAATTTCACTATAAGTCGCGGATCAAAAGAAAGCTGTACATGTAATATAAATAAATAAAATATCAGTGCCAAAGTGCACATTTAAAGGCGAAAATATTAATATTTAATCAAGATCAGGGTAAACCGAAGGCTAATTTGTATGTGTACATATGACCAAATCGGCACACTCTATTATCTGGCAAAAAATATGTCTTATCTGCTCAGTTGTGGTGTGGCGCCATCAGTTCGACAAACATGCGAAGTCTTCAGTCTTTCCGCCACAATCACAACTAGAACACTGTCGCTAAGATGAACGGGAAAGTGGTGTTACTTTTGATGGCGACTTTTGCGTTTGTTCAAGCGAATGAAACTGAAATCTCATCCGCTGCGTTGCAAAGGTAACGATCAGTTAATTGTTAGTGAAGTAATTCAATTTGAAAATTTTTGTTTTCAGAATTGCATTACTGGAGCAACGCATTATTGATTTGGAAACTGCCTTGAAATCAGCGTAAGTTGGAGTGAAAATGAAATTTGGAATTTTTACGTACCAAATTGTGTGAAGTTGTCATATTTGCCTTGGATATTGGGGATAGCGGGGAAAATAAAGCACAAACATTTTAAATCGATTAGAGTGGGATTAAAAAATAAATTTGAAAAATTTAAACATTTTTGAATTTTATTTTTGAAAATAAAAATCAAGTATTATTTCCAAAATAAATCGACTAAATCCCAAATTTTTGAATTTTATTTTTTTAGAAAAAAATCTAGTATTATTTCCAAAATAAATCGATCAGATTGGGATTAAAATATAATAATAATTGGATTGTCTAAGACAATTATAACACAGTTTGCACAAAGAAATATTATAATTATCTTGATATGACACTACTCGTGTAATTAATGTCGGCTCACTCTAATCTGAATGGCATTTCAAGGTCTTTTAACTTGTTGCTAAAATATTCATTTTTTCTCTAATTATTTAGAATTTATCGAAATCTTGTTGCCGCCGATTCCGCGGGTGCTGGTATGAAAGGAGAAAAGGGAGAACCGGGGCAGTTCGGAATGCCAGGTATAGTAGGTCCACCGGGATTGCATGGTCCGAAAGGTGATACAGGTATGCCAGGTCTGCCAGGTGAAAGGGGTTGGCCAGGTCCTCCAGGTTTACAAGGTGAGCCTGGTCCAAGAGGTCCTAAGGGAGAGACAGGATTTACACAGACCTAATGCAACATGGTTTTGTTTATTCTAAAGACTTGTTGTCTACGTTAAGAGAAACAGACAGACAAGGAGATATATCTGCAACCCAGATAAAATTTAATTGACATACATATATATTTTTCAAAAATTTTTAATTTATAAAATGATTGTTGTATTTTTCTGTAGAATATGGTATAATTGCAACTAAATGAATAAATGTATAATATAAAGTGGGAAATAAAACTCCAGAATACAATCCCAAAATGGAATGACTTATGAATACAATCCCATAAATCCCAAGAAAAAAAAAACAAAAATCATAAAACTGGGAGATTTCACAATTTATCATATATGTTCGTCACTTCATGGCCAAACTCTGCAAACTATGTTCAGAACATAAACAGCTACAACAGGGAATGCCTTATGAATACCATCGCACAATTTCCAAGAAGTGAATAAAAATCCCCAAAACTGAGATCGACCAAATCTGACAACTTATTTAAAAAAAAAACAGTTAGAAATGGAAAAGACTGAAAATGGAATACAATTACCCAAATTCCAAAGAAGAAAAC
Organism: Polietes domitor; assembly: GCA_947397865.1. Taxonomy (NCBI): domain Eukaryota; kingdom Metazoa; phylum Arthropoda; class Insecta; order Diptera; family Muscidae; genus Polietes; species Polietes domitor. The sequence continues at coordinate 175,019,700 of OX377620.1, read as the reverse complement.
AAAAATCCCAAAAATGGGATTTTTTTAAAATTACCATCTACTTTTTGTTGTTTCATGATTAAGAGATGGTCCAACTCTGCAAATTATGTTTAGCATATAGGCAGCTAAAACAGGAAAACACTTATGGATTACAATCCCACAATTCCCAAGAGGAAAACAAAAATTCCCTAAACTGGGATTAGCCAGTATGGAATACAATCCCACAATTCCCAAGAGGAAAACAAAAATCCCCTAAAGTGGCATTAGCCAGTTTATGTAAAATATGTTCAAAACAAAGGCAATTATAAAAGAGAAAGAATTATTGGAGGCCAGCCTACCATTCCCGAAATGAAAATGTATCTCAAAATCTGGGATTTTACACAAATTGCCCTCAATTTTCATCGTTTTATGAATTTGAGTTGACGAATTTCTAAAAAAATATGTTTAGGAAATAGGCAGCTACAACAGGAAAACACTTATGGAATACAATCCCATAATTCCCAAGAAGAATACGAAAATCCCCAAATCCTGGGATTGACCAAATCCGGCAAAATATTAAAAAAAACAGTTAGAAATGGAAATGAATTTTGAAATACAATAATTTCCAAGAAGAAAATAAAAATCCGGCAAAATATTAAAAAAAAACAGTTAGTTTCCAAGAAGAAAATTAAAATCCCCCAAAAATGGGATTTATCATAATATTCTCGTTATTTCATGAATATGGGTTGGCCAAAGTCTGCAAATATTGTTGGAAAAAAGTGTTTCCAAGGGATTTTTCATGTTTTAATATCGTTTAAAATGGGTAAGAATTATTGAGTACAAACCCAAAATTCCCAAGAAGAAAATAAAAATCCCCCAAAAATGGGATTTATCATAATATTCTCGTTATTTCATGAATATGGGTTGGCCAAACTCTGCAAATATTGTTAGAAAAAAAGTGTTTCCAAGGGATTTATCATGTTTAGAAAATAGACAGCTACAACAGGAAAACACTTATGGAATACAATCCCACAATTCCCAAGAAGAATACGAAAATCCCCAAATCATGGGATTGACCAAATCCGGCAAAATATAAAAAAAAAACAGTTAGAAATGGAAATGAATTTTGGAATACAAAAAAAAAATGGGATTTATCACAAATTATGGTGTATCTGTGTTATTTCATGAATATCCACCTCATAACCTCTGCAAAATTTAGAAAAGGGCAGTTAGACATGAGAAAGTCATATGAATGCAATTCCAAAATTCCCAAGAAGAAAATAAAAATCCCCCAAAAGGGGATTTATCACAAAGTATGGTGTAAAATATATGTCAAATGTGCTTAGAAAAGAGTAGTTAGACATAAGAAAGTCATATGAATGCAATCCTACAATTCCCAAGAAAAAAATTAAAAATCCCCCAAATGGGATTTATCACAAATTATGGTGTAAAATATATGTCAAATGTGCATAAAAAGAAAATATCGTTTAAAATGAAAAAGACTTATTGAGTACAAACCCGTAATTCCCAAGAAGAAAATAAAAACCCCCAGAAATGGGATTTATCACAAATTATGGTGTATCTGTGTTATTTCATGAATATGAGGTGGCTAACTTCTGCAAAATTTAGAAAATAACAGTTAGCCATGAGAAAGTCATATGAATGCAATCCTACAATTCCCAAGAAGAAATTAAAAATACCCCAAAAGGGAATTTATCACAAATTATGGTGTAAAATATATGTCAAATGTACTTAGAAGAGAGTAGTTAGACATAAGAAAGTCATATGAATGGAATCCCACAATTCCTAACAAAAAATTAAAAATCCCCACAAATGGGATTTATCACAAATTACAACGTTTTTCGTCATTTCATTTGCTGCTTAGGTAATTGCTTTTGAAAGCCATCCCGCAATTCCCAAAAAGGAAACCATAAAATCCCCAAAACCTGGATTTTTCACAAATTATCAAGTATTTTCTTGAAAATGAGATGGCCGGCCAACCTCTGCAAATATGTTTAAAAATCGTTAGACATGAGAATGACATACGAACGCAATCCCACAATTCCTAAAATGGGATTTATCACAAATTATGGTGTATCTTCGACATTTCATGAATATGAGGTGGCCAAACTCTGCAAATATGTTTAGAAAAGAACAGTTAGAAATGGGAAGGACTTACGAATACAATCCCACAATTCCCAAGAAAAAAATAAAAATCCCCACAAATGGGATTTATCACAAATTAGAAGGTTTTTCGTCATTTCATTTCCAAAAAAGGAAACAATAAAATTCCCAAAACCTGGATCTTTCACAAATTAATGTGTATTTCATCGTTTCATGGATAGGAGACGACCAGGAAGCCAGAGAGGAAAACAGAAATCACCAAAAACTGGATTTTTCACAAATGAAAGTCTTTTATAGTCGTTTCGTTAAGAGCTTAGGAAGTTACACATGGGGAAAACAATTTTGAAAGACATCCCACTACTCACAAAAAAAAAAAAATGGCCCAATATAACACTACCATTTTTAGAAAAAAAAATATTTTTTTCAAACATTAATATTTTTCTAAAAAAATTAATTATATTTATTAATTAATTAAAATATATTTTTTTGGAAAAGTTTTAATATTTTTTAGAAAAAAATTGAATAACATTAAATAGCTGAATTGGATTTTCTTTTAAAAAAATTATAACATTTTTTTAAAAATCAATTTTTTATAAACAAAAGTTGACTTTTTTAGACAAAAGTAATTTTTTATAAATATATAATTTTCTTGCGTTTTGAATGTAATACATTCGAATTACAACTCTTTCGATCAAACAAATTCTTCTTTCGAAGGATTTTTATTTGGAAATGGAAAGGAGCAGATTTTCACATAAAACAAAAATGTCCCAATTTTGTCATAAATTGTATATATATAATTGTATATTATATTTTTGATTTTGAATCTGAAATTTGTTTTTCATATTTTCACAATTTTTGAAGTTAGACTTTTTTCAATTTTAAGCAAAAGACATTTCTATCAACTATTTATTTAAAACGGAACAACTTTTCCAGGTAGTCAATACTTCAACTATGTCTGTCTGAAGTTTGCTTCAAGACAATTAAGCAGTTGTGATTATTTCCGATTTCTTAAAATCCCCCACTGTGCACATGTGTGGCTCATTTTTAGATTCGTAAGGCTATCAAAATCCAGCAAACATTTGTCTTGTTGTTGTGCCGAAATTGTGACAATGTTCATTAGAATCTATTCGCTGGCCCAAGTTGTGAGAGCAACACAACAACAAAGTTCAAGCTGTTAAGTCGAGCGTGAGCGTGTCTTCTGATTACCAGCATAGTAAATAAAAAACACTCGCACATTATTATGGTTGAATGTTAAATGTCGTATCAACGACAAGATGGGAATCCCAGTATAAAAAGAAAAACAACAACAATATAAATAAGTACATATATTCTACATATGTATGTGGGGGAGAAAAAAATGGGTTCTTTTGCAGTATATATTAGGTCGCTTTGTGTGATTCCCACAATATTGTTGATTGTTGTTTTTCTTTATTTGTTAGGGTAGTGCGGTAATGCACAGTGGTTATGTTTGGATTTCCGAAAGTCAGCAACATTTGAAAGGGTGAATAATTTCGAAGTTCGGAAATATCAAATCTTAATAAAAAATATTTTTTTTCATTGTCAAAATAATCAAAAGTTCTTATTTTAAAAAAATATTTTTTTTATTTGGAAAATATGACAAATTTCTCTTTTGTAAATATTAAAAATTCTTTATTTTATTCATATATTTTCTGCAAGTAAATTTATATGTTTAAATTTTATATTTTGTTTATCCATGTCGCTTTAAAAATTTGCCAATTTTCCAAAATTAAAAAAAAAATATTGCAAGTAAATCTATATTTTAAATTATATATTGTATATAGTGATCCATCCTAATATACATATTTAATTTATGTAAAAAAATATTTTTTCTAAAATATTCATATCAGAAAATTCAATTTAGCAATTTAATTTTATTAAAAAAATTATTGTTTTTCTGAAAAAATAAATCTTTCTAAAAAACATTTTTTCCAAAACATTAATTTTTTGGAAAAGTTTTAATATTTTTAGGAAAAAGATATTTTTGAATAACATTAAATTGTTAAATTGGATTTTTCTTTAAAAAAATTATAACTTTTTAAAAAAATCAATTTCTCACAAACAAAACTAGACATTTTTAGAAGAAAAAAATATATTTTTTTAGCATTAATTTTTTTCTAAAAAAAAATAATTTTATTCTTAAAATATTTTTTAAGAAAAATAATATTTTTTTAGAAAAATAATATATTTTTGGAAAAGTTTTAATATTTAATATTTTTTCTAAAACATTAATTTTTTCCACAAAAAATAATTTTATTCTTAAAATATTTAAAAAAATAATTATTCTTTTTTTGAAAAGTTTTAATATTTTTAGAAAAAAAGATATTTTTGAATAACATTAAATTGCTCAATTGGATTTTCTTTAAAAATATGATAACTTTTTTTAAAAAATCTATTTTTTTACAAACAAAACTAAACATTTTTAGAAACTAAACATTTTTCAAAAAAATTTATTGTATTCTTAAAATATTTTTTAGAAAAATATTTTTTTATTTTGAAAAGTTTTGATATTTTTGAATAACATTAATTGATTTTCTTTAAAAATATGATAACTTTTTTTAAAAAATCTATTTTTTACAAACAAAACTAAACATTTTTCTAAAAAATTAATTGTATTCTTAAAATATTTTTTTAGAAAAATATTTTTTTTTTGAAAAGTTTTAATATTTATATAAAAAATTTGAATAACATTAAATTGCTAAATTGGAATTTTACAAACAAAACTGGACATTTTTAGAAAAAAAATATTTTTTATAAAACATTATTTTTTTTTTCTAAAAAAAATAATTTTATTCTTAAAATATTTTTTTAGAAAAATAATTATTATTTTTTCGGAAAAGTTTTAATATTTTTAGAAAAAATGTTTTTTTGTATAACATTTAATTGTTAAATTGGATTTTCTTTAAAAAAATGATAACATTTTTTAAAAGATCATTTTTTTACAAACAAAACTAGACATCTTTAGAAAAAAAAAATATTTTTTCTAAAACATTAATTTTTTCTAAAAAATTAATTTTATTCATAAAACATTTTTTTTAGAAAAATATTTTTTTTTCAAAAGTTTTAATATTTTTAGAAAAAATTGAATAACATTAAATTGCAAAATTTAATTTTCTTCAAAAAATTATAACTTTTTTTAAAAGGTCAATTTTTATAAACAAAAGTAGACATTAAAAAAATATTTTTTTCTAAAACATTAATTTTTTCAAAAAAAAAAAATGTATTTATAAAATATTATTTTAGAAAAATTATTATTATTTTATTGAAAATTTTTAATATTTTTAGAAAAAAATTTCGACTAGACATTTTTAGAAAAAAAAATATTTTTTAAATAAATTAACACATATGTATATAATTATCCTGCGTTTTGAATGTAATACATTTGAATTACAACTCCTTCGATCAAACTAATTCTTCTTTCGAAGGAAATATTTATTTGGAAATGGAAAGGAGGAGAATTTTTTTCATAAAAATCGTTTTTTTTTTAGTTTCCAGTTTCTTTAAAGAAAATCAAAAAAAAAATATATTTTCTTCTAAAAAATTAAATTTGTTTCAAATAAATTTATATTTTTTAAATTTTATATTTTTCATTCATCTTTTCATTTAAAAATTAGTCAATTTCCCAAATTTTTTATAAGTTTTTAAACTGTTTGTTTTATTTTTTCAAAATTTTCCTCAAAAATGTAAAGATATCTCACTTTGGACAGTTCCTATTACAAAATTTGTTAGAATTATTGTTTATGTTCCATAGGTTCCTCTGCGAGGCTATTGTTTGCAAAATAAATTATTTTATTTTTATTCCTATTTAAAAAAAAATATTTTTTTTATTTGGAAAAGATGACAAATATCTCTATTGGAAATATTATGAATTCTTTAGTTTATTCACATATTTTCTGCAAGTAAATTTATATTTTTAAATTTTATATTTTTTCATCCATCTCATTTTAATAATTTGTCAATTTTCCAAAATGTTCAGATTTTTTTTTGCAATGAAATTTATATTTTTAATTTTTACATTTTTAATCCAACTCATTTTAAAAATTTGCTAATTTTTCAAAATTAAAAAAAAAATATTGTCACTAAATTTATATTTTTAAATATAATTTTTTATATATCTCGCTTTCAAAATTTGCAAATTTTCCAAAAATTAAAAAAAATTCAATTAAATTTATATTTCAAATTCAAATTTAAATATTTTTTCATCCATTTCAAAATTTGCCAATTTTCTAAAATCAAATTTTATCAAAAAATTGTTTTCTTCTAAAAAATTAAATTTGTTTCAAGATTTTTTCAAGTAAATTTATATTTTTTAAATTTTATATTTTTCATTCATCTCGCTTTAAAAAGTAGCAAATTTTCCAAAATTTTAATTAGTTTTGAAACTGTTTTTTATTTTTTTTTTCAATTTTTCCCTCAAAATTGGAAAACTCCTATTACAAGATTTGCTTGAATTGTGGTTTATGTTCCTTAGGTCACTGTGCCAGGCTATTGTCTGCAAAATAAATTAATTTATTGCCCATTTGATTGGTTCAGTCCCAAATGACTCTGCTATAAATGCAGCCACACTGCCGGCTGGCTTGATCAGTCGTTCCACAACAGTCTATCAGAACATTCGCAAACTCTGTCTCTCTGTCTTCCAAATATGAACATTAAATTTTTGTTTATATTAATTGCTATTTTTGCAATTTTGGCAATTGTCTACGCGGACGGTGACAGTGATCTCATACGGGCTCTACAGCAGAGGTGGGTAGACGAGAGTATTTATTTTTATCGCAAAAAAAAAGAAACATTTTATTTTAAATTTTCCTCTTTTACAGAATTGATGCACATGAAAAACGCATTAATGATTTGGAAGTAGCCGTGAAATCAATGTAAGTTAGAGTAAGGAAATTATTCGAATACGACTTCGATAATATTTTGATTCTCCCAAAGGGAAAGTGAGTTGTAGTTCTCATTCGACCTCATTTTGTTTGTTAGAAAGCGATTATTAAAAAATGTTCCCATTTTCGAAATAACAAATTTAGCATTTTTTTTTTAATTCTAAACTTTTTTTCTAAAAAAAAAGAATTTCTTTTTGATAAAAAAAATTCCAGTTCAAATCGAATATTTTTTATTATATGACTATTCGTCAGGTATAGTTTAACAATTTTGATTACATTTTGAGACAAAAAAAATATTTTTTTGGAAACGAAATAGTCGATCAATATATACATTAGGGTGATAGACCCACCTAACGGAAAAAATAAATAAAAAAATATTTGTTCCTAAAAAAATATATTTTAGAATAAAAATAAATTAAAAAAACTAATGTTTTAGAAACAAATAACTTTTTACAAAATAAAAATATTTTTTAGAAAGATTTAATTTTTTACAAAAAATGATTTTTTCGAATAAAATTAAATTGCTATATTTGGTTTTCTTTAAAGAAAGAATGAGAACTTTTTAAAAAATCAAAAAGTTGAAATTTTTTTTAGAAAAAAAAAAAATACTTTTTTAAGATAAAATTAAATTGCTACATATGTATATTAGGATGGGTCAGGAAAATCAATTTCTATGGTCACCACCCAGAAATGAAGATTGGATTGTTTAATGATGCTCAATCCAATCTTTCTGGGTGGTAACCACGAAAATTTATTTTCGTGACCCATCCTAATATACATACATATAAATATGTAATTTTATTTAAAAAATAATTTTTCTTAAAAATGTCTACTTTTGTTTGTAAAAAAATCACTTTTTTAAAAAATGTTCTCATTTTTAAAATAAAATGCAATTTAGCAATTTAATATAATATAATTTAATTTTTGTTTTTAAATAATAATGTTTTTTCTAAAAAATCAAATTTGTCTAAAAATTTTTTTTTTCTAAAACATTAATTTTTTCAAAAAAATTAATTTTATTTAGAAAAAAATTTCTTTAAGAAAAAAAATTTCAAAAATAAACAAATTTGTCTAAAAAATATTTTTTTCTAAAATGTTCTTTTTTTCTAAAACAATATTTTTTTTCTAAAAAAATTAATTTTATTCTAAAAAATATTTCTTTAAATTTTTTAAATACTTTTTGAAAAGTTTTAATATTTTTATATTTTTTTTAATTTAATTTTATTCTAAGAAAAAATTATTATCTAGGAAAAAATATTTGTTAGGAAAAAAATATTCTATTTTTAAAAAAGAAAATTTTTCTTATTTTTTTCGTTTGTATTTTTTTTTTGTCTGTAATCAATATTTGATTTGAACTGGGATATTGTCCTGGCTCAAGACCATTTTGCATCTATATTTCATAGAATGCAAATTTATTTACATATTTATTTTTTTAGAAACATAATTATTTTTTTAAAAATGAAATTTTATTTTAAAAAATATTTTTTTTTCTAACAAATGTCAACTTTTGTTTGTAAAAAAATAATTTTTTAAAAAAGTTTTCATTTTTTTAAAGAAAATTCAATTTAGCAATTTAATTTAATTTAATTTTTGTTTTTAAATAATAATCTTTTTCCTAAAAAAATCAAATTTGTCTAAAAAATATTTTTTCTAAAATGTTTTTTTTTTATAAAACATAAATTTTTTCTAAAAAATTTAATTTTAGTCTAAAAAAAATTTCTTTACGAAAAAAATATTTTTGTTTGAAAAGTTTTAATATTTTTAGAATTGTTTTTGGATGGTGACCGATATAATTTATTTTCGTGAGCCATCCTCTAATATACATACATATGAAAATTTAATTTTATTTAAAAAAATATTTTTTTTTTCTAAAAAATTTAATAAGTTCTCATTTTTTAAAAGAAATTCAATTTAGCAATTTAATTTAATATTTGTTTTTAAATAATAATCTTTTTCCTAAAAAATCAAATTTGTCTAAAAAATAATTTTTTTTTTCTAAAATTTTCTTTAGTTTAATTTTTCCTAAAAAATTTAATTTTATTCAAAAAAATATTTCTTTAAAAAATATATATTTTTGTTTCAAAATTTTTAATATTTTTACAAAATTGTAAATTTTTTCTAAAAAATTTAATTTGACTCTAAAAAATATTTTTTTAGAAAATGAAATTGAATTTTCTTTTTTTAGAAAAAAATATTTTTTAGGAAACAAATATTATTTTAGAAAAGAAAATGTTTTGTAGATAGATAATTAATTTTTTAGAAAATAATTAATATTTTAGAAAAATAATTAATTTTTGTAGAAAATAATTAATATTTTAGAAAATAATTTAAAAAATAATTAATATTTTAGAAAAATAATTATTTTTTTTAGAAAAAACATGAGATTAAAATTAGTTAAACATTTTTTTTCTAAAAGAAATAATTGCATTATAAATTTTATATTATATATAATATATATATATATATTATATTATATATATAATATTTTAATTTGCAGATTTGTTCCTTTGAATCTAAATTATTTTATCGATTTAAAAACTGACTTCGGAACATTTGTCGGTTGTCTTCATGCAACAAATATTTGCCTTGATAAACAAAATATTTTCCTGATAGATTTTTTTTGAAGCAAACTAGCCAACTTTGTTGTGGCAAATCACCAAATAATCTCTTTATAAAATTTGATAAAAAAAAGAATTTCAATAGTCAAACAATCACAATATGAGCTCAATTTCAAAATAATTATGTAGGTGGCAAAAAACAGTCATTCGATCGTTTTAGTAGCATAAATATAAAGGGGAAATGTTAGGTTTAGTTATAAGCAAATATCTTTTTCTTTTTCAAAAAATATATTATATTTTTTTTAAATCCAATATTTGCTGATTTTTTAATTATTTTTTTAATATTATTATTTTTTACTTTAGAAGACCATTGACTGCGTCTTTAGTAAAAAATTATTTACAGTCAAAGGCTGAAGTTTATTTGCATTCATTGGTGAGAAGGTCGTGTTCCTCTAACATTAATGGAATATTTGCTCTTCTTTAAACTCAACATTTTAAAAGTGTATTTCAAACTTGTATTTCTCTGACTTTCTCTTCTGTAGAAAAATAATACACAGTCTTTTCGTCAACGTTGATTCGCATGAATTTAAATAATATTTTCGAATAGATTTTGTATAAAAGCCAACCTGTGGGAAATTATCGAATAATCCAATATTTCACCAATATATATATATATATATATATATATATATATATATTGTATTCTTTTTAGAATTTTTCACTAGTGAAGCGAGAAGAAAACTAGACACGAGTGGACAGGAAGGAATTAATGGCATCATGTTTGCAATAAAATTAAAAATTATAATAAATACAAATAATAATAAATATTATGTATGTATATGTTAATATAAAAACCTGGAAAAATGTTTATAAATTAAAATATAAATAAACTCCGCCTTAAATAAAATTTAAAAATAATAATAAATAAAAACGCCTTTAATAATAAATATTATGTATGTATATGTTAATATATAAACCTGTAAAAATTTTTATAAATTAAAATATAAATAAACTCCGCCTAAATAAGTTATTTTGTTTTTTTGTAGATGCGAAACTTTGCAGGCATTAAAAATTTAAAAACAAATAAGAAAAAAAATTTCATCAAAAATAAAAAAAGTGTCTGGAAGTCTGAAAAATGTTTACAAATCTAAATTTAAATGAACTCCGCCTTAACTAAGATTTTTTGTTGTTTAAATAAGGAAGTAATAAAAATAAAATTATTATTAAAAAGGAGAACATTTAAATAACTTAAATAAGATTTTTTGTTGTTATTAATTTGCAGTGTGTGATTTTCTAGGTAAAAAATAAAAACAAAATATTTTTCAAAAAAACTCAATAAAAATATTTTTTAAATCTTAACGATTTGCATGGTTTTCCTAAAAACAAACTGATTCTTTAACCAATAAATAGGAACTTATCATGTTCAATATGTATGTATGTATATATGTACGAGTATGTGTCCCGTTTGAATGTTTGTTCGTGTGTTTGTTTTTTGTATGGAAGAATTTCAATGAGAATTATTTGTTTCAATATCAATTCAATTCAATTCGTTTTCATTTTCGATAACAACTAATGTTTTAATAAATAATTTATGCAATAATGTTAGTTTTTTTTTTTTTTGATTTTTCTTTCTAAATATTTGTAAATATGTATACTTAAATTCTAAAAAAAGAGTAAGCTAAGCAACAACCATATATGTGTTTTTTTTTTCAATGTTCTTTTACTTTCAATGATTTCAATAATTTTTCAAAAAATTTATATTTAATGATAGCTTTATCATTTTGTTTGTTTGTTGTTTTGTTATATTGAAAATACTACATAAAATTTGTATTTAATGCTCATTAATGCCTCTGTATATGCTCTAATGATTCAATAATTGTAATTGTGATTATTTTCCCATAAAATCGATTTGTTTTGTCCGAAGTGGAAATGAGCATAATCATTAGAATTTACCAGGGCTATAGATACTAAACAAGTGTAAACATACTAGATACAATACTCAAGCAAATACTTTGTGCGTAACCTCAAAAAAAAGGAAAACTGATGATGGCGACAATAAGCAGATTGATGGGTGGGAAATTTCAACATCGGCCTATGATGGTTGCAGACCCTTTCTAACATCGTTCTATGATTTTTGGACTCGAAATGTTTACAAACCCTTTTTGAAAGAAGAATGATTCAAATTGTTTTTTTTTTTTGAAAATTTTCAAAGGGAATTAAAATTAATTGAATATCATTAAATTTAAAAGGTTTATACAACAATATGTATTATCTTCAAAACAAAAACAATCAACAAATAAATAAATTTTATGCAATATGTTCTTTTATTTTCTAATTATTTTTGCTAAATTTAAAATTTTTATTTTTTAATTAAAAACTATTAAAAAATAAGTTTAAGTAAAAATTTTAAATTAAAACATTTAAACAATAATCTAATTAAGATTAAAAATTTTATAATGTAATATATATTATTATTACTTTTAATTAAAATAGTAAAAAATTAAGTTCAAATTATGTAAAATTTTTTAATTAAAAAATATAAACGCTAATTTAATTAAGTTTAAAAAATTTATAAGATAATCTATACATAAAAAAATTAAAAAATAAGTTAAAATTAAGTAAAATTTTTAAATTAAAAAAATACTTGTTTTATTTTTAATTGAAAAGTATTAAAAAATGAGTTAATAAATTAAGTAAAAATTTTAAATAAATAATAAATTTAAATTAAACGTTTAAGCTTAAAAATTTTATAAGGTAATATATTACTCTTAAGTAAAAAAGTAAAAAATTAATTTCAAATTGAGTAAAAACGTTAAATTAAAAAACTAACATCAATTTAATTAAGTTTAATTTTTTTTTACAAAAATATCTATTTAAAAAAGTTAATAAATAAATAAAATTTATGTAACAAAATGTAGTAAAATATAACTTTATTAATATTTTAATTATTTTTTAAACTTAAACTTATATAATCCTGTTTTAATTTTAAATTAAAATTATTTAACACAATTTTTATACAATAATTTTTTAAAAATTGTACTATCTTGTATAATACCAAAAAATAATTAATTTTTAAAATAACGAAAACGATATAATAATAAATATAACAATAATATAAGTAATAACAAATTTTATTAATTTTGTAAATTTTATATTAAATAAAAATAAAATAACAAAAATTATAAATTAAAAAATATAACTATTAATTGTAAATTAAATAAATATATATACATAACTTAAAACAAATTAATATTAAATTAATAAGCCTGTTTTAATTTTAAATTAAAAATATGTAATACAATTTTTATACAATAAATTTTTAAAAATTGTACTATCTTGTAAAATACCAAAAAATAAATAAATATATAAAGATTAATAATATAATAATCTTTTTAATATTCTTGTTAAACTTAAGAAAGTAAGTTTTTAGTATACAAAAAATAAAAATATTTTTGAAAAAATAAAAATATAAAACAATAAAAATATAAATATTTTTGTAATAAAAAAAAAACAAAAAAATAGTATTTAAATTTATTAAAAATATGTTATTACTTTCTTTTAATATTTTGTTGTTATTTTTTAATTTTTTAAAATAAAAGCAATTAAAAAATATTTTATTTCAATTTTTTAAATTAACAAAAAATAGGGAATATGTATATCTAAATTGCAATTTATTATATTTTCATAAATTTCCTTTAATTTAAATAAAAAAAAAAATAATAAAATACACGGATTGAAAGATAAATTACAAAAAGTTCTTTGTTAAGCTTAATAATGCAAATTTTTAAAAAATAAAAGAAAAAATAAAAATATTTTTGACAAAATAAAAATATAACACAACAAAAATATAAATATTTTTTTAATTAAAAAAATAAAAATTTAAATTTAATAAATTTATGTTATTACTTTTTTAAATTTTTTTCTTGTTATTTTTTAATTTAAAGACATTGAAATTTTTTTTTTAATTTTTTAAACTCAATTTTTTAATTTACCAAAAAAATTGGAAATATGGATAACTAAATTGCAATTTAATATATTATCATCAATTTTCTTTAATTTAAATTAAATAAATTACAAAAAGTTGATATAGATTTCATAAAAATTATTTTAATAAATTTTCTGAATTATTTTATTGTTATTTTTTAAATTAAAAACAATTAAAAAATATCAAATTTGTTTTTTTAATTTTTTACCTCATTTTTTAAATTAACAAAAACATAAAAAATGTTTTTCTTATTATTATATATTCATCAACTTTCACCAATTTAAATTAAATAATATAAATAAAAAATAAAATAAATAAAATTAATTAAATAAATAAAATAAATAAAATAGATAAAATAAATAAAATAAATAAAATAAATAAAATAAATAAAATAAATAAAATAAATAAAATAAATAAAATAAATAAAATAAATAAAATAAATAAAATAAATAAAATAAATAAAATAAATAAAATAAATAAAATAAATAAAATAAATAAAATAAATAAAATAAATAAAATAAATAAAATAAATAAAATAAATAAAATAAATAAAATAAATAAAATAAATAAAATAAATAAAATAAATAAAATAAATAAAATAAATAAAATAAATAAAATAAATAAAATAAATAAAATAAATAAAATAAATAAAATAAATAAAATAAATAAAATAAATAAAATAAATAAAATAAATAAAATAAATAAAATAAATAAAATAAATAAAATAAATAAAATAAATAAAATAAATAAAATAAATAAAATAAATAAAATAAATAAAATAAATAAAATAAATAAAATAAATAAAATAAGTAAGATAAATAAATAAGTTATATATTTTTATAACTTCATAACTTTTTTATTTCTGTTAATTGATTAAAATTATTTTTTTTAAATAAAATTTTTCAAAATTTTTTGTTCAGATTTTTAAATGTTTCTTTCAACTAATTTTTGGGTTGAAAAATTAAGCAATGTAAAAAACGCTAACCATAATTTTCTAAATTGCATTTTTTTTAATTTTAAATTATATAACAAAATTAATAAATATTTATTATTTGATAAATATAATGGAATAAATAAAGCTAAATGAAAAAATAATTAAAAATTAAATAAAACGTTTAATTTATTTTTTTATATTTTTAAATTAATTACTTTTAATTTATAATGTTGTCATATAAAACTTTTTAAATATATTTTTTTATATTTTAGAAATGTTTCTTTTAAATAATTTTTGAGTTGAAAAAATAAGCAAATTAAAAAAATGCTAGCCCTATTTTTTTAATTAATTAATCAATGAATTAAATTATCCTTTCAATATATTTTTTATAGTTTTTTTTTAATTAATTTCTTAATTCCTTTTGGGTCATCATATCATAATCCCTTCAAATTTGTTTATTTTTTAGTTTTTTAATGGGATAAATAATGTGACTGTATTGAAATATAGAAGTTTTTTATTTGTTATGAAATTTTTAAATTTCTCAAACTATTTTTTAATAAAAAAAGTAAGCAAATAGTTTTAATTTATTTTATTTTTTAATTAAAAAAAACTATTAAATTCTGTCACTCTAAAATGGTTTGTAAACATGTCAGCCAAAAATTTGGATGATTGGCCTGTGTGGCGTATGTATATTACTTTATTCAGATTTCCAATACGTTCCAAATTCCAAAGGGAACAGTGGGCGTATAAGAATTTGCTTTATGCATTTTAAAATTGTGATTTTGTAAATATCAAAAATTTACTTTCTCAAAAGGAATTTTTTCCAAGATTTACTTTATGTTTTTATAAACGTTTATTTAAAATCTATTTCAATCATTTCAATCTATATCGACGGATGATTAATATAAATTTTCATACGTCACCATAAACTTTCCCCTCTGTGTTGCGTTTTTTAAATAATTGTAATGAATGAGTTACTATTCCAGATTGATATGATGTCTTCGGCACAACTGACCACAAAGTATTTGCTTTACTCTTTGTGAAAATGTTCTAACAAACTCAATAGAATTTACTAAATAATAAAAACTTAACATAGTTGTCTTTATGTTCTGTGTTCATTAAATCTAAAATCCATCTAAACAACCATTGAAATTCATGAGATTCAAATATTACGTTTGCTTAATAAATAGCTTGTCTTTATCTAAATTACAACTAATGTTAATTAATTTATGCTAGAAAAACTAGTTTGTAAAAGATGAAATCAGGGGAAGTCAACCAATGAGAAAAAATCAACAAACTTTCTACATTACATTTTGCACAATAATACAAATTCTCTTATGAGCACATCATTTCCTTTAACGAGGTAGCATAATTTATCTATGTCGGTATGTATTAATTGTTCAATATTTAAAAATAAATAAATAATAAAATAACAAAAAAAATCAAAAAACTTTGTTGTAACGCGTAACAGTATTTGGAGCCCAATGATATTCAAAAAAATGGATTTTCCCGAGGATTTGGGCCTATTCTTCAATAAATTCTTTCTTCATATTTTTGGGAAACTCGATTTGAGATTTCTAAAAAAAATTAATTAATTATTAAAATTCATTTAAAATATTCATTTACCAACTCAAAAAAGATTTAGTAAACGCACATCATATTTTCGGGAAAACCGATTTGAAATAAAAAGCTCTGTTTTTATAATCGGTGAGAAAATATCGCTATCTGTCCTCAAAAACTACATGATGTTTCTCAAAAACCCGTGGTTTTAATACCGGTTTACTAAAACATTCTACTACAAAAAAATCCGGGGTTTAAAACCGGTTTTCTAAAACATTCTACTACAAAAAATCCGGGTTTTAAAACCGGTTTTCGAAAATATTCTACTACAAAAAATCCGGGTTTCAAACCGCTTAAAAATAATCGATGAACAATATATATATTCTACTACAAAAAATCCGGGTTTTAAAACCGGTTTTCGAAAATATTCTACTACAAAAATCCGGGTTTTCAAACCGCTTAAAAATGATCGATGAACAATATATTTCCGATCACATCTGCCCTCAAAAATATGACTCCCTTCATCGTTTCGGGAAAACCGGTAAGATATTTCTAAAAAAATAAAAACCGGGTTTCTAAAATACTCGGTTAAACATTCAAAAATGTATACTATATATAAAATATGTTTACCTATGAACGCTAACTTTCCCTCCAAACGCGAGTCTTTATTTTTGGGAAAACCGGTTTATATTTCTAAAAAAATCCGGGTTTATCGAAAATTTTCTAAAGTATTTAATACAGCCTGACTGACCGCTATCGTTTTTTGCTACGTTTTCAAGGAAACCATTTTGAAATTCGAAAAAACGGTTAAATTTGTTTAACTATGAACACACACTTTTGGGAAAACTGGAAAAGTTAATTTTTCGAGAAAATCGTCTTGAAATTAAAAAAAATAATAACCGGATTTAAAAACCAGTAGAACCGATACAATATCTGCATTTTTAAAACCGGATTTTTCGAAAATGTTCTCTTATCAACACAAAAGTTTTTACTACATATAACATGGATGATCAAATTTTCGTTTTTCTTCATAATTTCGAGAAAACCGGTTTGATATTAAAAAATCCGGTTAAACGGTTTGGCTTAAGAATTATCTGTCATCAATAAAAGAGACTCTCATCATATTTTTCAAAAAACCTGGTGTGATATTTCTCCAAAAACAGGATTTTTAAAACCGGTTTTTTTCGAAAATATTCTGGTACAATCTCAAAATTATATATTTCACGCTGAAAGCTTATCTACCCTCGAAAGTTCATCTCTCTTCATATTTTCGAGAAAACCGGTTTGAAATTAAAAAACGGTTTTAGTTAAAAAATTATCGATTTTATTGAATAATCGAACGTTATCTGCGTTCGAAAAATATATCGCCATTCATATTTTTCGGTGTGATATTTCTAAAAATTCCGATTCTTTAAACCCGTTTTTTTGGAAAATATTGTGTTACCAACCGATTTGAAATTAAACAAATCCGGGTGAGCGGTGAACGCTATCTGCCACCAAAAAATATGATGCTCTTCATATTTTTTGGTAAAACAGGTTTGAAATTAAAAAATCCGGGTAATCGGTTTTGCTTAAACAATTATCGGTGCCATCAAAAAATACATTGATCTTCATGTTTTCGGAAAAACCAGTTTTATATTAAAAAAAACCGGTTCTGGCTTTTCTCAAATATTCTGTTACCAACTGAAAAATTATTTCTGTCGTCAAAAATTGCGTCCCTCTACATATTTTCGAGAAAATGAGTCATATTCGTTTTGAGATTTTAACCCATGACAATATCCAGTTCAATTTTCAAAAGGATTCGTTTTTAAAAACCGAAAAAAAATCTGTCTTAATTTTTTTTTGATATTTTTTACACCGGGTTCTATTACCAACTAAAGAAATATTTCTTATTGCCAAAAATTGCGCCTCTCTTCATATTTTGAGCAAAATATCCTCGACGAGAAAATGAGTCACATTCGGTTCTGATTCGTCTCTTGTTATATTTTGCAGAAATCCGATTTCATGTTAAAAAAGAATTAGGATTTTAGAAAAAAGGAAAACTCTTATTTTTATTTAAAAAAATCCGGTTCTTTAAAACCGATTTATTCCGAAAGTGTTTTGTTATCAACTCAAAAATGTTTTCAACATTATAAATGATATTCTCAAAATTAACGTTTTTCTTGAAATTTTTGGAGAAAACCGGTTTTTGAAACCCGGTTTTTTGAAAAATTTTTGTAATCGACACAAAAATGTTTACTATCTCTAAAGATTTGGACTTTTGGCCGACACTACTTACCAATTGTGCATTGTTGGCAGGTTTGAATCGGTTTGGAATTTGAAGAATTCCGATTAGAATCGGATTTTTCGAAAGTGATTTGTTATCAACTCAAAAATGTTTACAACGCGATGAATGCTATTCTCCCTCAAAATTAGCACCGTTCTTCATATTTTTCGAGAAACCCGGTTTGAAATGTAAAAAAAAAACGGTTTTCGAAAACCGGGTTTTGAAATTTTTTTGTAATCGACACAAAAATGTTTACTACTTCAAAAGATTTGGACATTTGGCTGACACTACTAACCCACTGTGCATTGTTGGCAGGTTGGAATCGGTTTGGAATTTGAAGAATTCCGATTTTTAGAATCGGATTTTTCGAAAGTGATTTGTTATCAACTCAAAAATGTTTACAAAATTAACGTCGTTCTTCATATTTTTCGAGAAACCCGGTTTTAAATTAAAAAACCCGGTTTTTGAGAACCGGTTTTTTGAAAAATTTTTGTAATCGACAGAAAAATGTTTACTACCTCAAAAGATTTGGACTTTTAGGCGACACCACTAACCCTCTGCAGTTTTGTATCGGTTTGGAATTTAAAAAATTCCGTGTTTTTTAGAATCGGATTTTTCGAAAGTGTTTTGTTATCAAATCGAAATTGTTTACAAACCGATGAGTGCTATTCTCCCTCTAAATTAGCGTCATTGTGCATATATTTCGAGAAACCCGGTTTGAAATGTAAAAAAAACGGTTTTCGAAAACCAGGTTTTGAAATTTTTTTGTAATCGACTCAAAAATATTTACTACTTCAAAAGATTTGGACTTTTGGCTGACACTACTAATCCACTGTGCATTGTTGGCAGGTTGGAATCGGTTTGGAATTTGAAGAAGTCCGATTTTTAGAATCGGATTTTTAGAAAGTGTTTTGTTATAATCTCAAAAATTAGCGTCGTTCTTCATATTTTTCGAGAAACCCGGTTTGAAATTAAAAAAAAAATCGGTTTTTGAGAACCGGGTTTTTGTAATCGACACTCAAAAGATTTGGACTTTTAGTCGACACCACTAACCCTCTGTACATTGCTGGCAGTTTTGTATCGGTTTGGAATTTGAAAAATTCCGGTTCTTTTAGAATAGGATTTTTATAAAGTGCTTTGTTATCAACTCAAAAATATTTACAAAACGATGAATGCTATTCTCCCTCAAAATTAGCTTTATTCTTTATATTTTTCGAGAAACCCGGTTTGAAATTAAAAAAAACCCGGTTTTTGAAAATCGGTTTTTTGAAAATTTTTTATTGTTTTTTGTTTTGAATTTAGAAAAAAACCGGTTTGTGAAAATGGTTTTTTATTATGTGTACTGCCACTGTAGATTGCTGGCAGAAGAAAATGCCGATGATAATGGTCCATTTTTGTTGCAAGATGATCAGATGATTTTATTCAGACTGATACTCTAACCTATAGTTTTAATATGTTTAAGATTTATCTGAAAAATTAGTTGAGATCCCACCACTCAAGATTTTACCAATGATCCTGCAGAATATATGTCCTCTTAGAGATCCAATTTTCTTCTTCTTCCAAACACTGTTGTACAACAAAGTTTTTGCAAAAAAAAAATCCACTAAAAATAATATCAAATAATAATAAATATTACTACACTTTTTACATAAAATATATATTTATATGTATTTATATTTAAAAATGTCCTTGGCATTATCACACTTTCACACGCACACACATATACAGACAATTACTTATACATATGTAACGATTTAATTTTAAAGTAGACACCGATGGAAAAAATCTTTTAACCACATTTAGTAAAAATTTTGTTTTGACGAAAAAAGAGTGAGCGCGTTGTTTTTTAGATTATAATAATTAATTCTATAACTATGGGGATTTCAATACTGTTTTCAACAACAATTCCTAATGCCACCGTGGGATTATGTCTAAAATTTCGAGAGTGTGTGTGAGGGTTTTTTGTTTTGATAAAATGTTTAAAAATGTAATTGATTTTTGTATGTTTCTGTTTTGTTTGGTAAAAAAAACATTAATTTGAAATTCGCTGAAAGAAAGATATTTGTTGGGGACATAAATATTATGCTAGAGTAGAATGTATGGCCTAGGCTTTTGGTATACATATGCGCATGGATTATATGGTCAAAAGAAAGCTCTTAACTACATAAGCCTATTTCGTTGGCCAAAGTTGGTGTTCGAGGGTGCTTTACTGCTTAGAATGGTGTTGAGTTTTTTTTTCTTCTGGAAAGTGCTTGGGGTAAAGTGTCTCGGAAGAAAATAGTATATGAGTGAGAGAGAAAGTTGAAAGTTTGTGAGTTTGGTGAGTGGTTTGTTTCTCGGGGATTTCGATGTGGATCAATAATTTAAAGTCAGTCAAAAACAGGCTTTTTAAAAAATTCCTATTATAAATTGAGAATTTTCAAAAAAATGCATCTGTCTTTATATTTTCTGGAAAATATCGTCACAAATGAGTCATTATATTTGTACTTTTTCGCCTCAAAAAAAAAAAAAAAAAAGAATTCGGTTTCTAAAATTGCCTTCAAAAAGTGTGTCTGACTTCATATTTTCGGAAAAACCGGTTTGACATTTCCAAAAAACCGGTTCTTTAACACATTGAGTGCCACGTGGTACGTTTCCGTACGTCACCTAACCCGTCGTGGGGTCCCAAGTCGTACGTTTCCGTAGAACAGTGATTGCTTTTACTTATAGCCAAAAAAGTGTTTGGCCTCCTGGGAAGGTTTGCGTCAAAACCGATTGGCACTCAATGTGTTGAAAAATGAAATGTCATTGAAAAATGATGAATGCTCTCCCTCAAAATTAGAGGATTTGTTTCATAATTTCGAAAAAACCGGTTCTGTAATTTCTTTAAAACCGGTTCTCTAAAACCGGTTTTTTCGAAAATGTTCTGCCTGTAATTGAAAAATGATGAATGCTAATCTCCCTCAAAATTATAAATAATTTCGAAAAAACTCGGTTCTGAAATTTCTTTAAAAACCTGTTCTCTAAAACCGGGTTTTCGGATATGTTCTGCCAGTAATTGGAAAATGATTACTGCACTATGAATGCTATTCTTCCTCAAAATTAGCATGTTCCTTTATAATATCAAGAAAACCGGTTCGGTTCTTTAAAAACAGATTTTTCGAAAATATTTTGGGATCGATTCAAATCTAAAGTTTTGGACTTTTGGCCAACATTACTAACCCATCTTTTATTACGTTTTGGGGAACCCCGTTTTGAAACTACAAAGAATTCGGTTTTTCAAATCGTTGAAAAATCTGCCCTCAAAATTTATGTCTTCCTTCACATTTTCGGGAAACCCGGTTTGGAATTTATATTAAAAACCGGTTTGTTCGAAAATTTTCTGTCAGCAATTGAAAAATGCAATTGATGAATGTTATTCTCCCTTAAAATTAGCGTTTTCCTTTATAATTTCGAAAAAAACCGGTTCTGTAATTTCTTTAAAAACCGGTTATCTAAAAACGGTTTTATTTCGAAAATGTTCTGTCAGCAATTGGAAAATGTTTACTACATGATGAATGCTAGTTTCCCTAAAAATTAGAGGTTTTGATCCAGAATTTCGAGAAAACCGGTTTGTAATTTCTATTAAAAACCGGTTCTCTATAATTTCATGAATACCGGTTTGATATTTCCAAGAAATCCGTTTCATTAAAACCGGGTTTTTCGAAAATATTTTGGAATCGATTAAAAAATGTGTACTAACCTAAAAGTTATGGACTTTTGGCCCGTTTTGGTGAAACCAGTTTTGAAATTTTGCAAAGAATTCGGGTTTTGAAAGCGGTAAAAAATCTGATCTCAAAAAGTGTGTCTATATTCATATTTTCGGGAAAACCGGTATGATATTTCCAAAAAAGCGTTTTTTTTCGAAAATGTTCTGTCAACTTAGAAGTTTTGCTTCATTCATTCGCGAAAACCCGGATTGATATTTCCAAAAAAAAAAAATCCGCTTGTATAAAACTTTTGGATGTATAATTAGGATGGATCGATATTTTGGAGAAAACCGGTTTGATATTTCCAAAAAATCCGGTTCTTCAAAACCGGGTTTTTTGAAAATTATCTGTTGGCTATTGGAAACCCCTGTTTTGAAATTTTACAAAGTTCGGTTTTTGAAACAGGTAAAAAATCTGGACTTAAAAAGTGTGTCTCCGTTCATATTTTCGAGAAACCCGTTTCGATATTTCCAAAAAATCTGGTTCTTTAAAAGCCGGTTTTTTTTAATATTTTGTTAGCATACTGAAAAAGTTTATTACACGATGAATGCTAGTCTCAATCAAACTTAGAGGTTTTGCTTAATAATTTCGAGAAAACCGGTTTTGTAATTTCTACAAAACCCGGTTCTCTAAAACCGGTTTTTTCCGAAAATATTCTGTCGGTAATGGGAAAATGTCTATGAATGTTATTTTCCTTACTCGAAATTCAGGTTATTTTTTTAGAAAACCGGTTTGCCATTTCTAAAAAACCGATTATCTAGAACCGATTTTTTGAAAATCATTTATTATTGAATTAAAAGATTCGTATTTATCGAATTTAAAAGATTCTCAAAAGATTCGAATTTTATCTGACACTTCTAGCCCACTGTGCATTGCTGGCAGGAGAAAATGCTGAGACGGATTAATTGCGATCACATTTGACCTATATTAAGATGTTTACTAAACAGTGAATGCTATTTTCCCCAAAAATTATGGGTTTTTATTAGTAATTTCAAGAAAACCGGTTTGAAATTTCTAAAAAACCGGTTCTCTAAAACCGGATTTTTTCACGAAAATATTTTGTTATAGATTCAAATGTGGTTACTACTACATCTCAAAAGTTTTGGAATTTTGGCCGACACTGCTAGCCCACTGTGCATTGCCGGCTGGAGAAAATGCTTCAGATATGAGACGGTTCCGAATTGACCTCTTTTCAGATGTTTACTACACATTGAATGCTATTTTCCCTCAAAATTACACGGGTTTTCTTCATAATTTCGAAAAAAAACCGGTTTGTAACTTCTAAAGAACCTGTTCTCTAAAACCGGATTTTTTCACGTAAATATTTTGTTATCGATTCAAATTTGGTTACTACTGCATCTCTAAAGTTTTTTCTTGGACGAAACTACTAGCCCACTGTGCATTGCTGGGTGGAGAAAATGTTTCAGATGTGAGACGTTACAAATCCGATTCCAAATTGACCTTTTTTAAGATGTTTACTACGCAATGAATGCTAGTCCCTTAAAATTAAAGGTTTTTCTTCATAATTTCGAGAAAACCGGTTTTGTAATTTCTAAAAAACCGGTTCCTAAAACCGTTTTTTTTCAAAATATTTTGTTATCCAGAAAATGTTTACTAATCGAATCATTTGAAGATTCGAACTTTTGGCCGAAACTACTAGCCCACTGTGCATTGCTGGCAGCAGAAAATGCTTCAGATGTGAGACGTTACAAATACGATTCCAAATTGACCTCTTTTAAGATGTTTACTACAAAAACCTCATAATTTCGAGAAAACCCGGTTTGTAATTTCTAAAAACCGGTTCTCTAAAACCGTTTTTTTTTCAAAAATATTTTGTTATCTTGAAAATGTGATTCCAAATTTACCTCTTTTAAGATGTGTACTACAAAATTAGGGGTTTTCCTTCATAATTTCGAGAAAAACCCGGTTTGTAATTTCCAAAAACCGGTTCTCTAAAACCGGTTTTTTTTTTCAAAAATATTTCGTTATCTAGAAAATGTTTAATAATCGAATCATTTGAGGATTCGAACTTTTGGCCGATACTACTAGCCCACTGTGCATTGCTGGCTGGAGAAAATACTCCAGATGTGCTTCCTTTCACAATAGATCTCTGCATGTTGCGAGTGCGTTCTGACTGAATGGTCTCACAAGGATTTGGTATTCTCTGGATTGCCTCAAGGACTTTAAACTACAAACTACCTTGCAATCAATCAATGAGCAGTGGAAGTTAAATAATATCAAAATTTCTGTAAGGGACCTGTTTAGATTCCAGTGACCGTAAATTATTGTCTTCCTTCTCTCTCTTTCTCCGAACAAACCACTCAACCCGGTAGTGTGAGATTTAGTTTAACAGGATATTGAATGTTTTTTTTTTTTGAAAAATAAGAAAAACTCTATTCTACTCTGTCTTAGCATTTCAAACTAATACCAAAAATCAAATCACAGATCTAAAGAATCTGGCGGTGTGGGCTTTGTAGGCAATACTCCAAAAGGATCGTCGACCATATGCTGGTGGGCTTGTTCTATAGCAAAACTTTCTTCGTCCTCATCCTCCTCATCGTCATCATCATCGTCGTCATCCTCTAGGCCCACAACATCCTTGGCATCACCATGAAAGATATACTCCTCCACATCGGTGTCATAACATGTATCCAAATCGACCTCGTGCAGATTCAAATCCAATTCCAAGAGATCCCAAGAACCGCCAAATTGAGCCAGCGGTATGGCCGAGTCCAGAGATTTCTTGGAACCGTGGGGATTTTGCTCCGCTGAGGTAACAAAATCATTGGAAAATGTATCGGGCTCCCGTATGGGATTCGAGTGCAGCGAAGGCGACAAATTGGGCGTGGGCGTATCGGGCGTGGTGAGAGAATTCAGAACGGAGTCAATGGGTTGGCCAAAATCATTTTCATCGATGAACGAACGACCCACCGAACTTAAGGAAAACTCTAATAACTTGGAGGATTTGGCGGACACATCCTTTCTGGGCAACTCCGAGGTTGTGGGTAATTTAGGCGAGCAATCCTCGGGAAGATTGCCATTGCCATTGACATTGCCATTCTCCGGTCTTATGTTGACCAAAGAGGCGGTCGTCACACAGTAACGACCCTCGCCGTCTATGAGGAAATATCTTTCCTGCCCACTGTTGCCACAGCTTTGTTTCAACATTATGGCCTTGCAGCCCTCCACCAGTTGGCCATCACAGCCGGTTTCGGTGGCCACCTCCGGTATGGCGGTCAGACACTTGCAGGCCATCATGTGATCGCCCGAGCAAATGGTCTGCGTATTAAGGCTGCTGCCGCTGCACGACAACAGCGGCGACGAATTGTTATTGCTATTATTGTAAGCCCTACAAGCCGACAGCGGACGACCGCTATCTAAGGTTTGCGCTAACAAATGCTTGCGGCCCAAGGCCAACGACCGCAGCGAGGTGGCACTGTCGCCCGGTGGGCCCAGGGCCAGCATGGCACCGCCCAGCGTTCTACGACAGGTGGCCGGTGAATTGGTTTGCGACGAACATGATACCGAATTGTGGGTGGTCTGTGTCATACGTGTGCTACAGCGTGACGCTACTAAAGTGCTGGCCAGGCGTTGCAGGTTCTCGAAAGAACCACCGCCACTCTCGCCACTACCAGTCAGGGCCTGACTGCGCATTAAACGAACCTGTTGATTATGCTGCTGATTCTTCAGATTGATGCTGTCCATCGAGGAGAGTTTGATCGAGCCAATGGAGGCCGAGGCGATGCCAATATCGCTCAGCGGCACTAAAGTGTTGAGCACGTCCGGCGAGTCCAGAGGACTGGACAAAGGGGTCGAGCCCAAAGCGGCATTGACCAGGAAGCTAAAGGCGAAGAAAAAGAGAGAGAGTTACAAGAGAATAGGAGAGCAGAGAGTTAAGACTTACATTTGCCTTTGCAACAGATTCTGCCACACAGCCTTCAGTTCCAGAGAGGGAGCTCTCAGCACCAGACTCTTGCGCCGCGCCCCCTTTTTGGGCGTCTTCGTTAGATCGGGCGCACAATAACCGGTGGGACTTTCAGCTAAGCGCCCATTGGGATCGACAGTAAGGCGGAATTCTGTAGCTGCAGTAACAAAACAGTTAAAACATTTGCCCCCAAAAACCTCTGCCTCAAGCTGGGTCCACTTACTCTTTTTTCTCATATGAAAACAGGAATCCACAATATTCGCTATCGGTATGGGCTCCTCGGTGATGAACAGCACACGATCTCGACTCACCTTGGCAAAGACTATGATATCACTGAACAAGAGCGTCCAATAGGGCTTCACCGATCTGCCCTCCACACGCGACAGATCGCCGCCGAAAATCCACTGTCTGCCCTGGACGGCCAAGGTGAAGGGTTTGCATTTGGTGAAGACCATGCGCGACTCCAAATCTTGCAGGGTCAGCAGCGGGCGACCCTCGCCCAGCGGTTCCATAAGGCCCGAAGTCACGGTGATGTCGCGGTAGGCCGCCTGCAGCTCATTGATGACGGTGTTGAAGTTCTTATGCTCCTCCGTGTCCACGTGGCAATTGGAGGCCAACAGCTGCATGAGTTTGAGAATTTCGCGGAAATGCTGCAGCGGACGGTGTATGAACATGGTGAGGTCGGGACGCTTGCGAGGCACTGGCGGTTCGGTAATGAAGGCCACAAATTCGGAGCCGGTCTGGCGGGATTTGTTAACCTGTCAAGCAAAAGAGAATTTTAAAAAACAACTCTAACTCCTCCTCCCCCAAAAACTACCTCCCCCACTTACCAAAACACAATCGGCCCGCTTAATGCCGTTGCAATATTTCTTGTAGGCCGCACATATGGCCGTCGTCTTCGACAAATAGACACGCGAGGCAAAATTCATTTGTGGCTCCTGATCGTCATGGCACAATTGCTCCAGCACATCTTCGGACAACCTCAGCAGTTCGTCCATGTTCTGAAATAGCGTTCGATGATCGTTGGGCGTTATCAGATCTTTGCGCTCCACCAGCGGCTGCACGAAACGTTGCATGCCAAAATGCAGGGCAGACATGAAATTCTGTTCGCGTGATATCAGCTGCAGGAGGAAGCGGCGACGATTGTCCGTGATGGGTGCAATGCTCTGTGTGTGGAGAGAAGAGAGAGAGAGAGAAAACAAATATTATTGAAATGAGGATGACAAAAAAATTAATAAAAAAATTTCCAATTGAAAAAATCTTGATATTTTTGATATAATATTCTCTACACTGTGCTACAAAAAAGAATGAATTAGACAACTCTGGGAGGTGTTAATATTTTTCCGGTAGATATTGTTGAATAGAAGAAGAAGCTGTATTTGAAATCTCCCAGGGACCCCCCAAAATCTTTAGTTAACACGGTTTTTATTGCGGTTAAATAAAAATACTTAAAATTCGTCAAAATGATAAAAACGATGAAAAATTCAGGATTTTCCATTTTCAAAAAAAAAAAAAACAAATTCCCAAAATGGGGAAAATTTGTTCCAAAATCTGTTAGATGCTTATCAAAATGCTTAAAATTCGTTAAAATGATAAAAACGATAAAAATTGCAAGATTTTTCTTTTTTCAAAAAAACGAATTCCAAAAAGGGGAAAATTTGCTCCAAAATCGATTAGATGCTTAAAATTCGTTAAAATGATAAAAACGACGAAAAAAATGCAAGATTTTCCATTTAAAAAAACTCGAATTCCGAAAATGGGGAAAATTTGTTCCAAAATTCGTTAAAATGATAAAAACGATGAAAAAATTGCAAAATTTTTCTTTTTTCAAAAGAAAAATGGGGAAAATTTATTCCAAAATCTGTTAGATGCTTATCAAAATACTTAAAATCCGTTAAAATGATAAAATCGATGAAAAATTATAAGATTTTTTTAAATACCCGAATTCCCAAAATGGGGAAAATTTATTCCAAAATCTGTTAGATGCTTATCAAAATGCTTAAAATTTGTTAAAATGATAAAAACGACGAAAAAAATGAAAGATTTTTCTTTTTTCAAAAAAAAAACGAATTCCCAAAATGGGGAAAGTTTGTTCCAAAATATGTCAGTTGTTTATCAAAATGCTTAAAATTCGTTAAAATTATAAAAACGATGAAAAAAATTCAAGATTTTCCATTTTCAATAGAAAAACGAACTCCTAAAATGGGAAAAATTTGTTCCAAAATCTGTTAGATGCTTATCAAAATGCTTAAAATTCGTTAAAATGACAAAAACTACGAAAAAATTGCAAGCTTGTCCATTAAAAAAAGAAACGAATTCCCAAAATGTGGAAAATTTTTTCCAAAATCTGTTAGATGCTTATCAAAATGCTTAAAATTCGTTAAAATTATAAAAACGATGAAAAAATTGCAAGATTTTCCATTTTCAATAGAAAAACGAACTCCTAAAATGGGGAAAATTTGTTCCAAAATCTCTTAGATGCTTATCAAAATGCTTAAAATTCGTTAAAATGATAAAAACGATGAACAAATTGCAAGATTTTCCATTTAAAAAAAAAACGAATTCCCAAAATGGGGAAAATTTGTTCCAAAATCTTTTAGATGGCTATCAAAATGCTTAAAAATCGTTGGAATGATAAAAACGATGAAAAAATTGCAAGATTTTTCTTTAAAAAAACCCGAATTCCCAAAATGGGGAACATTTGTTCCAAAATCGGTTAGTTGCTTATCAAAATGCTTAAAAAGGTTAAAATTCATTAAAATGACAAAAACGATGAAAAAATTGCAAGATTTTTCTTTTTTCAAAAAAAAAAAAACTTATTCCTAAAATGGGGAAAATTTGTTCCAAAATCTGTTAGATGCTTATTAACCGATTTTCACGTTCTCGTCGGATTTGAAAGGCAAAAACCTGAAGCTTTCAATCGATATGTAGCTTATTTAAGAATACTAAAGAAACCTGTGTGCTATTGTCCAGCAAACACTATTTTTTAACACTTTTTAGTAATTTCTCGACTTCAGCAATGCTTTTGTATATTATTCTGTTTGGTAACCCTACCGAATGTAAATTTATTTAAGTAGCACATTGTATAAAGGGTAAAACGAATCTTTGCTTTTAAAAATCTCTTAATAAATGAATGAGTTATTGAAGTTTTAATTAATGCAATTTTTTTGCAAATATACCAATTTTGTTCATTCCAGTTCACAGCTCTCTTAATTTTACGAGTTGAAATCCAATAAAAATACATAAAAATCATTGAAACAGTTAAAAATGGTAAGGAAAAGCAGGGCGACCATTTAAATAAAAAATCCCCAAATTTGGAACAAATTTTCCCCACTTTGGGAATAAATTTTGGTTCCAGCTGTCATTATTTACGAATTGAAAATCCAATAAAAATACATAAAATTCATCGAAAGAATTAAAAATGGTAAAAAACAAGTCCAACATCATTTTAATAAAAAGTCCCCAAATTTGGAACAAATTTTCCCCTCTTTGGGAATTCGGTTCTGGTCATTCCAGTTCACTTCTCTCATTATTTTATGAATTTAAATTTGATAGAAATTCGTAAAATTCTTCGAAACAGTTAAAAATGGTAAAAAAAAGTCCCCAAATGTAGAACAAATTTTCCCCACTTTGGGAATTCCTTTTTTTGAAAAAAAAAATGTAAATCTAATGATTTTTTCATCGATTTTTCATTCACCGAAACAGATAAAAATGGTGGCAAAAGCATGACGGCCATTTTAATAAAAAGAATTGAAACAAATTTTCCCCACTTTGAGAATTCTGGTATTTATATTTTGGAAAAATGGAAAATTTAAAAATTTTTCATCGATTTTTTATTCAACGAAACAAAAGGAAAATCTAATAATTATTTATCGATTTTTCATTTACCAAATCAGATAAAAATGGTAAAAAATCATGTCCTAATTTTTATAAAAAATCCCCAATTTTGGAACAAATTTTCACAACATTGGGAATTCGTCTCTGGGAAATTTTAAATACAGAAACAGTTAAAAATGGTAAAAAAGCATGTCGACCATTTTATTAAAAGTCCCCAATTTGGAACAAATTTTCCCCAATTTTTGGAATTCGTTCATCGTTTTATCATTTTTTATTTTTATTGGAACTCAATAAAACCGCGATTTTATCCGTAACTCACGATTTAGGGGGCTTTCTGCGAAATTTCAAATTCAGAAAAAGCAGAAAATGGTGAAAAAACCATGTCCAACATTTTAATAAAAAAATCCCCAAATTTAAAAAATCCCCACTTTGGGAATTTGGGTATTTTGAAAAAAAAAAGATTAAAAATCTAGTAATTTTTTCACCGATTTTTCATTCTCTAAAAAAGTAAAAAACAGCGAACATTTTAATAAAAAAAGTCCCCAAATTTGGAACAAATTTTCCCCACTTTGGAAATTCTGGATTTTTTAAAATTAAAAATCTTTATTTTTTCCATCGATTTTTCAAAGCATGTCCAGCATTTTAATAAAAAATCCTTTGGGAATTCTGGATTATTTTAAATGGAAAATCTATGAATTTTGTCCTTCGATTTAAAAAAAAAAAAAACAGAATTTTGGAACAAATTTTCCCCACTTTGGGAATTCGGACATTTTTTTAAAAAATCTGTAATTTTTCGTCGACTTGTCATTCAACAGAACAGATGAAAATTGTAAAAGCAACATTTCGGAGCAAATTTCCCCCACTCTGGGATTTCGGATAAATTTTCCTTAAAAAGGGGAAATCTAGCCATTTTTTCATCGTGGTTATCATTTTGGCAAATTTTAGTTTTTTCGTTTGTATTTTTTGTTTGGCCTGTAATCAATATTTTATTTGAACTGGGATATTGTCCTGACTCACGGCCATTGTGCATCTATATTTAATAGAATGCAAATTTATTTACAAATGGCATGGTGACATTTATTACTTGGCAGCAGACTACCACGGTCATGATTTCGACCATGTCAAAAGTCTTTTCAAGTGGCTTCGTAGCGTCAATGATTCTTTCAATTTCCCCATTTTAATAGAAACCCAAAGTCGCCTTCAAAATCAAAAACAATACAAAAAGATAAAAATGGTGGCAAAAGCATGACGGCCATTTTAATAAAAAGAATTGAAACAAATTTTCCCCACTTTGAGAATTCTGGTATTTATATTTTGGAAAAATGGAAAATTTAAAAATTTTTCATCGATTTTTTATTCAACGAAACAAAAGGAAAATCTAATAATTATTTATAGATTTTTCATTTACCAAATCAGATAAAAATGGTAAAAAATCATGTCCTAATTTTTATAAAAAATCCCCAATTTTGGAACAAATTTTCACAACATTGGGAATTCGTCTCTGGGAAATTTTAAATACAGAAACAGTTAAAAATGGTAAAAAAGCATGTCGACCATTTTATTAAAAGTCCCCAATTTGGAACAAATTTTCCCCAATTTTTGGAATTCGTTCATCGTTTTATCATTTTTTATTTTTATTGGAACTCAATAAAACCGCGATTTTATCCGTAACTCACGATTTAGGGGGCTTTCTGCGAAATTTCAAATTCAGAAAAAGCAGAAAATGGTGAAAAAACCATGTCCAACATTTTAATAAAAAAATCCCCAAATTTAAAAAATCCCCACTTTGGGAATTTGGGTATTTTGAAAAAAAAAGATTAAAAATCTAGTAATTTTTTCACCGATTTTTCATTCTCTAAAAAAGTAAAAAACAGCGAACATTTTAATAAAAAAAGTCCCCAAATTTGGAACAAATTTTCCCCACTTTGGAAATTCTGGATTTTTTAAAATTAAAAATCTTTATTTTTTCCATCGATTTTTCAAAGCATGTCCAGCATTTTAATAAAAAATCCTTTGGGAATTCTGGATTATTTTAAATGGAAAATCTATGAATTTTGTCCTTCGATTTAAAAAAAAAAAAAAACAGAATTTTGGAACAAATTTTCCCCACTTTGGGAATTCGGACATTTTTTTAAAAAATCTGTAATTTTTCGTCGACTTGTCATTCAACAGAACAGATGAAAATTGTAAAAGCAACATTTCGGAGCAAATTTCCCCCACTCTGGGATTTCGGATAAATTTTCCTTAAAAAGGGGAAATCTAGCCATTTTTTCATCGTGGTTATCATTTTGGCAAATTTTAGTTTTTTCGTTTGTATTTTTTGTTTGGCCTGTAATCAATATTTTATTTGAACTGGGATATTGTCCTGACTCACGGCCATTGTGCATCTATATTTAATAGAATGCAAATTTATTTACAAATGGCATGGTGACATTTATTACTTGGCAGCAGACTACCACGGTCATGATTTCGACCATGTCAAAAGTCTTTTCAAGTGGCTTCGTAGCGTCAATGATTCTTTCAATTTCCCCATTTTAATAGAAACCCAAAGTCGCCTTCAAAATCAAAAACAATACAAAAAGGTTTTTTTTTTTTTTGAAAAATAATAAAAACAATTTATTGTCTTTTAAAGGAAATGTATAAAACAATAGTTTAGGGATAGAAAACAAAATCTAAATAATAAATATTTACAAAGGAAAATAACTTAAATTATATAAAAAAACTATTTCAAAAACAATTAGAAATTATAAAAAATAAAAAAAGTTTAAAAAAGTATGGCAATGTATAAAAACTCAAAATAAATTCGGAGGATATTTAAATTATAAGTTATAAAAAGAAATATTTATTTATGGACATTAGAAATTTTTTTGGATTTTTAGAAAGTTTCAAAATCAAGTTTTTACAAAATTTTACAAACGAAATAATCGATATTAAACACATAATAATAAAAAAATACATGAAGAAACAAAACTTAAACAAACTTAAACTGTATTAAGTCACTTGGTTAGCAGTATGCCTCATTTAAACTTAAACTTAGCTAAAAACTAAAATCTATTAAATTAAAAATATGAAATAAAAGTAAAAATAAACAAACTCATAATAGCTTCGAATTTTTAATTTTAAAACATATCATTTTTTATAAATAGAAATATAGAAGTTAAATGGTTAAAAACATTATGTCGCAAAACAAATCAAATTAAAGACACCAAAAATTATTCATAATATGACTGAAATTAAAAGGTCAGTAAGTTTTGTGTAGGACACAAATGACTTCTAAAACTTCTCTATCAAAAACAAAAATTAGGCTTGACAATAATAGGTGATTTTCAATTATTATGCTGTTAAATATAAATGAGGCTGGGCAGGTGATTTTCGATTATTATACTATTAAATCTTCTTGAGTTTCTGGGCTACTATTCCATTCGAACATGGCAAATTTATAGAAAATTCAAGAAATTATAGTCATGAAGCCTCCTTTAGACGAAAAACCAATTTAATTAATTAATAATAATCATATGCCACCGTGTTCATGCATTCTGAGCTTAATTATTAATAACACTAGTCAACAAATTGAAAAAAATTTCATGTACTCGGGATGCGATAATTTTTTCTGTGTAGATAACCTTGACATGAGCTCGAAAAACGCAATAAAAATTTTTTTTTTCGTTTGGTTTTTTTTTTATTATTTTTTTTTTAAATTTTAAAAATTTTTTTTTGGTTAATTTGTTTCGTCCGGTATAACTCGGGAACCACTAGCCCGATTTAATTGAATTAAATTTTAAAAAATTTAAAATTACAATTCCCTTAATCTGTTCATATATTGTTTTCCTATA
Organism: Polietes domitor; assembly: GCA_947397865.1. Lineage (NCBI taxonomy): Eukaryota > Metazoa > Arthropoda > Insecta > Diptera > Muscidae > Polietes > Polietes domitor. The sequence goes on along the minus strand of OX377620.1, from coordinate 174,986,094 downwards.
CAAGCAACAGTTTCCAAGTTAAAAATGAATATATAAAGGAAAAAACTTATTTTTTGCCTAAAAATTTAAATTTTTTTTTTTTAAAAAATCCATAAAAAATCCAAAATGAAAAAAAATGTCAAATCTTATTACTTTTACGTAAAGTCACATAACCTATGAGCAAAATGAGACAAAGATCATGAAAATCGATGCACGCGTTTCGCTTTTATTCGCAATTGAGTAAAAGTATGAATTTCAAAAATTTTAAAAATTTTTTTTTGGTTAATTTGTTTCGTCCGGCATAACTCGGGAACCACTAGCCCGATTTAATTGAATTAAATTTTAAAAAATTTAAAATTACAATTCCCTTAATCTGTTCATATATTGTTTTCCTATACAAGCAACAGTTTCCAAGTTAAAAATGAATATATAAAGGAAAAAACTTATTTTTTGCCTAAAAATTTTAAATTTTTTTTTTTAAAAAATCCATAAAAAATCCAAAATGAAAAAAATGTCAAATCTTATTACTTTTACGTAAAGTCACATAACCTATGAGCAAAATGAGACAAAGATCATGAAAATCGATGCACGCGTTTCGCTTTTATTCGCAATTGAGTAAAGGTATGAATTTCAAAAATTTAAAAAATTTTTTTTTGGTTAATTTGTTTCGTCCGGCATAACTCGGGAACCACTAGCCCGATTTAATTGAATTAAATTTTAAAAAAATTTAAAATTACAATTCCCTTAATCTGTTCATATATTGTTTTCCTATACAAGCAACAGTTTCCAAGTTAAAAATGAATATATAAAGGAAAAAACTTATTTTTTGCCTAAAAATTTAAAATTTTTTTTTTTAAAAAATCCATAAAAAATCAGATCGGTTCATATATATATATATAGCTGCCACACAAATTTCACTCCCGATTTCACTTTCCTATACAAGCAACAGTTTCCAAGTTAAAAATGAATATATAAAGGAAAAAACTTATTTTTTGCCTAAAAATTTTAAATTTTTTTTTTTAAAAAATCCATAAAAAATCCAAAATGAAAAAAATGTCAAATCTTATTACTTTTACGTAAAGTCACATAACCTATGAGCAAAATGAGACAAAGATCATGAAAATCGATGCACGCGTTTCGCTTTTATTCGCAATTGAGTAAAGGTATGAATTTCAAAAATTTGCTCGACATATGCACAACTTTGTCTATGGTAAGGTTTTTTCTTTTTTTTTTATTCTCAGAATTAACAAAACGGAATAAACAAAGGGTTATTTAATTTTTATGATTGCGTAAGCAAAGTAATAAACGCTAATAAATGTGCGTGAACAATTAAAAGGAAAAAATGAAAGGGGACTTTTTTAATTATTTGGGTTTTCCGTTGGCTACCTGTATGATTTTTTTTACAGAAATGCAACCCACATTTAAGGGTGGTCATTATTCGGAAAATTTAAGACTCACACATGGTGAAACAGGTATGTAGCCACCGTAAAAAAATATACACCCATTTATAAGTACCTGTCAGTAAAATACTAAACAATACACAGTATAAATAGGTCTTCATTGATCGATTTTACTCATTCAACAAGTGTCGACGAACGCGATAGTTAAAATGAGCAAACGTTCGCGAGGATTTGAATGCAATACCAATCCAAGTAATTTTTGTTACATGTGCGGAGAATACGTTTCTGAAAAAAACAAGCGTTGTTTTTCACCTAAATTGAGAGATTCATTTGAAGAGAGCTTCAATTTAAAGGTCTCAAACATAGATGAGCGGTGGAGAGTGGCGTCTTTTCATCGACAGCAACAAGCAGAGCCTTAAAGCAATTTTACTGCACAACGGCAACAAGAAACCTTCGATTCCAATTGCTCATGCCGTAGACACCAAGGAAACATACGAAGTCATGGACAATCTACTAAAGTGCCTTAACTATGAGGGATTTGGAACGAAGGATTTTGGAACGAAGCTATGATGGGGGACTATATCTGGTTCCTGATAAGAGAAACAGACCCACAACAATATAAAAGAAAGACAAAAGCACATAATTATTTTTAATTTGAAGGTTTTTATTTTTGTGTTTAGATATTTTTTTTTTTAAACTTTTTTATAATTAATTAATGTTGATATCCTTAGGATAATTTCTTGTACATATATCGAATTGTTTTTTAATTTAAAGTCATATATTTTTGTCACCCAAAAATTTTAATTTTTTTTGTAATAAAAAAGAAAAAACCTTACCATAGACAAAGTTGTGCATATGTCGAGCAAATTTTTGAAATTCATACCTTTACTCAATTGCGAATAAAAGCGAAACGCGTGCATCGATTTTCATGATCTTTGTCTCATTTTGCTCATAGGTTATGTGACTTTACGTAAAAGTAATAAGATTTGACATTTTTTTTCATTTTGGATTTTTTATGGATTTTTTAAAAAAAAAAATTTTAAATTTTTAGGCAAAAAATAAGTTTTTTCCTTTATATATTCATTTTTAACTTGGAAACTGTTGCTTGTATAGGAAAACAATATATGAACAGATTAAGGGAATTGTAATTTTAAATTTTTTAAAAATTTAATTCAATTAAATCGGGCTAGTGGTTCCCGAGTTATGCCGGACGAAACAAATTAACCAAAAAAAAATTTTTAAAATTTTTGAAATTCATACTTTTACTCAATTGCGAATAAAAGCGAAACGCGTGCATCGATTTTCATGATCTTTGTCTCATTTTGCTCATAGGTTATGTGACTTTACGTAAAAGTAATAAGATTTGACATTTTTTTTCATTTTGGATTTTTTATGGATTTTTAAAAAAAAAAAATTTTAAATTTTTAGGCAAAAAATAAGTTTTTTCCTTTATATATTCATTTTTAACTTGGAAACTGTTGCTTGTATAGGAAAACAATATATGAACAGATTAAGGGAATTGTAATTTTAAATTTTTTAAAATTTAATTCAATTAAATCGGGCTAGTGGTTCCCGAGTTATGCCGGACGAAACAAATTAACCAAAAAAAAATTTTTAAAATTTAAAAAAAAAATAATAAAAAAAAAACCAAACGAAAAAAAAATTTTTTATTGCGTTTTTCGAGCTCATGTCAAGGTTATCTACACAGAAAAAATTATCGCATCCCGAGTACATTTTGACTGTTGACTAGTGTAATCATACGCTATGAAGTCCGTAGAAATTATTATTTGCTTTAAGACATTCAGCGAATTTGAATGCTGATAATTGCTGTTGCAGAAATTGATATTTAGCCAGGCTAATTAAAATTAAATTAAAAATTATTAATCTTCTGGACATCAATATTTTTAGATTGATTTTTGATCGATATAAAATGTTTCTGGTATTAAATATTGAATATTCTCGAACTTTTGGTCCAATATTCCATAGGAAGAGTGACAATTGATCGAAAAATCAAGAAATTATAGATTCACGATGTATCCTTTGGACAATAAACAAATTTATTTAATTAATAATAATCATTCTCTACGCTGCTCAAACATACTGAGCTTAATTAAAAGCAATCATACTCTATGAAGCCCTTAGACATCATTGTCTATTCCATAAGAAGAGGGACATTGATCGAAAAATCAAGAAATTATAGTGTCATAATGCGTAAACTGATAATTGCTGTTGTGCCAATTTAATGCCAGGGAGATAATTTGTCACAACATTTTTGTAATTATGTCAAAAATTTCGACATCACTATCTACAAATTGAATTTTGATTGATATAAATATTAAATATTATCGAACATTGGGTACACTATTCAACATTGGGTCAGTTGATTGAAAATTCAAGAAACTATATAGCGATGATGCATGATTTAGATTTCATACAAATTAAATTAATTAATAATAATCATACGCCACTCTGGCATTATATTTAAGTTCAATTACACTGTCCAACAAATTAAGACTTTTTGAATGTAACAGAATAGCGATCCCATAATTCTGAAAGGGCATGTTGAGTAGACCATTTTTGCAGAATAAACTTATAGTCCAGTTGGTCTGAGTTTCTTTTTATAGTGGATCAAATTTTTCATTTTTTTGTCTAAGGGAGCATTATACGAAGTGAAAAAAGTCAGTGTTTGAGAGTATTATTATTGTCAGAACTTTTTTTTTTGAATCTTATGAGGATAATTTTCGTGGAAGATATTAACCCTCTAGTTCCTCCTTTTATGGGTCAATTTGACCCTTTTTTTGGGAAAATAAAAAAAAAGTCCTTTTACAAAAAATTGTCGGAAAATTTCTGTGGGGATCACCGAAACAAAAAAATTACTATGGTTAAAATTGGTCCATGATATTTGGAAGATAAATCTTGTTCGACCAAAAATGTGGGTATTTCGGTAGAGCGCGGTAAACTTCAAATACAAATTGGATATTTTTGGAAAATTTTCATTCATAATCATGACAAAAATCTTGAAAATTCATGAAATTATAGTGCCATGATGCGTCCTTTGGATGCCAGCCGAATTAAATTAATTAATAATAATCATACGCCACTGTGGATTTTAATTATTAGTAATCATACGTTACGAAATCCTTAGACATCATTGTCATTGGACATTTAATACATGAATCAATTTAAATTGTTGTTAAAAAATATTAATGCCAATAATATATTTCGCCATATTATTACTAATCATCCAGAAATCTGGAAATCAGTTTATATCAAATGAAGTTTTCTGCCCAAGTAATAAATGTCACCATGCCATTTGTAAATAAATTTGCATTCTATTAAATATAGAAGCAAAATGGTCTTGAGCCAGGACAATATCCCAGTTCAAATCAAATACTAAATATTCTGGATCTTTAGGTTCACTATTCCATATGAAGGGGGTACAACTTATCGAAAACTCAATAAATTATAGTGTCATGATGCGTTTTTTAGATGTCAGGCAAATTAAATTGAAATAATTAATAATAATCATACGCCCCTGTGTTATGACGCTTCGGAGCTAAATTATTAATAATCATACGCTACGAAGCACTATATTCTGAGTTTAGTTGTTAGTAATCATACGTTACGAAATCCTTGTAAATGATATGTCATTGGACAATTGCTGTTGGAAAAAAAAATAATGTCAAAAATATATTTCGCCAAAATATTAATAATCATCCAAAAATCTGGACATCAGTATATATAAAATGAATTTTTCTGGCATAAAATACTAAATATTCTTGATCTTTAGGTTCACTATTCCATAAGCATGGGGTACAATTTATCGAGAACTCAATAAATTAAAGTGTCACGATGCGTTCATTAGATGTCAGACAAATTAAATTAAATTAAATAATAATAATCATACGCCCCTGTGTTATGAAGCTTCTGAGCTAAATTATTAATAATCATACGCTACGAAGCACTATATTCAGAGTTTAATTATTAGTAATCATACGTTACGAAATCCTTGAAAATTATTTGTCATTTGACAATTGCTGTTGGAAAATTTTAATCCCAAGGATATATTTCGCCAAATAATTATTAATCATTCCAAAATCTGGACATCGATATATATAAAATGATTTTTTCTGATATTAAATATTAAATATTCTGGAACTTTTGGTCCACTATTCCATAAGAAGAGCAGAATTCAATTCATTTCGAAAGTTAAAAAAATTAGAGAATCTTCATGGAATTTCTTGGACATTCAATACATCGACAAATTTGTTTGTTGATAATTGTTGTTGAAGACATTTAGTGACAAATTATTATTTATATTCATCCAAAAATCTGTACATCAATATATATAAATTGAATTTTTGTGATTTTAAATATTCTCCAACATTTAGTCCACTATTCGATGAGAAGAGTGACACTTTAATGATTTAATAATAATTATTATTAAATCATAAATCATACGCCTCGGTATTCATACATTCTGAGCTTTATTATTACAAAGCCAACAAAGTCCTTAGATATAATTTGTTATGGAACATTCAATGCTTCGACGAATTTGAAGGCCGATAATTGCTCCTAAAGAAATTTTATGTTTTTTTACTAATCCTTGGACAAAAATGACATAAAAACTTCAGGAGCTCTTTTTTGGTTTTTATGTGGTTGGATCTTCTGACTATTTTTATTATTTTTTAATACTTTTTCATGCTATTTACTATATTCTTAAATTTTCTGTATGTTATGGGCCATTCCTTAACAATAGTTGTGCACAACTCATTGAAAGCATAAGGAAATTTAGTGTTGGACAGTGTCTCGTTGTCGTTTGGAGGCTGGTAAATTATAATAAATCATACGCCACCCAGACCTCATAAATGACATCTCTTTGGACGCTTGAAACATCGACGAATTTCAATGATTATTGAAGTCAGATTCTAAGTAAGCAGAGGCAAAGTATGGGCTACCAACTTGAAGATGTTTTTTTTCAGTTACAATTCTTCGAAAGACCAAGGAAATATAGAGCTAGACGTAAGAGTAACTTTAAAATTAATCATACGCCATGGCTATGTTATTTTAAATATTAATAATCATACGCCACGAAGACCTACTAAGCTAGATCTCATTGGATGTTTGAAACATCGCCTGATTTGAATGCTGATAATTGCTCTTTAACCCATTGTGACCCAGTGTTCGATTAATCGATCAGTAGACAGTAAGAAACAGCAAAAAATAATTTTGGCTGGGCTTTAATAGGTTAAGGCTTAGGTTAATCTGATTCTAACTATTCGAAGCAATTATTAGTAATCATACGCCACAAAGGCCTCATAAGTTATCTCTCTAATTTCAAAATTAAACATTCGCCACGGCTTTCAAGCGGTTTTTTAATTATTACTAATCTTTTTAATGATTATTTCAAATAAGATTCTAAGTAAGCAGAGGCAAAGTTTGGCTACCAACTTTATGTGTTTATTTTTTTGCTTTTCAGTTACAATTCTTCGAAAGACCAAGGAAATATAGAGCTAAACACCAGAGTAACTTTAAAATTAATCATACGCCATGGCTATGTTATTTTAATTATTACTAATCATACGCCACGAAGACCTCCTAAGACCTCATATCTCTCATTGGATATTTGAAACATCGTCTGATGAAACATAATCTGATTCTAAATATTCAAATGACAGTCTGGCTTACTATATAAATTAATTTCTTTACAACCGTTCGAAAGCTCACGGAAATTTAGAGTTGGTCTGTTTGCCCGAAGGAGTCCGACCAATTTCATAATTAAGCATTCGCCACGGCTTTCAAGCGGTTTTTTAAATTATTAGTAATCTTTTTAATGATTATTGAAATAAGATTCTAAGTAAGCAGAGGCAAAGTATGGGCTACCAACTTTATGAAACGTATTATTTTGCTTTTAGATATAGACGTCAGAGTAACTTTAAAAATAATCATACGCCATGGCTATGTTATTTTAAATATTAATAATCATACGCCACGAAGACCTCCTAAGTCATCTCTCGTTGGATGTTTGAAACATCGTCTGATTTGAATGCTAATAATTGTTCTTTAAGGCTTAGGTTAATCTGATTGTAAATACTCGAAGAAGCATGGCTTTCAATATAAATTGATTTATTTACAATTGATCGAAAGCTCATATAGAGTTGGTCTGTTTTACGAAGGAGTCCGAACAATTTCAAAATTAAGCATTCGCCACGGCTTTCATGCGGTTTTTTGTAAATTATTAGTAATCATACGCCACAAAGGCCTCTCTCCAATTTCAAAATTAAGCATTCGCCACGGCATTCAAGCTGTTTTTTAATTATTATTAATCATACGCCACAAAGGCCTCATAAGTTATCTCACCAATTTCAAAATTAAGCATACGCCACGGCTTCCAAGCGTTTTTTTAATTATTAGTAATCATACGCCTCAAAGGCCTCATAAGTTATCTTTCTTTGGACGTCTGAAACAACGACAATTTTAAAAGCTTTTAAAGACTTATGGTTAGTACGGTCTAGTAGAATGGATTTGGTGGAAGGTCAGGCGAACATCTAGGAGTTTCATAACTTAGAATTAGTAAATTGTAACAGAGAGACTTTTGCCATTAGATATTTTCACAAAAATTTAATAAATTGAACAACCTAGCAAAGACGGTTCATTCTCATACATTCTTTAAAACTTAATACTTTTAATAATTATATTTATAAAAATAAAACAAAATCTTAAACATAAACTTAACAACACAAAATTCATAATTATTCAAAATAAAAAAAATAAAACAAACATTCCATTCCATTTCACACAATAACACCCTGGCCTACCTCTTTACTGAACGTAACCTGAGGTAAATTCAAACGCCTCTTGGCCGCCTCCACCGATGATATGGTGCCACCCGAACAGGCGGTCGCCGGTCGCTGCATCGGCGGCACCACCTGCTTGAGCACCAACGTGGCCACCGCCGAATCCTCGGCCACCACATTGTTAATACTGGTGCCGCTCGCCGCCATGCGTGATGTCTTGCCATTCATGGGCATTGTGGTGGCCAGTGAACGGTGTGTGGCCGTTGTTGCCGTCGTTGTAGTGTGACTGCTACCAGTAGCTGCAGCTCCCGTACCAGAACCTGATCTTCTAAAAATCTCCAAAGTGAGCGTAGCACCTTGCGAACGTATTAGATTTAGAACATCAGCCTCGGGCATAGTAACCACATTGTGCTTGTCCACGAATATCACATAGTCACCGGGCAGAATGCCGCAACGGTCGGCCGACAGGCCCGGCTCCACCTTCTCCACGCGCGGTGGATGTGTCCACACGATGGAAAAGCCGAAACCGCGCTCAGCGGTTCGGGTCAATTTCTTTGTCATTGTAAAGGGGGTACGGCCAATTGGTTTCGAATTGGAGAGGCGACGGCCGCCTGGGGTGGTCGGCACCGCATCGGTGGCCGGTGGCGGATCTAGTTCGAGGAAACGCAGGAAGAGATTCTCGTCGGCATCGCGCTGATGTAGGGCTTTCTTGCTCAGTATCATGGGCGGCTGTTGGTGATGATCCAGCAGGCCACCCGACGTTGCTACTACTGGTGCAGCCATACTATCAATACTGACAGCATCGTCTGTGTTACGCATTTGGGTCATGGCTGCCATGGTGTGTTGTTGGTGTTGTTGTTGTTGTTTGTGGTATGCTGATGATGCTGATGCTGTGCCGTATGACGACAATGTTGTTGTTGCTGCTGCTGCTGCAGCTGTAGTTGTTGCTGTCTGACGCTGTTGCTGACAGGCGTAATGATTTATTGGCGTTTGATGCTGTTGCTGTTGTTGCTGCAGCTCGGCTATGGCTGGCTGTGGCTTGTTCAAACAGGTCTGAGATTGTAATTTATAGGAGCCATTGATTTCCTGTTGCTGCAACAATGTTGCCAGTGGAAATGATATACAACCTAAGAATTCACTGCGTCTGCAAGTAGAGAGAGATAGAGGGGAAATGTGAGGATTAGTACAATGTAACATTCAATTAAAAAGGCAATTAAAATGGTATTAAATCTTAAAACATCTTGAAAATAAATATAATCCTATATTTATACTTTTAAATATATATTTATATAATTTAAAATGAGAAGATAATAATCATACGCCCTGCTAGTTAAAACTTCGGAATTAATATCACACCCCCTTTATTTAACTTTCATATTAATATCACTCATACGTTACACTGGACTGGAAAGCAATCCAATTATTATCACTTATACGACGCGATGTAAAGTGATATTAGCATTATTAAAACTTATATTTATATAATCTTCATATATAATATTATTAAAACTTATATTTTATATATATTATATATTTTATATTTTTCAAATATATATTTTTTAATTTTTACTATTTTATTTAATTTTTATCTAGATCGATAGAGATGACACTTTTTGTAGATGAAAATTTTTTTTATTTCATGTTTTCATAATTTTGGTTTAAATAACGTAAAATTTTCCGTGGAAAAATAGTCAGCAGAATATTTAGAAGAGCTGACATATTAAAGAAGAAAACAAGGTCTACTTGAAGAAAATCTATGGATAAATGTAGAACACCGTTCTTGTAGAAAAACTAGTTTGTATTTTTTCTCTTTTTCAAATGAAGACGACATTTCTTGTGGAGTATTCATTTATGATTAACTTGGCGAAAATATGGTCATCATTAAATATGACTCTCTAGCAAATACAAATATAACTATGATATTACATATTATCCAACTTTTAGTTTTTATTCCATTGGAAACTAGCAAATTTATCGAAAACTCAAGAAATTATGGAATCATGATGCCTCCTTTAGACGAGGAACAATTTATTATTTATTTATTTATTATGAATTAAAATAAATTTCTATTCTAATTTTGGGTCCAGGGATTGAGCCGTGGTGACTAAGACCATTGTAGCAAGTTATTGAAGCGACAGACAAGAGCCTCTGGTGGAATTCGAACCCACAACCCCCACGCTGATAGTCGAGCACGCTACCAACTCGACTACCGGGGCGCTCAGGAGACGAGGAACAAATTTAGTTAATTATTAATAATCATCATACGCCACGGTGTTCATACATTCCGAGCTTGAATATTAGTAATCATACGCTACGAAGTCCTAGCAAGTAAAGGGTGATTTTTTAGCTATTATCTTTTTGGCAACACTGGTTTAAACTGCTGACGCACGTTTCGTGTTTTGCTTCACTGTCAATATAGCCGCTACCAACTCAACTACCGGGGCGCTCAGGAGACGAGGAACAAATTTAGTTAATTATTAATAATCATCATACGCCACGGTGTTCATACATTCCGAGCTTGAATATTAGTAATCATACGCTACGAAGTCCTAGCAACTTTATTATTTGCCATTGAACATTCAGCGAATTTGATAATTGCTGTTGCAGAAATTTAATGCCAATTTTATATTTAGTCAGGCTATTACTAATCATGTCGAAAATCTCGTCATCATTATTGTTTTACTGAATTTTGATTTAATGTTTCCGGTATTATATGTTAAATAGTCTCCAAATTTTGGTTCATTATTTCATTAGAGTGGGAAAAATTGATCAAAACTTCAAGAAATTATAAAATCACCATGGTTCTATTAGAAGCCAGACAAATTTTTATAATATTTAATAATCATACGCCACGGCGTTCTTACATTCTGAGCTTAATTATTAGTAATCATACGCTACGAAGTCCTTATCAATTATTAATTATTAGTAATCATACGCTACGAAGTCCTTAGCAATTATTATTTGCCGTTGGATATTCAGCAAATTTGAATTCTGACAATTGCTGTTGCAGACTATGACAAATTGATCGTAATTTCAAGAAATTATCGAATAACCATGGTTCTACTAGAAGCCAGACAAATATTGTTAATATTTAATAATCATACGCCACGGTGTTCCTACCTTCTGAGCTTAATTATTAGTAATCATACGCTACGAAGTCCTTACCAATTATTATTTGCCGTTGGATACTCAGCGAATTTGAAGGCTGAAAGTGATATTTAGCATGGTTATTACGAACATCTGGACATCATTATTTTTGAAATTGAATTTCGATCGATATAAAATATTTCTGATATTGAATATCATGGCAAACTAATCGGAAATTAGAAATTTAGACAAGAGACATATTTATAAATTGAATTTTGATCGATATAAAATATTTCTGGCATTAAATATTCTAGACTATTTGGGTCACTTTTCCATAAGAAGAGGGACAATTGATCGAAATTTCAAGCAATTATATAGCCATGATGGTTCTATCAGAAGCCAGACAAATATTCTTAATATTTAATAATCATACGCCATGGTGTTCCAACCTTCTGAGCTACATTATTAGTAATCATACGCTACGAAGACCTTAGCAATTATCGTTTGCCGTTGGATACTCAGGCTGAAAGTGATATTTAGCATGGTTATTACGAAAATCTGGACATCATTATTATTTGAAATTGAGTTTCGATCGACATAAAATATTTCTGGTATTGAATATTTTACTTACTATTCCATTCGATGAAGATAAATTAACCGAAAATTAGAAATTTAAACGAGAGACATATTCATAAATTGAATTTTGATCGATATAAAATGTTTCTGGTGTAAAATTCTCGAACTTTTGGTGCACTATAAGAAGAGGGACCATTAACCGAAAATTCAAGAAATTAAAGTGTCATGATGCGTTCATTAGGTGACAGACAAATTACATTAATTAATAGTACGCCACTGTGGCAGAATATTCTATTGCTAGTAATCAAGTGGAAATTATTTTTTATTGGACATTCAATTAGAATGCTGAATGCAGAAATTTACTGCCAAGCTGATATTTAGCCAGGCTCTTGCTAATCATGTCGAAAATCTCGACATTATTATTTATAAAATGAATTTTGATCGATATAAATGTCTCGGGGATTAAATATTTTCGAATGGCAATTTTATCGAAAACTCAAAAGTTAATTAGTAATAATCATACGCCAAAATTAATTAATAATAATCATACGCCACTGTGGCTGCATATTCCGAATTTAATTATTAGCCCTTAGACATATTACTATTTATACATATTAAATATTCTGGAACTTTTGACCCACTTGCAATAAGAAGAGTGACAGTTGAATGATTTCATAATAATCATACGCCTACGATATTTTTCTCTATAGATAATTTTTTACTACAATATTTTTGAACTCTCACTTTGGCAATATCACATAGAAGTAGAAGCTTAGGAAATGTGTACAAAAAGATTGAGAAGAAAATTATATTTTTTCAAAAAAAAAATAACAATCTATTTTACTAATACGAAAAAACAAAAAAGGAAAAAAATTGGGAAAACATATTTTGTTTTATTTTCTAATAGCTAACATTCTAAAGAAGGTAACAGTATCTACATATAAAAGATCTATGAATAAATGTAGAAGTTATGACGCTTTTTGTAGACATATGTAAAATATTTTTAAAATCTTCTACATTTATTCATAGATTTTCTGCAAATTAGCCTTGTTTTCTGCGCTAAAGGATTTTTCCATTTTTTTATATTTTTATTTTTGTTTTTTCGTATCAAAAAAAAAATATTTTTTGCCTTTGTCTATATGTAAAAAATTCATGAATAAATGTAGAAGTTATGACGCTCTTTGTAGACATACAAAATTTTTAAAATCTTCAAAAAAGGCCCGTAACTTCTACATTTATTCATAGATTTTCGTCAAATAATCCCTCATTTCTTCGCTAGGATTCGAACTATTAAATAAAACTAAGTATTTTTATCAGATTTCATTTTCCATTTTTATGGTTTATGGTTTTTGTGCCACCAAAAAAGTTTTTTGTTTTTTTTTTTTTTGTGGATTTGTCAACTTCCCCTTCAAATCTTTCAAATCTTCCGCGTTATTCCACATCATTGGCCATAAATCAAAATTATGATCCGCAATAAATCAACATCTTTCTAAATTTTACGAATATATACCACAAAATAGGCACCCTCTGGCATAAAGTCATCATTAATCATACGCCCCCCATATAACAAAGTTCAAATTAAAATAAATTATACGCCGCCATGGCCAGAAGATATGATTTTACATGGAAACATGCTGTGAATAGGCCCACAAAGGTCATTTGGATTTAATGCATAGCGCGAAAGGTCAATCACAGATAAAGTCGTCACCTTGCCAAACGTTTCGTTCGTTCGTCCGTTTAAAGTGCTTACCAACAGACTAATAAATCGTACACTTTTAAGCTCTTTCCCCCCATAAAACTGTCGGCTTTCCTTGTCCTAAGGTATTTTTTTTGTTCTCAAGTTCTCTGTCGGATTATTTAACCCTTACATTTGTCTATCAACTGTGCTGCCTGGCTGGAGTCGACTGGCCTTTGGTCGAAAAAGTTTGGCCTTTTCCACTGCCACTTAAATTAAAATCAATAATGCAAATGTTCATTGATTGTCTCAATGCATTTTTCACCACACATTTCTAGCAAACAATGCAGGGTTGATTTCTATTAAATTCTCCCTTTTTTCACAACATGTCCCCCCTTTTTAAACTGTAGAACAGTGGAACATGAACAATTGTTTATTTCAAAGTGATTACTTTAAAGCGGTGATTGATGACCGTGGATTTAAATTTACAGTGTATGTTGAAAACATGAAAACAAATGCCCCCCGGAAGGGGAAATGAAAATTAACAAAATACGAAGAAAGGGGAAAAACACACAAGCAAAATGTTGAGACTGAACGAATGTTAGTTGGCAAAGAATTCCACCTTCGCCTCCCCAGAGGGCAGCAATCACTCATGTCAGGGCATATTTTTTTGCTTTATATTACTAAAAAATTGACATATTGTGCTGTGTCCATGCTCGGCCATAATTTATGAGTTATTAACAAATGACAATAAAAATGTAATTGACATTCAAAGTCACCGCTAATAAATAACCAACATGATTGTCGAAGTAGCACGAAATACGAAGACATTTGCCAAATGACAGTTTTAAAAGAAATGGCAAATGACAAATGACTCTTGTCAGAGTCGAGAGAGGTGGGCGTAAGCCTTAGGCGTTAGAGTACTTGCGAGGGTCGAGCAAAGTGAATTACATCGGGAGGTCTGGAGAAATTCAGTTTAAAGATGGAGGGAGTTTCAAATGCAAATAGTGATTTAATTAATGTAAACAAATTGATATAATCGTATAATCACAACACCCACAATTTTTTAAAGGAAATTAAAATAAGAAAGCAAATAATAATGTATTATTCCAATTACTCTACAAAGTTAATATCACTCATACGCTCTGTATGCTGAGTAATATCATAGTAATTAGTAATTAATATCACTCATACGCTCAACTGGTTTCCATTTCAGTAATTAATATCACTCATACGCAAATGAAAACCTATTCAAATTACATGCCGGGAGATGGTTATTGAGATGGTTATGATTTATATAGTTCACATAAACGAGAATTTTTATTATTTGATTCGGTTAGTTTCGAGATATTCAACCTCCACGGTTTTAATTAAATATGACTCATAAATTTCCATCTGCCTGGAAAATAGCAAGGGTTACTCCTCTACAGAAGAATGGCACCACTGGCTTGAACTGTAGTGACTATCGTCCTATATCTGTTTCGCCAGCACTTTCCAAGGTATTTGAGATTTTAATAAAGGTCCAGTTGTGGGAACATTTGGAATCATTTTCTCTAGTAGACCAACGTCACAGCACAACTTCTTTAATGTTCAAGCTAACTGATGATATCAGACGACAGGTCGGCTGATTTGAAAAAACGTGGTGTTCTGGCAATACTAGATTTGAGCAAAGCATTTGATTCCATAGATCATAATATTCTGTACTCTAAGCTTCATACTCAGTTTAATCTTTCGAATTTGTCTTGCAATAAAAAATAAATAAATTTTGTTAAACATGGATGTGATTTATTTATTTTTACTTTTCAATTTCTACGTTCTGGGGTATTTTGACCCACAATTAGTATTAATCATACGCTGCGGGGTGAATTTAAAGACAACATAGTTTAATTTTAAAGGAATGTCTTGGATTTAGCAAGTTAATTTCAAATAATTTCATTTAATTTAATTCAAGTTTAGAAAAATTGAATTTGTTTTCTTCAAATGCCCAAACTTTTGGCATTCATTTAATTGCAATTAATTGCACCCAAGAGCAGTACTCATACATTCCATGCCTCTTTACCATACTAAAGGGTGATTTTTTAAGAGCTTGATAACTTTTTAAAAAAAAAACGCATAAAATTTGCAAAATCTCATCGGTTCTTTATTTGAAACGTTAGATTGGTCCATGACATTTACTTTTTGAAGATAATTTCATTTAAATGTTGACCGCGGCTGCGTCTTAGGTGGTCCATCCGCTTAGTCCAATTTTGGCATTTCCACGTTTTTGAGTAACAGAGACCCAATTGGTGCGAACGGCGACGAATCGAAAATTGGTGGTCATCATTAACACTGGCCGATACAGCTGCGATATTTTCTTCAGTTCGCACTCTACGTAAGCGTGTTGGTGGTTTAATGTCCAACAATGTAAATTTGGTGCGAAATTTAGTCACAATAGCCCGAATAGCCGCTTCAGTGGGTCGATTAAACTGACCATAAAATGGAAGCGCGCAATGAACTTTCTTAACAGAGCACGCATTTTGATAATAAAATTCAATAATTTGCAAGCGTTGTTCGTTTGTAAGACGATTCATGATGAAATGTCAAAGCATACTGAGCATCTTTCTCTTTGACACCATGTCTAAAATCCCACGTGATCTGTCAAATACTAATGCATGAAAATCCTAACCTCAAAAAAATCACTCTTTATTAATGCTACTCATACGCTTTGGAGAGAAATTTAATAAAATTTATTTTTTTTTCTAAAGAAAATACCCAGACATTCATGAAGTCAATTTCAATTAATTTTTATTTATCTCACCCAAGTTTAAAATCTCAGACTTTTCACATGCATTTAATTTCAATTAATTACACCCGAAATCAATATTCATACGTTCCGAGCTACTTTAGCCCACTCACACGCTGTGGTGCGTATTTCAAGATAATTTTATTTTTTTGCTAAAGAAAATGCCCAGACATTCATGAATTAAATTCATGAATTTCAATTAATTGTTTTTAATGTTACCCAAGTTAAGAAAATATCCACACTAGAAAATTACCATACTTTTGACATTAATTTAATTTCTATTAATTACATACTATTACTATAACTTATAAACTTTGGAGAGAAATTAAATAAAAAAGAAAATATTTAATCTTTTCTAAAGAAATCACATTCTTGAAGTTATGCCAATTTCAATTAATTTTAATTTATTTCAGCCAAGTTTAGAAAAATGTAAATTGTTGTCTGTGGAAAATTCTCAGACTTTTCACATCAATTAAGTACATCCAAAATCATTACTCATACGTTCCGGTGTACTTTAATATTAATATTACTTATACGCTGCAGTGCGAATTTAAAGACAATCTAAGATTTTTTCTAAAGAAAATGCCCAGACATTCATGAAGTTAATATCAATTAATTGCTTTTAATGTGACCCAAGTTTAAATTGTTCTCTTCAGAAAATTCTCCGACTTTTCACATTCATTTAATATCAATTAATTAATCCGAAAAGCAGTACTCATACGTTCCGGGGTACTTTAGCGTAGTATTAATATAACTCATACGCTTTGGAGAGAAATTAAATAAAAAAGAAAATAATTAATCTTTTCTAAAAATATTTAATATTTAATATTTTCTAAATACATCACATTTTTTTAGAAAATTCTCCGACTTTTCACATTCATTTAATATCAATTAATTATTCCGAAAAGCAGTACTCATACGTTACGGGGTACTTTAGCGTAGCATTAATATAACTCATACGCTTTGGAGAGAAATTAAATAAAAAAGAAAATAATTAATCTTTTCTAAAGAAAATGTCCAGACATTCATTCATTCAAGTCAATTTCTATTAATTTTAAATTAGAAAAAGGCCAATACTTTCGAAATTTATTTAATTTAAATTAATTGCACTTAAAACCACCCATTCTTGGGGACATTAGCCCACAATTAATATTACTTATATAAAGACAATCTATGTATTTTCTAAATAAAATATGCAGACATTCATGAAGTTAATTTCAATTAATTGTTTTTAATGTTGCCCAAGTTGAAATTGTTTGCTTTAGAAAATTCTCATTCATTTAATTTCAGTTCCGGTGTATTTCACCATTAATATTACTTATACGCTGTGGTGCAAATTTAAAGAAAATTTAAATTTGCCGAAGAAAACCGTCCAACCCTTTTCGCATTCATCAAGATTAAAGTGTCCACGCTATAAAGTCATTAACCGGTTAACTTTATCCTTGACTATTCCTTTGGAATAGCCAATGTCTTTCTAAGCTAGACCTTTTTGCCTTCCTATATAAACAACAACACACAAAAACAAACTATTTTAAAGATATCTTCTTTATGACTGTAATCTATGTCTAATAATGTCATATGTACAATCATTAGGGGCAAATAAATGGATGTTTGTACGTACGTACGTCTTTGCACAAAAATGTGGACATAAGAAGGGGTCGCAAAATAGGCAAACCAAAAAGGGAGAATTTCTTTAAATAACTCCCTGAATTTCTGTTCATATTTAATTATCCATAGGTCACGGACATTTTACTAATTTTCATAAGAAACAAATAAAACGAATACTTTTTTCAAAAACTATGAAATGAGTCTAACGGTCGCAAAATAGGCAAATAAAAAAGTGAGAGTCTTTCGAAAAAGGATTAAATAACCCCTGGTCATATTTAGTTGTCCATGACCAATCGCAATTTCACTGATTTTTATAAGAAACAAATAAAATGAAATGAGTCTGACAATCTGACGGTGGCAAAATAGGCCAATAAAAAAGGAGAATATTTCGAAGAAGGATTAAATTACTCCCTTAATGTCTGGTCAAATTTAGCTGTCCGTGACTTATGGAAAACTTACTGATTTTAATAGGAAACGAATAAAATGAAGATTTTCTTCAAAAGCTATGAAATGAGTCTGACAATCTGAGGGTTACAAAATAGGCAAACAAAAAGGGAGGAGTTTTCGGAGAAGAATCCAACAACTCCCTTAATGTCTGGTCAAATTTAGTTATCTGTGACTTATGGAAAGCTTAATGATTTTCACAAGAAACAATTACATTGGAGATTTTCTCCTAAAAAAACTATGAAATCTGAGGATCACAAAATAGGCAAACAAAAAAGGGGAAAAGGGCTTAATCAACCCCTTGAATTTCTGGTCAATTTATTTGCCCTTGACTTATGGAAACTGTACTGACTTTTATAAGAAACAATTGTATTGAAGATTTTCTTCAAAAACTATGAAATGTGTTTTGCAATCTGAGGGTCACAAAATAGGCAATGAAAAAAAGGAGAATTTTTGGAAGAAACATTAAATAACTCCCTTAATGTCTGGTAAAATTTAGTTGCCCAAAGCCTGTGGAAATTTTGCTGATTTTTATAAGAAACAAATAAAATGAAGACTTTCTCCAAAAGCTATGAAATGGGTCTGACAACATGAGAGTCATAAAATAGCGAAACAAAAAAGGAAGAATTTTTCGAGGAAAGATTAAATAACTCCCTTAATGTCTGGTCAAATTTAGTTGTCCGTGACCTATGGACATTTTACTGATTTTCATAAGAAACAATTATATTGAAGATTTTCTTCAAAAACTATGAAATGTGTTTTGCAATCTGAGGGTCACAAAATAGGCAATGAAAAAAAGGAGAATTTTTCGAAGAAACATTAAATAACTCCCTTAATGTCTGGTCAAATTTAGTTGCCTAAAGCCTGTGGAAATTTTGCTGATTTTTATAAGAAACAAATAAAATGAAGACTTTTTCCAAAAGCTATGAAATGAGTCTGACAATTTCAGGCCGATTTTAGTTGCCCAAGGCCTTTGGAAATTATACTGCTTTCCCAAGAAATTTAACACTAATGAATAAACATGCTTGTATATTTTATACACCTTAAACCAAAAACTTCAGTTACTGAGGATCATCCTTCCTATCATCATTTCGTTGTTTATTTAATTTCCATTAATTGCTCCCAAAGGCAATACTCATACGTTCCGGGGTACTTTAGCCCACCATTAATATTACTCATACGCTGGTGGTGAGAATTTAAAGACAATTTATGTTTTTTCCAAAGAAAATGTCCATACATTTTAAATAAATCGAGTACATCAATTTATTTTTCCCAAATTTAAAATGAATTCTGTTGAAGTGCAATTTTGACATTAATTTAATTTCAATTACTTGCTCACAAAGGCAATACTCATACGTTAGGGGGTACTTTAGTCCTTAATTTATATAACTCATAAGCTGTAAGATTCGTACATCTTATGACAATTTAAGTTTTTTTGAAAGAAATATCCATAGTTTTAAAATTAATCAATATTATATCAATTCATTTAATATAATTTCATCCAATTTTCAATTTATTTTTCTCAAGTTCAAAATGAATTCTGTAGAAGTGCAATTTTGACATTAATTTAATTTCAATTAATTGCTCACAAAGGCAATACTCATACGTTAGGGGGTACTTTAGCATTAATAGTATGCTCATACGCTTTGGTACGATTCTAAAGACAATATAAGTTTTTCCAAAAAAATATTCATACTTTTAAAATTATCAATTAATTTAATATAATTCCATCCAAATTTAGATTGTATTCTGTTGGATTTAAATAATTGCACCCCACCAAGTCAATACTCATACGTTAAGGGGTACTTTAGCCTAGTATTAATAGTACTCATACGCTGACATACTTTTGAAATTCAATTTCAAAACCAGTACTCATACGTTCTGGGGTACTTTAGTTTACTATTAATATTACTCATACACTGTGTTGCACATTAAAAAAAAAATGTACGAGCAATACTCATACGTTCCTGGGAACTTTAGCCTACTATTAATATTACCCATACTTTTGACATTCAATTAATTTCTTCCAAAGCCAATACTCATACGTTCTGGTGTACTTTAGTCTACTATTATTATTACTCATACGCAGTGTTGCTAATTTAAAGAAAATTTAATAATTTTTCTGATGTAAATTCCCATACTTTCGACATGTATCAAGATTAATTTCAATTAATTGCACACAATCACAATAACGTATGAGTATTGGTGCTTTAAGCCAATATTAATATTCTTTATACGCTGTCATATGTTGTACAGTACTCAGACGTTCTGGAGTACTTTAGTCTACTATTAATATTACTCATACGTTGTGTTGCGAATATAAAGATGATTTAAGTATTTTTCTGTAGTAAATTCTCATACTTTGCACATGTGTAAAGATTTATTTCAATTAATTGCACCCAGTAGCAATACTTATACATTCCGGGGTGCTTTAAGATATTACTCATACGCTGACATACGTTTTACAGTACTCAGACGTTCTGGGGAACTTTAGTTCACTATTAATATTACTCATACGTTGTGCTGCAAATTCAAAGAAAATGTAAGTATTCTTCTGATTTAAATTTCATACTTTGCATATGTAATTAATTGTACCCAATAACAATACTCATACGTTCGGGGGTACTATAAGCTACTATTAATAGTACTCATACGCTGACCTACTTTTAACAATCAACTAATTTCTTCCAAAACCAATACTCATACGTTCTGGGGTACTTTAGTTTACTATTAATATTACTCATACGTTGTATTGCGAATTTAAAGAAAATTTAAGTATTTTTCTGTTGGAAATTCCCATACTTTTCACATGTGTCAAGATTAATTTCAATTAATTGCACCCAATAGCAATAGCGTTCCGGGGTACTTTGACCTACTATAGATATTACTCATACGCTGACATACTTTTGACTGGCATTTAATATCAATACTCATACGTTCCGAGGTACTGTAGCCTACTATTAATATTATTCATACGCTGACCTACTATTAACTATCAACTAATTTCTTCCAAAAACAATACTCATACGTCCTGGGATACTTTAGTTAAACTATTAGCATTACTCATACGTTGCGTTGCGAATTTAAAGAAAATTGTTGTATTTTTCTGTTGGAAATTCCCATACTTTTCACATGTGTCAAGATTAATTTCAAATAATTGTACCCAATAGCAATACTCATACGTTACGGGATACTTTAGCCTACTATTGATATTACTCATACGCTGACATACTTTTGACATTCATTTATTAACAACTAGCTGAACCCCGCCCGCTTCGCCAGGCAAAATACAAATGGTAAAATTAAAATCAGGTTTCATATTGATCTTATCATATTGATATTATCGTGGTTTGTAATATATAGGTTCCAATTAAACTCACAAAAAAACAGTAAAATTTTCGTTAAAATCTTCCCGGATTTTATATTTTTCTGGAAATTGTCCTACATCCTATGTCCTTCCTTGGGCCAACACGAATTCATCAAGCCCAAAATCGTGAAAATCAGACGATCCGTTATAAAGTTTTGCGTGTTCACACGGACGGCATTCTCTTTTATAAATATAGATACTCATACGTTCCGGGGTACTTTAGCCTGCTATTTATATTACTCTTTTGCTTAAGACACATATAAAATGGAGATTTTTCTACAAAAAGATTTAAGTAACTATAACAATTTCTGTTTTCAAATTTGGTTATCCACAAACAATTAATGACATCCACACTGTTTACTCCTTCCGTTATTAGGTATCAAATGCGAATTTCTTTAATTTAATTTAATTTTAATTTTTTTTTGTAACCCATTCTGATCAAATTTAATTGTCCACAAACGATTAATGGTATCTTTTTCCACACAGCTTTATCCAAATGCTTCCCATATTAGGTCTCAAAAAATCAATCGAATTTCCTTTTTATGTTGATAATTTGAAAACAATTTTGTACCCATTCTAATATTTATGTTTGCTTTTATAAAACGTATATATTACTTCTCACCCTCTCCCCCCGATTATAAAGCCTGTAGATGTGTTTGCTGGCTTGTTCCTTGTCTGGTTATTTTACAACCCCCTCCCCTTGGGGACTGGACGGAGCCAACGGTGGTGGTGGTTGTGCTGCTGCTCTTTCTCTTGTATGAATTTTATGATTATGGCCTGGCTGTTTTGTTGTAAAGAAAACCAGAAAAAAACTTTTTTAATGTTAAAATAATAAAACTTAATATTTGTTGTTCGTTTGCCAGCATTTAGCAGGGAGGCTGTTTGGCGGGTAGAAGTTTTTTTCTGTGGGCCATCAGTTTTTTATTGTTTTATTATTTTCAATTTGATACGGCTCGCATGTAGTCATAGTTCAGGGAATACTTTAAATGTTGGCGAAAATAAGGATGGAAATTTAAAAATATGAGATTCATTTGAGTATCAATTGGACAACGATATCATTAAAGAATGATATAAAGGATGAATTATGGATCCCGTTGAGTTAATTAATTTAGATAAACTTTTGCAAACCACTTGGCAAACTTAGACACAGATTTAAGAGTTCACTTTCGAATAAAAAAATATTAATTACACTCTGCCCTGTCCCTAGATTTTTGTGGTTATCACCATGAGTGTCATCAAGTAGTACCTTAGGTCCACGTTTTAAATATACTCTCTCCTTAATTTCAAATCATATTGTTTCACAAAAGGGCTTGGTTTACATTCAAATATTTTAACTTGAAATTTCCGCAGCAGAGGATGTAGTTAACACCAACCGCATTCCTGATAGCCAACGGCCGCCACCACTACCAGAAATTACTGACTTAATTCACAGGTTCTTTCAGCAACAAATACAACAACCTGTTTTCCTTACTAAGCAATACCAATTCCAGTAAACATTGCGTGTTGTAAATGACCCTAATTTGAGGTACTTTTTTCTCTAAAAAACGAGTTAACCAGTTTTGTAAGGAAATTATTTAATAAATAGTTGCAATTGCTTTTTGACTCGTTTTATTACTTTTGTGTATCGTAATCTTTTATAGAAGTTGTAGTATAAAATAATGTGGTAAAATAAAATTACTTTACTAATCATGTTGGTTTTAACTTCACAGTCAGGAAGCGGGGGTGGCAAGGAGTTTTGTCAAAACACTCAAGGAAAAAAATGGACCAAAAAATTCTCAAAAATAAAATGAGTTTACAGCAGTGATTGTGTCCTCGAACCAAATCTATACTCGTGACAAAAATTCTCAAAAATAAATACAACTGAAGACCAGCAGAGATTTGGTCCTCGCATCAAATATCTACTAGTCCTGATCATTTCATCGAAATTTTATATTTTATTGCAAATTTCAATTATATTTAATTTTGATATTTTTTTTCTGAGTGTATAATTTATGATAACTATTTCTAAATTCCCCCGAAATACTGCTGTTTATGGCCTGATATTGTTTATGGTTAAACTAATACTTTTGAACTATTGTCTACCACAAAATACATGTGTCCTTTCCAATAGTATCCATATATATGCATGAGACTTTATGACCAATTGTGTGTGGCCTGTTTGTGGGTGGTTTGTAATGTCGTTTTTCTGTGTAAGTATGTTATTATTCCAGCCTGCAAAACTTTTCAATAATGATTTTATTTGTATTATTTGTCCTGTGGCCTGGTGTATTTCTTCCACTGTCATGTTAAGTTTTTATTTGAGGAAGTCTTATACAAATTACACATGTAATTGGTTTTGTTTAACAAACTATTTATACAAACGACAGACATTCCGAGTGTGTTTTTCTTAGCTGCAATTCCAATGGGAAGTGTAAGAATGTGCTATAATAGGAAAAGTATGTAGCATTCTTATGGAAATGTGTAAAGGTAATGTTCGTTAAAGAAAGAAAGATTCGAGAAGAAGGGTGGAGAGATTATTTATCGCAAGAAGAAGACATAATCGGTAAATTAAGGACTTTTGGAATTTAGAGACCAAAAAATGGAAAACATTTTTCGACTTGAAATTTCTTCCATCAAGAGAGTATTTTTGAAACGTAGAGACTAAAAATATGGAAAATATCAAATATCAAAAACAAATTTCACGTGCAAATGTCATCATAATTTTAGTAGAAGATCACAATTTTAGTAAAAGATTTCAAAACTATAAGAGAAAAATGGAACGACATAATGGACTATACTAAAGGGTGTCCCAAGAAGAACGCAATTTTTAAATCTGGCAACATTCGAAGTGTCATTGTTTGACATTTGAACAATTGTTATTGTTTGTTAGTAGAAGGTACGAGGTTAGTAAAAATGGAGCGCTACACGAATGAACAACGCATTCTCATTGTGAAATTGTTTTACCAAAATGGTGAAAGTATTGCGGCTACAGTTCGCAAATTGCGATCAATTTGGGGTCACAATAATGCTCCAAAAGAGTCAACTGTAAAGAGATTAATGGATAAATTTGCCGAAACTGGGTCTGTTAGTGATGTAAAGACAACAACGCGCCATCGACCAGGTCGATCGACCGAAAATGTCGCAGCTGTATTAATGGATAAATTTGCCGAAACTGGGTCTGTTAGTGATGTAAAGACAACAACGCGCCATCGACCAGGTCGATCGACCGAAAATGTAGCAGCTATACGTGATGATGTCGCTCAAACTCCATCCACCTCAATTCGACACCGAGCTCAGCAAATTGGTGTCTCCAAATCCACTTTGCAGCGAATTTTGACGAAAAATTTGCATCTTCATGCATACAAAGTTCAATTGACTCAGGAACTGAAGCCAACTGACCATGGACAGCGAAGGGAGATCGTTAATTGGATATTGGAGAGACAACATGAAAATGCTGATTTTGCCGATAAAATCATCTTCAGTGACGAGGCCCATTTTCATCTTGATGGCTTCGTCAATAGGCAGAATTGTCGCATTTGGGGTGCGGAAAATCCTCGAGTGATTCACGAGAAGCAAATGCATCCTCAACGTGTCACTGTGTGGTGTGGTTTTTGGGCTGGAGGAATCATTGGACCTTTTTTTTATGAAAATGAGGCAGGTCAAGCGCAAACAGTCAATGGTGTTCGGTATCGTGAAATGATAACCAGTTTTTTCTTGCCTAGAATTGAAGAAATGAATGTGGAGGGCATGTGGTTCCAACAAGACGGCGCCACATGTCATACAGCCAGAGAAACAATTCAATTGCTGCATCAGTCATTTCCCGGTCGTGTTATTTCGCGTTTTGGAGATCAGAATTGGCCGCCTAGATCGTGCGATTTAACACCATTAGATTTTTTTCTTTGGGGTTTTTTGAAGACGATGGTTTACGCGAATAAGCCGACGACGACTCAAGCCTTAAAAGACGAAATTGGACGCTGCATTAATGAAATACCGCAGCATTCATGCAAAACGGTCATTGAAAATTTCATTAAAAGATCGCGTGTATGCCAGCAAAGCCGCGGCGGCCATCTACACGATATATTGTTCCATACATAACCTCATTCTGTCTACTTTACGATATAATAAAGTTTCACGATTTTTTCTTAAATATCTGTTTTATTTAAAATTAAACAATTGCGCTCTTCTTGGGACACCCTTTACAATACCCATGGACTTATTCTTAGAAATATTAACGTTTTGTATTAAAGATACCAGATATTTTAAATATGATGACAAAGATTACGAACAGCGAAAAGGAATGCCAATGTCATCACCAGCTTCACCGATTATTGCTTGTATTTTTAAGTGAATATCCCTGTCGATGACGATCGAAATATCGGAAAAGAATAAATAAATAAAACAATTAAAAAAAACTAAACATCAGTTTTTGATTTGTTCATGACCTCAAGCCAGACTATCCGGAAAAATAGAAAATAAAGGTCATACATAAAATTAAACAGATTTCAAAATTGTTAATAATATTTGTTACTAAAGATTTTGTTTTGTTTCGCAAAGTTAAATTATATTTATTTTTATTAATTAAAACAAGTAATTTAAATTAAAAAGAAAATGTTACCAAACTAACAAATAAAATTATATTTCTATTGTCTATCTCCATCACTGGGAATGGGAAAGAAAAAAATATTTTTTTTTTACAAACAAAAAATCTTTTAAAATTAAGAAAAATAAAAAGAATCTTCGCAGTTCACTCTATTCTCATTTGAAATTAAAAATTTTAAAATAACAAAAATATTGATTTTTGACTTTGAAATACCAAAATTTTGTGGCTTGACTTAAATTGAATTCGTAAAATTTGTATAAAATAAAAATAACCAAAAAATTGTTACTGTCGAACACAAAAAAGTTAAAAATTTAATAAAAAAAATAATCAGTTAAAATTAAAATCAGTTTTATTAATTTATTCATAATTTCTTCATTACTCTAAATATTAATAGGGCTGTTATACTTTAAGCTGTGATAACAAAAAAAAAGTATTATTTTATTCAAAATACAAAATTATTTTTTCACATTGTCGCCAACTACAATATAAATATGTGTATGAAAACAAATTTTCAAAAATATTATTTTGTATGAACTTTGTTGGACTTTAAATTTGACTTACACTGTTTTCATATTCACATCGACATTGCTGTTGGCGACAATTTTAAAACAGGTTTCTTTATATGCATATCTTTCAAAGAATTAAAAAAAGATATTTATTTGGGAACACAAAAAATTTATTAAGAATTTTAATAACTCAAAAAATTTCTATTAAACTTAAGAAAACAAAAACTTTTGCAAAAAATTTACTTTTATTGACTTTTTTGGACATAGCCTCAATAACATCAAAATTTGACTTACACCGTTTTCATACACATGTATATAGTGCAGTTGGCGACTATTTAAAAAAAAAAATTTGAGTGAAATTTTAAATAAATTAATTAAAAATATATATTTTTGGGAACACAATAAATATATTAGGAATTTAGTTTTTTCGTTTCAATTTTTTGGTCTGTAATCAATTTTTGATTTGAACTGTGATATTGTCCTGGCTCAAGACCATTTTGCTTCTATATTTAATAGAATGCAAATTTATTTACAAATGGCATGGTGACATTTATTACTTGGCTGCAGACTATCACGATCATGATTTCGACCATGTCAAAAGTCTTTTCAAGTGGCTGCGCAGCGACTTTTCAACATCAGGAATTTTAATAATTAAAAAAAATCTATTAAAATTAAGAAAAGCCAAAGTATACACTTTTAATTTATTTGAAAATTTTGATATTAAAATTTCTTAAAAATCATAAAAAATTGAAAAATCTATTTTTTCTTTCGAAAAAAAAACATTTTGTGTTTGAAGAACTTCGAAATTTTATTGCAAAATTAAGAAAAGCCTTATTACTTTTTATATTTAGTTGTGATTTTTCCCTCTTTAAAGAAAAAAGTAACAACAAATATTTTTTGTTTTCGGAACGCAAACAAGATATGTTGTATTTTAGCAATTCGTAAATTTTCCTATTATTTGAAATTGAAATTACTCATGAAAAGTCAGTAAAGTAACAGAAATAAATATTTTTACTTTTCTATTGTAATTCAGAAAAAACCTCAATTTTTCTAATAACATAAAGAAAAAAACTATTTTTTTAATTTCTGCAAAAATTCTATTTATGCAAAATTAGGAAAAGCAAGAAATTGTTTTCTGAAATAGCTAATAAAATTTTTTTTTACTTCTCTATTGCAACAATTCACAATTTTTCTTTTCTATTAAAATTAAGAAATATCAAAAATTAAGAAATCCGATTTTTTTTCAGACAGACATTTTCTCATCAAATTAAAGAAAAACTATTTTTGTCTTAATTTATTTATATACAAATTAAAAGTTAAAATAATTAAAGACAAATATATATTTTTTGAACACAAAAAGGATATATATTTTTTTAAGAAAATTAATTTTGTATATTAACAAATCACAAATTTTGCATTGAAATTAGGAAAATTTTAGAACATATTTTTAAAATTATTCGCAATTTTTAAATTTTTTACGATTTTTTTGTACTCGTAAAAAATATATTTTTATGAAATGAAAA
Source organism: Polietes domitor (assembly GCA_947397865.1). Classification (NCBI taxonomy): domain Eukaryota; kingdom Metazoa; phylum Arthropoda; class Insecta; order Diptera; family Muscidae; genus Polietes; species Polietes domitor. The sequence continues at coordinate 174,957,771 of OX377620.1, read as the reverse complement.
AAATTAAGAATAATTTTGAATATATATATGTCCTTTTCTTAATTTTAATAAAAAAAATATTTTAAAGGGTGATTTTTTAAGAGCTTGTTAACTTTTTTTTAAAAAAAACGCATAAAATTTGCAAAATCTCATCGGTTCTTTATTTGAAACGTTAGATTGGTCCATGACATTTACTTTTTGAAGATAATTTCATTTAAATGTTGACCGCGGCTGCGTCTTAGGTGGTCCATTCGGAAAGTCCAATTTTGGGCAACTTTTTCGAGCATTTCGGCCGGAATAGCCCGAATTTCTTCGGAAATGTTGTCTTCCAAAGCTGGAATAGTTGCTGGCTTATTTCTGTAGACTTTAGACTTGACGTAGCCCCACAAAAAATAGTCTAAAGGCGTCAAATCGCATGATCTTGGTGGCCAACTTACCGGTCCATTTCTTGAGATGAATTGTTCTCCGAAGTTTTCCCTCAAAATGGCCATAGAATCGCGAGCTGTGTGGCATGTAGCGCCATCTTGTTGAAACCACATATCAACCAAGTTCAGTTCTTCCATTTTTGGCAACAAAAAGTTTGTTAGCATCGAACGATAGCGATCGCCATTCACCGTAACTTTGCGTCCAACAGCATCTTTGAAAAAATACGGTCCAATGATTCCACCAGCGTACAAACCACACCAAACAGTGCATTTTTCGGGATGCATGGGCAGTTCTTGAACGGCTTCTGGTTGCTCTTCACTCCAAATGCGGCAATTTTGTTTATTTACGTAGCCATTCAACCAGAAATGAGCCTCATCGCTGAACAAAATTTGTCGATAAAAAATTTCGAACCGAACACTGATTTTGGTAATAAAATTCAATGATTTGCAAGCGTTGCTCGTTAGTAAGTCTATTCATGATGAAATGTCAAAGCATACTGAGCATCTTTCTCTTTGACACCATGTATGAAATCCCACGTGATCTGTCAAATACTAATGCATGAAAATCCTAACCTCAAAAAAATCACTCTTTATTTTTGAAATTTGTGGACATAAGTCTTGAAGAGGGGAAATAAATCTTTTTGCGAATATAAGAACTATAATATAAAATTATATTTATACGAGGGGAACGAAATGTTTTACCAATATACAAATTTTAAATTTTATGAAATGAGGAAAAATGACGAATAATTTTAAAATGTATATATTTGGCCTCTTCCTAATTTCAATGGAAAAAATATATATTTATTGAGAATTTGGTCTTTAAGAGGGGAAATAAATCTTTTTGCGAATATAAAAACTATAAATATAATTTGTAAATATAATTTAAATATAATTTTGATTATTTTTTTTATATTCGCCAAAAGATTTCTTTCCCCTCTTAAAGACTTATAGGAAATATAAAAGATATATTCAAAATAAAAATATATTTTTACTTTGGAAGACAAAAAATAAAAAAAGGGAAATTGTAATCCCTTCGGCATTAATTTCACTATAACATGAGAAAGAACTACTAATTTAACTTTTGTTAATGTCTAATGATTTTGCATATCAAAAGTGCATATATTAATAAAATGTATTTTGTATATTAACACATCGCAACTTTTGCATTGAAATTTGAAAAAGGTTGAACATATTTTTAAGATTACTCGCAATTTTTTACGATTTTTTGTATTCGTAAAAAATAATTTTTTTATGAAATGAAAAAAATTTCGAATAATTTTAAAAATATATATTTGCCAATTTCCTAATTGCAATGAAAAAATATATTTTCATTTTGAAAATTGTGGACATAAGTCTTGAAGGGGGAAAATAAATCTTTTTGCGAATATAAAAAATTATATTTTTCAAAATACAAAGTACAAAATAAAAATATATTTTTTTCTTTGAAATTAGGAAAAGGTCAAATATAGACATTTTAAAATTATTCGCCATTTTTCTTCATTTCATAAAAATTTAATAAAATATAATATATATTAATAGAATATAAAAAACTTAAATTTTTATGAAATGAAGTAAAATGGAGTATAATTTTAAAATGTATATATTAATTATATTTTTTCGAGAGGAAAGACATTTTTTTACGTATATAAAAGTTTTAAATTTGTATGAAATGAAGAAAAATGGCGAATAATTTTTAAAAGTCTATATTTGTCCTTTCCCTAATTTCAATGAAAAAAATATATTTTTATTTTGTATTTTGTCTTTAAGAGGGGAAAGAAATATTTTTGCGAATATAAAAAACTATAAATATAATTTTTATTATAGCTTTAATTTATTTAAATTTTAATTTAAATATAAATTTATTATATTTTTTATATTCGCAAAAAGATTTCTTTCCCCTCTTAAAGACTTATAGGGAATATAAAAGATATATTTTTACTTTGAAAGACAAAAAATATCATTTCAATTTCTCTTCGGCATTAATTTCACTATAACATGAGAAAGAACTACTAATTTAACTTTTTAAAACTTAATGTTTTTGAGTCTATCAGACAAAAAACAAATACAAAACAAAAAATTAATCAAATTATATCATTTATATCTTGAGACAGAAATGTAATTAAGACATATTAATTTCAGCGAATTCTTAAATTAACAATGGATTGAAAATTAGAGAATTTTAGTTTTTTTGACAAATAAATATTTTTTAAAGCGAAAATTTTCAGCAAAAATATAAAGGAAAGCATTCACAGCTTCAGAAGAACATATGACGAGAATGTGCCTAGGATAAATAGTTTACCGAATTTTTTGTCAATATCCTAGAGAAGAGATATCCTTTTTTACTTTTGAGTAAGTTTTTAATAAATTTCAGTTCAAGTGTAATTTTCTCTTGCAAATGCTTATTTATCGAATTTTCTTTTCCTTTGTGTAATACTTCCCACTCCCTCTCTACCACCCTTTAATTCCACCTGCAATATATTTTATTCAATTTCCCAAAACACTTAGTCTTCCACAAATTTTCACTTCGCTGGTCATAAATGAAATGTTCCAGTAAATGTTTTCTTTTACAAGCCAGCTGCCTTCCTCCATCCTCCACTTAGCCAGAGAAACAAATTGCAGAGACCATCGTATATGTTCTCCGCTGAACATGCTTCGCATTGATGAACATTTATGACCTTTGCGTGTCAGTTAGACCATCAAGTCATATATTTTATTTTTATTCCCTTTCTAAATAGTTGGGAAATATGTGAAAATAGCTCTCATAAAATGTGTTTGGGGGAGGGAGGGTTATAGCCAAAGCAAGCATAACTTTCCTTTAATAGCGCACGGCGAGCTATTGGCAGAGTCCTTGGCATGGCAGATGAGGTGTGGTCTTTAGATTTTATTACAACATTTCCGGTATTTCACATCAAATGTATGTAATTTTATTTCAGTTCAGGTGAAAATGAAATGTTTTTGCCCAAGTCAGCACACCTTTTCTTTTTGGTGGGGAGGGGGCGAAATTAAAAAGAGATTTTGTTCCAACATGAAGGGTTAAGCTTGCTGTGCCGATTGCTGTGTTATTATTTGGTCGCTAAGAAATGAGTGTGTGTGTGGAATAAAGGTGGAGAATATGATTGATTTGAGGGAGGAGGATAATTTGCAATTTTTTAGAAGGAAATTGCAATCACTATAAAGATCAAGAAACAGATGGTCATTAGAAAAGTTCACTTGTGAGAAATATCGACCTCCACTTTATTTAAAAGAACTGATTGATTGATAGGACAGGATAAACAGGAGGACCAACAGTCTTAAGGCAGAGATACGGAAGGCGGAGGGATAAAAAGACAGACAAGTGCACTGAATGATTTTTTATAAAGGATAATTTGAAAATATTTGGAAGAAATTTCAATCACTATAAAAATCATGAAGCAGATGCACATTGGAAAAGTTATCTTGTGAGAAATTTCCACCTCCACTTTGTTTAAAATAATTGATCGATTAATAGATAGATAGGAGGAGGTCTAATAGGCGTAAGCAGAGATAAACAGACAGGCAAGTGGACCGAATGAATTATTTATAAAGCCTATTTAATCCTCAAAGGTCCACGTGTTAAAGTTTGAGGCAACAGAAGAGGGAATATTTTTTTAACTAGAGGTGCCACTATTTTGTTTACCACAAAGATATATTAATAATACGTATACGCACGGTGTGTCAAGTATATAACGAGTAGAATCGAAAAAGGAACGTATGAGTTATATCAAATATATTGATAATACCCATACGCCAAGCTGGCCAATTATCTAAAAATATGTACAACTAATGATTGAGATCGCAAACTCAATTGAAATTGATTAAAAATTTATACATATTAATAATACGGAATAGAATGGAAAAAGGGACGTATGAGTTATATTAAATATATTAATAATACTCTTACGCAAAGGTGTCCAATTAGCACAATATATATATATAACTAATAATTGGGATCGTAAACTTTTTATGAAATTGTTCAAAACTGGATTCAACAACGCATTGAAGTTATTAAAATTCTTGAATGAAAATGATCCGGAATTGCATCGCAAAATCATCTTGACTTATGACAAAGAAACTAAGAAAGAAAATAAATACGGAATAGAATGGAAAAAGGGACGTATGAGTTATATTAAATATATTAATAATACCCATACGCCAAGGTGTCCAATTAGCACAAAACATATATAACTAATAATTGGGATCGTAAACTTTTTATGAAATTGTTCAAAACTGGCTTCAACAACGCATTGAAATTATTAAAATTCATGAATGCAAATGATCCGGAATTCCATCGCAAAATCATCTTGACTGATGACAAAAAAAAAAACTAAACATATTAATAATACGGAATAGAATGGAAAAGGGACGTATGAGTTATATTAGAAATATTAATAATACCCATACCCCAAGGTGTCCAATTAGCACAAAATATATATAACTAATAATTGGGATCGTAAACTCTTTATGAAATTGATCAGAAATGGCTAGAGTAATAAATCTTCAACGAGAGGTGTTATTTTGAATCACCCGGTATTTCGGTAGCTGTCACTTTTGAAGCTTTTATTCTTTGACAAGTAGAAACTACGCCATTACTAAAAATGGAACGATACACGAAGCTTCCACAACGCATTGAAATTATTAAAATTCATGAATGAAAATGATCCGGAATTCCATCGAAAAATCATCTTGACTGATGAGGCCCATTTCCACCTCGGTGGCTAAGTCAACAAGCTAAATTGTCGCATCTGGGGCTTGAAAATGATCCAGAATTCCATCGAAAAATCATCTTGACTGATGAGGCCCATTTCCACCTCGGTGGCTAAGTCAACAAGCAAAATTGTCGCATCTGGGGCTCGGACAACCCAAGAGTTATTGTTGAGAAGACTCTCCATACTCATCGTGTGACTGTTTGGTGCGGTTTATGGTCCGGAGGGGTCATTGGACCGTACATTTTCGAAAATGAGGTTGAGAAAATGAATAGATTGCGCTATCGAGAGATGATTAATGATTTTTTATGGTCGCAGTTGGATGGTATTGCTCTAGACAACGTTTACTTTCAACAAGACGGCGCTACGTGCCACGCAAGCACCGAAACCATTGCTTTGTTACGGGAAAAGTTTCCGGACCGTGTTATCTCACGAAGAGGTGATCACAATTGGCCACCGAGATCTTGTGATTTAACACCTTGCGACTTCTTCCTTTGGGGCCACGTGAAAGATAAGGTCTACGCCAACAGCCAAGCATCGATTCAAGACCTCAAAGATAGAATTCGTGTGGCTATCGAGGACATAGGGCAGCCACTTTGCGATTTGGTTATGGAAAATTTTACGAAAAGGATATGGTCCTGTAAGCGTGGTCGTGGTGGACATTTGGCTGATGTTGTTTTTCATTATTAACGGCATGCCTTCCTCTTTATTATGAAATAAACATCTGATCATTTATTTCAAAAAAATGGCAATTTGCTTTGAATACCAAAATAACACCTCTTGTTGGAAAGAACCCTGTATTAGTAATGCGTATACGCCAGGGTGTCAAGTAAATAACAGGTGCAATCTAAAAAATTGAACGTATGAGTTATTTTAAATGTATTAATACTACGTATACGCCGGAGTTGCCAATTAGATAAAAATATATAACTTGCAGCAAAATGAAACTTTGTCGAAAATAACAAAATTAAAAAAAATATAATTTTTTTTAGTTTTTTCGTTTGATTTTTTTTGGTCTGTAATCAATTTTTAATTTGAACTGGGTTATTGTCCTGGCTCAAGACCATTTTGCATCTATATTTAATAGAATGGAAATTTATTTACAAATGACATGGTTACATTTATTACTTTGCTGCAGACTACCACGATCATGATTTCGACCATGTCAAAAGTCTTTTCAAGTGGCTTCGCAGCGACTTTTCAACATCAAACCCGGCCTCTATAAGTAGATGATTCTCAAGCCCTTGAAAAGACTTTTGACATGGTCGAGATCATGATCGTGGTAGTCTGCAGCCAAGTAATAAATGTCACCATGTCATTTGTAATTAAATTTGCATTCTATTAAATATAGTTGCAAAATGGTCTTGAGCCAGGACAATATCCCAGTTCAAATCAAAAAAAATAATTTATTTTTTAATATTGATATTTTATCTATATATATTATATATATAACATTCTTTTGTTCAGTGGCTTATGGTGAAATTTGACGTAGAATATTTTTGCCTCCTAAAATTCAGTTTTGTGGTATAGTTTGGCAATAATACGGAAAAAGTACGAAATAAACCCTTCAGAAAGCTATGCTATATAAATTCAAAAAAAAAAATCTTTAAAAAAATAACAAGAATATATTTACTTCTTCTGTATGGTAACAATTTGGAAAATAAAAATATCAGTGCCAATTTGGGTATTTAAAAAAAGAAAAAAATCTAAATAAAAATTTCAAATAAATTTAAAAAATATTCTCGCTTTTCTTAATGTATATTAACATTAAGAAAAATTACATGGTGACATTAAGAAAAGCGAGAATATTTTTTTAAATTTATTTGAAATTTTTATTTAGATTTTTGTTCTTTTTTTTTAAATATCCAAATTGGCACTGATATTTTTATTTTTACATTATTTTGTTCTTTGACTTATGGTGAAATTTGACATAGAATATTTTTGCCATTCACATCAGCTCCTTAAAATTCAGTTTTGTGGCACAGTTTGGCAATAATACGGAAAAGGTACTAAATTTACCCCAAAATGTACTTTAAGTTTTGACTTATTTCTGGCATTTAAGTTTAGTTTTGAGTTTCGAGGTATTACGAGACTTATAGTAAAATTTTATGGCTAATATTCTTATAGAATATTTTGAACCGCTAAGTTCCTGTTTTAGGGGTGTTTTTTAAACTTTTTTAGAAAAGGCACCAAAAAGACCCTTTTATTTAAGAGTTGGAGGATTAAAATGTTCCACAAAAATATTTCTCGTAGTGTTTAAAGTAATATTGCTGAACACATCCTATACTTAAAATGTAAAGATAACAAGGTTTCCTATGTCGACTTATCAGAAGAATTTGCAAAATCTACACTTTTCTCCGGCCTTTAAACTTAATGTGATAATTTCACACTTTTTGCATTCAAAACTGAATTTAAGCTCGGAATTCCCCCCACTATGTTCCCTTAGATTTTTTCCATGTTAACACCACAAAATGGCAACATCAAACATTTTAAATAATTTTCATTTTCAGTGTTGGCCGGGTGTTAATGTTCTATTTCAACACTTTGTGCTAAACTTCTAACGTCGCATTTCCACTGAGTTGACAAATTCATTTGCCCACAAAATGGTTGGCAAAAAAAAACGAAAAAACGAATAACTATCCCACATACACTTTTAAATATACCCGCATAATAAAACCGCCATTCAAACATTTTCACAGTGTTGTGCCCCAAAAGAATGGTGAATGGTAGCGGGGGTCCTTTCACTCGTACTTTTTTTAAATGAAAACAAAAAACGTTGGAAAATCCAACTTTGGCAAGTGGTGTTGATGGGCGTATAACACTTTTTTGTTTTGCCTGGGTGGTGTGAACATTGTGATAAACAGCTCCCCTTCCTCGAAATGAGAGGACTCATATGAGTTTTTTTTTAGAGAGTCACCATGTGAAAGACAAAGCCTTAACACTGTCAGGCGTATCCTTGTTGGGTGGTTTGTATGGCCCAAAAACCACGACATTTACATGCCATGCCATATAGAGCAGGGGTGGGGGTTGTTGTCTTTAATGAGTTATGGTAATTTGTGTGTGTGTGTGTATGTGTTAATTTAACACGAGTGTTTTGCTTTGTCTTTGATTCCCTACTCCCCCCTCCCACATTGGGTGAGATCATAAGTGTTGATTCTCATTTTATGCGTTTCAGGTACTTGCAGTCGCATACAATCTACTCCTGCATGCCCGTTTGGTAGACATATGACCTTTGCATTCACGTTCTAGAGAGCCTTTTGTTGCAGTGATTAAATCAACCTTTAATCGGCCGTAAAACCCTTTGAGCCTAAGCAAGATTAAAGATAGTCGAATGGACACAATAAATAAGGCGACATTAGAACTTGTAGGCAAGTGAAATATTCCAAATATTAGCTGGCATGACGAAATTTTGTTTGAAAATAGATGTGACCTTTGAAATGAATGTGTGCGAAAGAATAAATTTGTTATCGGAGGGGTGAGGAAAATGGCAGAGGATTACCAAAAAAAAAACTGCGCATATAAGGAATATATATAAATTCGTTGACTACTGATAAAAATAGAATAGAATAGAAATTTTGCTCCTAAAATATTTTAACAATTTTATTCTTCAAGAAATCACATGGTTCTAGATGTAGAGGATTTACTAAAAAAATAAATTAGCCAATTAGACTTTGGCTATAAATGGTTTAGACCTCTCTTGTTATGTGATGATTTTCTTATGGCCATGACACGTATGAGTTATATTAATTAGATTAGAAAAGAAATTTTGCTCTCTAGTCAGTACAAGACCCTAAAATGTTTTAACAATTTTATTCTTCAAGAAATCACATTGTTAAAGATGTAGAGGATTTATTAAAAAAATAAATTAGACAATTAGTCTTTGGCTATAAATGGTTTAGACCTTTCTTGTTATGTGATGATTTTCTTATGGCACGGATGAGTTATATTAATTAGATTAGAAAATAAATTTTGCTCTCTAGTCAGTAAAGGACCCTAAAATATTTTAATAATTTTATTCTTCAAGAAATCACATTGTTAAAGATTTAGAGGATTTATTAAAAAAAAACAAAACAAATTAACCAATTAGACTTTAATCATAAATGGTTTAGACCTCTCTTGTTATGTGATGATTTTCTTATGGCCATGCCACGTATGAGTTATATTAATTAGATTAATAATACGTATACGTAAAGGGCTGTCAATGGGGTCTTCTGAAATATTTTAAATATATTTTGATTATAAATGAGTTTGACCTTCCTTGTTATGTTATGATTTTTTTATGGCCATGGCACGTATGAGTTATATTAATTAGATTAATAATACGTATACGTAAAGGGCTTTCAATGGGGTTTTCTGAAATATTTCAAATATTTAATAATTAAATTGTTCAAAATTTCTAAAGAAATCACATTCTTCAAGTTGTAGAGGATTCTATGAAGAATAATATTATTATAAATAACAATATTATAAATGCTTGGGACCTTCATTGGTTATGGCACGTATGAGTTATATTAATTATATTAATAAAAAGTATACGCAAGGGATGTCAATTAAATAACGGGTTTAATTTGAAAAGGCTACGTATGAGTTATATTATTTGCATTAATAATACGTATACGCAATGTAGTGTCAATTTACAAAATCATGTGCAACTAAAAGTTAGGATCGTAAAAATAAAAACAAGCATAATGTCGAGCTATTAAATAAATATTAAGAAATATTATACAATATCGAGAATGGAAAATTGCAGAGAGAGTAGAGTGTCGTGTGATTGATATTATTACGAAATTGTGTATATAATTGGCCCGGTATTTGGTGTCTGAGAGCTAAAAAAATATTTTTTGTGTGCATTGAGACATACTGATGCATCAAATCTAGACGACATTTTTTATTTATAAATAAAATAATGACTTAAACTCCAATTCTCGTCGATGTATCCAAAATGAGAGTACAAATATTAAAAGTAACTTCGATGAAAATTGGAATTCTAGATTTTTTCAATTTATTAATATTTTTGATATCGTAAAAGTTAGGATCGTAAAAATAAAACTAAGCATAATTTCGAGTTCTTGAATAAAGAAATTGTTACGATTCTATGATCTATGAGTGAGCATGAGAAATGGTCGAATAAGGATTATGTTTTATGTATGATATTACTACGAAATTCTGTGGAAAATCGGCCCGGTATTTGGTGTCCGAGAGCTAAAAAAAATATTTTTTGTGTGCATTGAGACATACTGATGCACAAAATCAAGACGAAATTTTTTATTTATAAATAAAAAATGACTAAAACACCAATTCTCGTCGATGTAACCAAAATGAAAGTACAAAAAAGTATCTTCTATGAAAATTGGATTTTTTTAATTTATTAATATTTTTGTTATCGTTTTCGAATTTATAATCCAAAAACACATCAGATAATGTTATACATGACCCTTCGGAAAAATGTTGTTGCATACTTTTACTGATTATTTATGGACATGGTACGTATGAGTTATAATAATTGTATTAATAATACGTATACGTACAGGGATATCATTTGGATACGAATATATATATATATAACTAAAGCTGGTACCGCAAACACATAAAAATACAAAATTTAGGACAATCAAGGAATCAATATTTATGAAGCTGATCAATATTTGAAAGATTCAACATATTCTTCGAGAAGGTCATACTAATATAAATGTCCCAAGAAGAAGTATGTGGTATGTTATTGATATTGATATTATTACGAGGCTTGTGGAAAATTCTGCCTAATATTTGCCAGCATTTTATGCTGTCCGCCCTTTATATAACTTTAAATGAATCACTAAAATAACTTAAGAAGAGCACAACTATTTTATGCACAAGTAACGTATGAGTTATAATAATTGTATTAATAATACGTATACGCAAAGGGATGTCATTTTGATAAAACACGTATAACTAATGACAGGATCGCAAAAAAATAAATATATCTAATTGGATTAATCACAGAAAGACTATTTATTTTGAAGCTGATTCAATATATTCTTCGATGAGGCCACACCTAAATAAAAGTTCCAAACGGAAGTGTGTGGAAAATGTCCATGATATTTGTTTTCTGATTATTTTATCCGCCTTTAATATAGCATTAAATAAATCGATGAAATAACTATTAATATATCTTTCATTTTATTGATATGAGTTATATTGAACATATTAATAAGACGAATACACAACGGTATGCCAATTAGATAAAATATAGAATTAAAGGATGGGACCGCAAGAGGACAAAACCACATAATTTAGAAACTGATCGCCACAATAAAGCAATGAGGGAAGAGGAAATGTGTCTTATTATTACTATTAATACATTTTTTTATTGAAACTTTATCTTGAAGAATTACAGTAAATTTGGTCGAAGAAGCATTGTGGCGTATGATTAATATTAATTAGATGCGGGAAGGGTCACAACTTCCATAGTTATCTAAAGATTTTTTTCAAATATGCCTTGGCTTTTTCGTTAGATTTTCTGATATTAGAAAGTAAGACGAAGAAGCACTGTTGCCAATGATTGACAATTGTATTAAATAAATTATATATTTATCAATAGATTTGCTTCAAACAGCCCATGATTTCATCGTTAGGATGCAATGAAAATATAACAAAATATGTTGTTTTATTTTTCATACCAAAAGGTACAGAGAAATTAGCCGAAGCGGCATTGTGGCGTATGATTGATATTAATTCGATACTAAAATGGTCATAGATTCTATATTTATCTATAGATTTTCTTCAAATATGCCTTGAATTTTTCGTTAGATATGAAACTATTAGAATGTAAGCTAGAAATTACAGAAAAATTATCCGAAGAAGCACTGTTGCCAATGATTGATAATAATATTAAATAAATTATATATTTATCAATAGAAATAAATTATATATTTATCAATAAATATGTTGTTTTATATTTCATATCAAAAATTACAGTGAAATTAGCCGAAGCGGCATTGTGGCGTATGATTGATATTAATTCGATACTAAAATGGTCATAGATTCTATATGTATCCATAGATTTTCTTCAAATATGCATTGGATTCTTAGAAGCCCCAGATTGATTGCAGTTAATTTGTCCGCTATGGAAGCTGTATGGATGGAATGGATTCCTTAATGGAACAGTGAAGTGTGGGAAATTTCAAAGCCTCGGCTGTACTCGACTTATTAATACTCTTTGTATATTTTCTGCAAATTCCTTCCTTCCTGTTATTGTTGCTCACTTCACTTTTTCCAGCTTCCTTTTTTCGTGCATTGCCTTCATTTGCTGCTGATGACTAAATCAAATTATACTTTGCGCAGTCACTTTTAATTCGATCCCAGTTTTCAATTCAATTTTCCAAAACACTTGCCCAGTCACTTTCAATTCGATCCCACTTTTCAATTCAATTTTCCAACACATCCATGCATGGCATCCGCTTACCTCTTTTGTATGTTTTTTATTTATTTAAGTTTAGTTTTATTTTTATGATTTTCTTCTTCTCATACCAGACTATAGGCTCCCGTTGTCACAATATTTATCTGTGCTATATTTAAATTGTTTGAAGTGTGTGCGGTGGTGGTATACGTCACCATGGACAGTGGAAAGAAATGCTATTTTTTACTTTTCTCTTTGAGATTCACGGAAATATGATATCACATTAACTTGAGTAATGCTATGAAACTGCATTATTGGCTTTTTAAGTGCATTTTAACACTTCCCAACCCACTGTCTTTCTGTGCAAGTGGTACACCAAGAAATTGACTGGAAAGTGTGACCGCATAAACCCTCATCAAGTTGCACTTTTCCCAGGGGAGGTGGGGGCCGGGCGAATAAGGGCTCTTACAACAAAGTCAATGCATGTCAGGCGGATCAAGCAGCAGCAAATTGACTTTTAAAGTGACTTCGTCACAAAGAATTGCTCCTCATGGAACAGCTGAATTAAGAGGCAGTAACACGACCCATGACGCATGAGTGATATGAATAATGAATTAATACCAGCTGTAAGTACATCAGGTTGTAGACGAATTGAGAGCAAGAAAAAAAGCAATGCGTAAAATTGACGGCATATGACAAGACAAGTCACTGAGGAGGAAACAAGGAATCCAACAAGGAATCACTGTATTAAAGCGTTGGAAGTGGCACATATACAAGGTGTAGTTTAAATATAACACAGCAGTAATATTTTTAATGGAATTTTGTTGTAATGTAGGGGAAAAACATTTCGAGGAAAACTGTAATACATGATATTTGAATTACAAATGGGATAAATGATTAATTAATTTAATTTTTGGTCTAGGACTTGTTAATAAACAATTTCCTCTTAAATGCAGAAAATTTAAGATTGTTAGTTATGAAATGGAATCATGAAAATTTGATTTATTATGTTTCTGGCGCTAGTCTGCCCTCAGAAAGTACTCGTGCAAGAAAGTCGGGTTAAAATGATCGAAATGCCCAGATTTCTCTCATATGTCATATGCTATACAATTTCTGAGGGTAGATTTGCTTTCAGCATTAACAACATAATAAACCAAAATTCAAATCACAATTCCCAAACGAAAACAAAAAAACCCCAAAACTGGGATTTTCACAAATTTCTATTTTACTACTAATTTACGCCGTTTTCTGGTTCTGGTTGAAATTTTCGAAAAAACCCGGATTTCTCTCATATGTCATCTGATTTTGAGGATAGATTTTCCTTCAGCATTAACAATATAATAAACCAAAATTCAAACCACAATTCCCAAATGGAAAACAAAAATCCCCAAAATTGGGATTTTCACAAATAATCGCTGATTTACCTTTTTCCCGTGATAGGGGGTGGTCAAGCCGTAAAAATATATTTAAAACATATGCAGTTACACTGGGAAGCCTATCCCACAATTCCCAAAAAGAAAACAAAAATCCCCAAAATTGGGATTTTTCACACATTACATTAAAATTTCGTAATTTGGTTGATAATGAAAATCTACCTTCAAAAAGTGTCTACGGGCAACCGTTTTGGAGAAAACAGGATTTGAAATGGTCAAAATAAGCCGAATTTATCACAAATCTTGTATGACAGACAATTTCTGAGAGTAGATTTGTCTTCAGCTTTGAAAACTTAATAAACCAAAATTCAAAACACAATTCCCAAACGGAAAACAAAAAATCCCCAAAATTGGGATTTCCACAAATTACTATTTTACTATTAATTTACGCCGTTTTCTGGTTCTGGTTGAAATTTTCGAAAAACCTCGATTTCTCTCATATGCCATATGATAGAAAATTTCTGAGGGTAGATTTGCTTTCAGCATTAACAACATAATAAACCAAAATTCAAACCACAATTCCCAAATGGAAAACAAAAATCCCCAAAATTGGGATTTTCACAAATAATCGCTGATTTACCTTTTTCCCGTGATAGGGGGTGGTCAAGCCATAAAAATATATTTAAAACATATGCAGTTACACTGGGAAGCCTATCCCACAATTCCCAAAAAGAAAACAAAAATCCCCAAAATTGGGATTTTTCACACATAACATTAAAATTTCGTAATTTGGTTGATAATGGAAATCTACCCTTAAAAAGTGTCTGTTTTGGAGAAAACAGGATTTGAAATGGTCAAAATAAGCCGAATTTATAACAAATCTTGTATGACAAACATTTTTTGAGGGTAAATGTGCCTTCAGCATTGAAAACTTAATAAACCAAAATTCAAAACACAATTCCCAAACGAAAAGCAAAAATTCCCAAAATTGGGATTTTCACAAATTACTATTTTACTATTAATTTACGCCGTTTTCTGGTTCTGGTTGAAATTTTCGAAAAACCTCGATTTCTCTCATATGCCATATGATAGAAAATTTCTGAGGGTAAATTTGGCTTCAGCATTAACAACATAATAAACCAAAACTCAAACCACAATTCCCAAATGGAAAACAAAAATCCCCAAAATTGGGATTTTCACAAATTATCGCTGATTTACCTGTTTTCGGTGATAGGGGAGGATCAAGCTATACAAATAGATATATAAAACATATGCAATCACACTGTGGAAGCCTATTCCACAATTCCCAAAAAGAAAACAAAAATCTCCAAAATTGGAATTTTTCACAAATAACTTTAAAATTTCGTAATTTGGTAACTAATAAAAATCTGCCCTCAAGAAATGTCTATGGTTGCCCGTTTGGGAGAAAACAGGGTTTGAAATAGTCAAAATAAGACGAATTTATCACAAATCTTATATGACAGACAATTTCTAAGGGTGGATTTGCCTTCAGCGTTTAAAACATAATAAACCAAAATTCAAACCACAATTCCCAAACGGAAAACAAAAAATCCCCAAAACTGAGATTTTCACAAATTACTAATTTACGCCGTTTTCTGGTTCTGTTTGAAATTTTCGAAAAACCTGGATTTCTCTCATATGTCATCTGATAGACAATTTTTGAGGGTAGATTTGCCTTCATCATTAACAACATAATAAACCAAAATTCAAACCACAATTCCCAAATGGAAAACGAAAATCCCCAAAATTGGGATTTTCACAAATAATCGCTGATTTACCTTTTTCCCGTGATAGGGGGTGGTCAATAGAGCGTACCAGGTTACAAGTAAAAAAAAAAAAGTTCGCCGTACACCTTCGAATATGAAGTATTATTGAAAGGTAGTTTCAAAAAAATTTTTTTTATTTTTTTATGCCGAACGTAGGGGTCGCGCTTTTACATTTTTCTATATAACTTCTGCATTTATAAACGGATTTTAAAGTGTGATACATCGATGTTTTTGTCCGATTTTTTTGTCTTTGAAGTCATTGAGCTCAAACATGATTCATGATTTTATGCGAGCTTTAATTTTCGATTATTAGAGTGGTACATTAGGGTAGTAGCAACTGAGAAATGATGGGTAAGTACCAGAAGGGGGTGCTTGAGCTCAATGACTTCAAAGACAAAAAAATCGGCCTCGTCGAGACAAAAACATCGATGTATCATACTTTAAAATCCGTTTATAAATACAAGTTATATAGAAAAATGTAAAAGCGCGACCCCTACGTTCGGCATAAAAAAATAAAATTTTTTTTTTTGAAACTACCTTTCAATAATACTTCATATTCGAAGGTGTACGGCGAACTTTTTTTTTGAGGTACGCCCTAGTGGTCAAGCCATAAAAATATATTTAAAACATATGCAGTTACACTGTGGAAGCCTATTCCACAATTCCCAAAAAGAAAATAAAAATCCCCAAAATTGGGATTTTTCAAAAATAACGGTGTATTTACGTAATTTGGTTACTAATGAAAATCTGCCCTCAAAAAGTATCTATGGTTACGCGTTTGGGGAAAACAGGGTTTGAAATGGTCAAAATAAGCCGAATTTATCACAAATCTTGTATGACAGACAATTTCTGAGGGTTGATTTGTCTTCAGCATTGAAAACTTAATAAACCAAAATTCAAAACACAATTCCCAAACGAAAAGCAAAAATTCCCAAAATTGGGATTTTCACAAATTACTATTTTACTATTAATTTACGCCGCTTTCTGGTTCTGGTCTGTTTCTGGTTGAAATTTTCGAAAAACCCGGATTTCTCTCATATGTCATATGTTTTGAGGGTAGATTTGCCTTCATCATTAACAACATAATAAACCAAAATTCACACCATAATTACCAAACGGAAAATAAAAATCCCCAAAATTGGGATTTTTTTTAAATAATAGCTGATTTACATTTTTCCGTGATAGGGGGTGGCCAAGCCATAAAAATATATTTAAAACATATGCAGTTACACTGGGAAGCCTATTCCACAATTCCCAAAAAGAAAACAAAAATCCCCAAAATTGGGATTTTTCACAAATATCATTAAAATTTCGTAATTTGGTTGATAATGAAAATCTACCCTCAAAAAGTGTCTATAGTTCCCCGTTTGGGAGAAAACCGCGCTTGAAATAGTCAAAATAAGACGAATTTATCACAACCCTGTATGAAAGACAAGTTCTGAGGGTAGATTTTCCTTCAGCATTAATAATATATTAAACCAAAATTCAAACCACAATTCCCAAACGGAAAATAAATAATCCCCAAAATGGGGATTTTCACAAATTTCTAATTTTACTACTAAAAACAGCAAATATGTTTAAAATATATACAACTACTCTGTGAAGCCTATCCCACAATTCCTAAAAATCGCCAAAAATTGGGATTTTTCAAAAATTACCGCTTATTTACTTCGTTTTGTGGATAGGGGACGGCCAAACAATGAAAATGTGTTTAAAATATAAACATATAAACTGTGGAAGCCTTTCGTTTTGATGATGGATTTGCGTTCAGCTTTGAAAACATAATAAACCAAAAGTCAGATCACAATTCCAAAATAGAAAACAAAAATCACCAAAATTGGGATTTTTCCAAAATGTTACTTTTATTTTATTTACGTCCTTTACAATTGCCAAAAAGAAAATCAAAATCCCCTAATTTGTTTTTTTTTTCGTCTATTTGCGTCGTTTAGTGGATAGGATAGTAACCAGATCCCCGAATACCCTTTTAAAATATGATAAATTTATCCCACAAATCCCAAAAAGAAAAAAAATTTCCATAATTGTGATTTTTCACAAATTACAGCGAATTTTCAAGTTCACCGAAAAAAACTTAAAGACCAAAAAAATGGAAATAAAAATACTAAAGAATGGGATTTTTTGCATATATTTATTAGGTTTTCCTGGATGATAAGCTGCGATAACAAAAACGTTAATAAAAATTTATTTATTTGTAACACATATGCAATTACAATTCCCACAAAGAAAACAAAAATCCCCAAAATTGGAATTTCTACAAATTTCCGTGTATTTTCATCGTTTCGTGAATAGCAGAATAACAAGATCCCTCAATATTTTTATAAGATATGAAATTACAATAGATAAACCTATCCCACAAAGAAACCAAAAATTCCTCAAATTGTGATTTTCCACCGTACATTTTCACGTTCACCAACTTAATAGAACTATAATTCCAAAAAAAAAATAAATCAAAATACCAAAAATGGGAGATTTTTACACTTATTACCATGTATCGTGATGGTTTGTTGATAGAGGAGGTTCAAGATCTGCAAGTATGTTTATGAGAAATAAAGGAACTAGTTCCTTAAATAAAGCAAAAAGACCCATTTGGGATTTTTCACAATTGTACATTTTCCATGTGGCCTTTAAAACGAACGAAACAAAGTGTAGCAGTCATCGCCGGTGTAGCTAGATCAAGCCTACTCTACATTGAGTTGCCCTTTAGAATAATATGAAAATCTATATTTTCATGAACAACTTAATGGTTTATTGTTGGAAAAGTTATGAGACATTTCCCCGCGAATAGCCTAATTAAATATTTTTACTTTCGTCATTTTTTCACGGAGAAGATATTTTGCAATAATTTTTCTTGGCCAATTATTTAAATTATATTATCATTCAAAATAATAGAAAAATTAAAAACTTATTCAGAACTGGCGTGGTACGTATTTTCCCGCTAAGTTGAAAATTTCCAGAAATTTTTACAAATTTTTAATGTAATCTTCTTAGTTCTACTTAGAAGAGATTTTGAAATATCTATTTAGCAAATTTATCCACTGGCCTATTGGCAGACTAATTCGGTCTTACGTTAGCTCTTCGAAGAAAAGAAGACAATTAATTTGGTAATATCTATTTATGTTTGATCAATACTTTTTTTCATAATTCCAATAATTATCTTAATGGATTTCTCTTAAAAAAAACATTATAAACAGGCCCTGGTATGACTGACGTATATGTAATATTAATGTATAAATAACAGGCCCCGGTACGACTGACGTATAAGTAATATTAATGTATTAATAATACGTATACGCATTTCTAATTTCTACTTAGAAGAGATTTTGAAATATTTGTTTAGCAATTTATCCACTGGTCTATTGGCAGACTAGCTTTTCGAAGAAGAAAAAACAGAATCATCAAAACAGAATGGGAAACAATTTCTTTATGTTTGAACGATACATTTTCCACAATTCCAATAAATATCTTAATGAATTTCTCTTAAAAACCATTATAAAGAGGCACGACTGACGTATAAGTAATATTAATGTATTAATAACACGTATACGCAACCGAGATCTCAAATGACAATTTGTCTAATGCTAACAAGCAGCAAAACTATATAAGTAGTATATAAATTAAGTAATGTAAAAAAGAAATTGTTGAATTAAGAAAAAATTCTGAAAGAAATATCAATAATTAAGGTGTCAACAAATTATTACAGACAGTGTATGGAAGGCTGCTTGTTTTCTGGAGAAAATTGTTCTTTATTCAGTGCCTTTTACGTCTTATCATTTAAAAATGCTCTTGAAACTAATACGTATACACAATCGACTGCGTAATTGGCAATATATAATGTTTCTGTTGCTAGCAACAGTATACGCACAATTGGATTACGTATGTTATTTAAGTAATTTAAAAAGAAATGGTTGATTTATTAAGGAAAATCAGAAATAAAAAACAATAGCTAAGAAATGAAACCGCAAAAACTATAGGTTATAAAAAGACGTATAAGTAATATTAATGTATTGCCAATACTTATACGCAACCGAGAGCACAAATGATAATATATTTCTAGAAAGATTCAGGATAAGGGATTGCGTATATAATTTAATTAATGTAAAAAGAATTGCTTGAACTATCCGGAAAATCAGAAGTAAATATCAATCAATTACGATGTTCCAATCAGACCCCTTTACGTTTGACGAATGAGTACTATTAATGAGTTAGCAATACTTAAACGCAACTAGAAAGATTCAGGATAAGGGATTGCGTATATAATTTCATTAATGTAAAAAGAATTGCTTCAACTATCAGGAAAATCAGAAGTAAATATCAATAATTACGATGTTCCAATCAGACCCCTTTACTTTTGACGAATGAGTAATATTAATGTGTTAGCAATACTTGTAGGCAAACTTGAATTACTTGAATTATTAAGGAAAATCAGAAATAAATATTAATAATTTAGATGCTCTTATCAGGCTGAAATAAATGTTAATAATTTAGATATTCTTACGGCTGACGTATAAGTAATATTAATGTATTAGCAATACTTATACGCAACCTAGAATATATTATTATGGGAAATCTGAAATAAATGGCAATAATTAAGATGCTCTGATCAAACCCCTCTACGGTTTACGAATGAGTAATAATTATTTATAAGCAATACCTATACGCAACCTAGAGCGCAAATGGTGTTCCGATCGCTATTAGGTATACGCACCATGGGATTATGAATATAGTTTAAGTAGTGCATAAAGAATTATTAAGGAAAAATCTGCAATAAAAGGCAATAATTATTACTAACAAGTATACACACAATGATATTTTTTAAATATTTAAAATTGTCTAAAAAGTAATGCTTGAATTATTAAAGGGAGAAAGGAATATATATTAATAATTAAGAAATTAATTACACGCAATGACCCACAAAAATAAGTTGCTGCTTGTTTTCTTTACGAAAAAGTTCTCTGTTCAATTCATTTAACGTCTTAATGTTTAAAAGTTTTCCCTTGTAGCTTTCCAAATAAGCTGTTGTCATTTTCAAATTCCTTTAACATTTTGTGTGTCTCTGTGTGTGTGTGTTCGCAGTCCCTCAAGTCAATGGCTGAACATATTCCAAAATGATCTCACAACATATTTAGGTCGCATATATTAAGGGCAATGATTTGATTTGATTTCCTCTGTGACTGTGTCCACCCCGCCTGCCCCCTCTCAGCACTTGAAACGTTATTGTTTTGCTCTTGTGTTCCGCTCTCTGTATATATCTCTGGGCATTTTCGCATTCATAATTTGTGCCAAAATGAGATAGATATTCGCTCCATTGAGTTGTGAAAAAAAGCTTTTGTTTTTTATTTTTTCACTTTGTGACCCGAAATAAAACGTAAACTACTTTTTCATCGTCATCATTCAACAAACGATGATTTTTTATATTTTTTTGTTTTCCCAACAACAAACATGACGAAAGCAGTACAATATGTATATATTTGCTTCTAGTTTTGTTGCAGAACCTTCAGCCATGTAGGGAAAATATGGAATAATTCGACGACAAAATTGCGCCTCAAAGTTTGTTAGAGAATTTGTCATAATGCAGTAGATTTGTATTATGCGAACGCAAGAGGACTGAGCTGATTTGTGACGGTTGTTGGCATACATAAATAAATTGTTTTGGCACTTTTTTTTATTAAGTTTGGCCAACTAATGAGTATTTATGCCGAAATTTCACAATAATAGGCTTCAAGTGATATTAGGGTTGTGAAATATTAAACGAGGGCACTGGAATAAGTGGCCGATCTCCAAGGATTGTTCAGCGGATAGACAGGCATTTTAACGACAGAATTAATATTAATCATACGACACGATAGCTGATAATGGAAAAAATAATGAGAAAGTGTATCAAATCAACAGCATTAGAGGAGAGAAATTTATTTCAAAATATAGTAGATTTCTAAAATATTATTTTGTGTCCCTCCAACTAATTCATACTCTCTCAGGGGAGCATATGATTGTGTTATTTAAAAATTAATGCAAAAAATCATACGCCACCATTAGAACCAGCCCTATCGAAAAACAATTTAACGTCTTTATTATTATTAATCATACGCCGTGATGGCCTATAATAGAAATATGTTGTAATGAGAAAGTTTCTCAAATCAATAGCTTCAGGGGAGAAGGGGATTTCCCAGAATTTATTTCAAAATGGAGTAAATTTCTGAAATATAATTTTCAGAACCATATTTTTCCAAGTCTCTGTCCCTCCAAATAATTCAGATTTCTTCAGGGGAACGTATGATGGATATTATTTTCAAATTAATGCAATAAATCATAATAATGTTTATTATTATCAATCATACGCCATGATGGTCTTTCTTTTATTTCAAAATTAATGCAATTAAACATACACCACCATACACCCATTTAAATTAAATTCTTCTGTTGTAGACGAATATGTATTATGTATACGCCATGATGAATAGATTTCTGTTCTAATCAGAAAGATGCATAGCCTCAGAGCAGATGAAAATTGTCCATTATTTATTTAAAAATATAGTAGATTTCTAAAACATAATTTTTAGAGCCATATTTTTCCAAGTCTCTGTCACTCCTAATTCATTCTTCATTCTAATTCAGACTTCTTTAGGGGAGCGTATGATTGATTTTATTTTCAAAATAATGCAAAATCATAAGCCACCATACAACCAACCCTATTGAAATGCAATTTAGCGACTGTAGACGAATTATTGTTAATCATACGTCATGGGAAAGTTTCATAAACAAGTTTTTTTTTTCAAAATAAATTTTCAAAAATAAGCAGCTTCATATGAATTTATTTATTTACAATATACCCGATTTCTAAATTGTATTTCTAGAGTCATATTTTTCCAAGTCTCTGTCCCTCTAACTAATTCAGACTTTTTCAGGGGAGCATATGATTGATTTTATTGCAAAATAAATGAAATACATCAAACCCATTGAAACGCAATTGATTGAATTATTATTAATCATACGTCACCATGTCCTTATATGGAAATCTTTTTTAATGAGAAAGTTTCTCAAATCAATGCACAAGGCGGGGAGGCTTGGCCAGAATTCATTTCAAAATATAGTAGATTTCTAAAATATAATTTTAAGAACCATAATTTTTCCATTTCGAGGCCCTCCAACTAATTCAGACTTCTGCTGGGGAGCGTATAATTGATTTTATTTCCAATTCAATGCAATTAATCATGCGCCACCATACAACAAACCCCATTTAAATGCAATTTAGCGACTGTAGACGAATTATTGTTAATCATACGGCATGATGACCGAAAATAGAAATCATTTTTATTGGGAAAGTTTCTCAAATAAGCAGCCCAGAATTATTTATTTAAAATATAGCAGATTTATAATTGTATTTTTAGAGTCATATTTTCCAAGTCGTTGTCCCTCCAACTTATTCAGACTTCTTCTGGGGGCGTATGATTGATTTTATTGCAAAATAAATGAAATAAATCATACCCACTGCAATGCAGTTGATTGAATTATTATTAATCATACGTCACGATGTCCTTCTATGGAAATCTTTTTTAATGAGAAAGAGAAAGAAAGCGGGAGGCTTGCCCAGAATTTATTTCAAAATGTAGTAGATTTCTAAAATATAATTTTAAGAGCCATAATTTTTCCATTTCGAGGCCCTCCAACTAATTTAGACTTCTGCTGGGGAGCGTATGATTGATTTTATTTCCAATTTAATGCAATTAATCATACGCCACCATACAAGCAACCCTCATTTAAATGTAATTTATCGAGAGTAAGCGAATTATTATTAATCATACGTCATGAGTGACCGGTAATAGAAATCTGTTTTATTGGGAAAGTTTCTCAAATAAGCAGCCCCTGAGGAATTTATTTATTTAAAATAAAGCAGATTTTTAAAATATCATTTTAGAACCATATTTTTCGAAGTTTATGTCCCTCCAACTAATTCAGACTTCTTCAGGGGATCGTATGATTGATTATATTTCAAAATAAATTAAATAAATCATACCCACTGAAATGCAATTTAACGACTGTTGACGAATTATTATTAATCATACGTCCTGATGGTCGGTAACAGAATTCTGTTCTAATGAGAAAGTTTCTCGAATATAGAGGAGAGGAGGATTGCCCTGAATTGATATCAAAATTTACTACATTTCTAAAATATTATATATATGTATGTATATATAATATGGTTCTAAGCTATATTTTCCAAATCTCCGCCCCTCCAACTAGTTCATACATCTCCAGGGGAGCGTATGATTGGTTTTATTTCGAACTTATTTCAATAAATCATACGCCACCTTATACCCCACACCCATTGAAATACAATTTAACGACTGTAGGCGAATTATTATTAATCATACGTCATGATGTCCTATAACGGAAATCTCTTTTTATTAATCATACGTCATGATGTCCTATAACGGAAATCTCTTTTTTAATGAGTTGTGCTCATTCAGACAGTTGAACGTATAATCGGATAAAAGATTACATATTAACACATAAACTTTACTGAAAGTTAGCACTCATTTGCAACTTTTTCCATGTTTCAGGGTTTTCGAATGTGAATAAAAAATATAACCTTGAGCCAGAAACGCAAAAAAAAACAACTCGAGGAAAAATTGTTGATGAATATCAGGTACGAGAGAATATAAACAAAAGGAAACCACTAAAAAAACTATAGCATGGAGTGCATGAGAGTAAACATGGAAAACTTGGCCAAGTGGTGAGTAACAAAAAACCAACATTAAAATAACAACAAAAAGGATAAACACAACAAGCAACAAAAAACACTTGGCATTTTTAATTACACCGCAAGATGAAATGAAATAAGAAAGGATCTAAAAGAAGCCATAAACAGAGAAAGAAAATGAAAATGAACTCAATGTGATGATGATATACAACAATCCGAGGAATGTAACAAAGCACAGAAGGACGAATGTTGCATGTTGAAAGAGAATTACAAATACACGCCAAGAAAGGGAGAAACAACAGAAAAGCAAACAACAAATGAAATGTGTTAATGGCATTATGTTAATTCATTTAAAGAAATTCCAGCAGAGAAGACAAAAAAAACTGATGAAATGTGTGAGAACAAAGGTTTCATTTTTTTCTAAAATGTAAACACACTATAAATTAACGAATCCGTCCACCCAAGACTGTGAACAAAATCTAGGAAAACTATGACAAACGGCGTCAACGGAATGACGGAAGACTGATAAAGGCCAAAGCTTAGCTAGAGGCAAGGAAATTACTGCCACCCCGTTTTGGGGGCGCCATAAAACTTATCAAACAATATTCTTGTTGTTACTTTGTTTCTAAATTTGTGAAAGCAAAAAACAAAAATAGAAAGCCAATAAAGCCAAGTTTTATCTGAAAGTAAAGGAAATGAGTAACAAAAAAAACACACACACAATCCTGTTCGATTCTAAAAGAAGTCATGCAACCGGAAATAGAATAGATTTCAGTTTATAAACAACTAGACAAATATAATGCAAGAGCGAAATAAAATAGCGAATGTGGCCAGACAGAAAAGAGGTAACAACAACAAGAATATAAATTTATAAATAAAAGAAAATTAAATAAACAGACAGACGCCACACAGATAAGCCAAAACAGCAAATAAATAAACAAAGCAGCCATTGGACAGATATAAGAAATCTAATAAAAATATATAAAAACTGTGGGGAAAATGTGTGGGAGGGGAATAATTGCAGTGAATGAAAAACAACCTAAAAGCAAACTATAGAAAAAATAGATTTACCAGGGCTTTCTCACAACAAACACACATACACACTCAAAAATCTAATAATTGTGATTATAAACCAACCAACCCCCATTAAAATGTAATTTAAAGACTATATGCGAATTCTTAATAATCATACGTCATGATGGCCGGTAATAGAAATCTTTTTTATTGAGCAAGTTTCTCAAATCAACAGTCTCGGAGGAGAGTAGGATGGCCCAGAATTTATTTCAAAATGTAGTAGATTTCTAAAATATAATTTTCAGAATCATATTTTTCCAAGTCTATATGCCTCCAAATGATTCAGATATCTTCAGGGGATCGCATGATTGATTTTATTTCCAAACGAATGCGATAAATCATACGCCACACATACACATTGAAATGCAACATATGGAATGTAGGCGAATTATTATTAATCATACGTCGTGATATAATATAACTCTGTTTTATTGAACAAAATCTCAAATCAACAGCCACAGAGGAGAGAATTGTCCAGAATTGATTTAAAAATATAGTAGATTTCAAAAATATAATTTTTATTAAACTGTAATTTAAAGACTGTAGGCGAATTATTATTAATCATACGTCATGATGGCCGGTAATAGAAATCTGTTTTATTGAGCAAGTTTCTCAAATCAACAGCCTCAAAGGAGAGAAATACTAGTACTTCTCTTCAACTTTTATTTAATTTATTGCAATCCAATTTTCATATTATTCATTTGTGTGCAAAGAACAATCTAATCATGAACCAATTGTATTTCTTTCCCAAATGTCACTATAAATCTCAAGTCCCGTATTTCTTCAATTTTAAAATCTCTTCAAATTTCCATATGCCATCCGATTATTAATTTGTATGAAGTCGTGTAACTGATTGATTCATAACGTATGATTAATATCGCTCGTTGTTGTTCATTCGCCTTAACTCATCAAGTGGCATTTCAATGGGAGAGTATGGTGGCGTATGATTTATAACAATTCACTTTGAAATAAAATCAATCGTATAGACCTCGTTAATGAGAATTAGAAGGGGAAATTTGAATCTCGATAAAATATTATTTTAATAAGACATACCGGGAACTACTATATGAAATGAAAATATATAAGCTAAAGAAACAAATATTTAAAAGGAAGAAATAAATTCATTTCTCGCCTTAAGGCGAATCTTTTTATGAAAAACTGTTCCTTATATAACAAGCACTTTGAGGTATATAATTTATGTTTGATTCCTAAAAATCAGACGTGAAATTCAGTAGTTACAAAAAACCTAAACAGGAAAACTAATTTGTTTCGACACAAATTATTTTTAATCATATGTCATAATGGCTGGTAATTATTTTATTATTTTTTTTATTGAGAAAGTTTCTCAAATCAATAGCACTTGAATTTATATCATAATTTACTAGATTTCCAAAATATCAATTATATTATAATTCAGACTTCTTCAGGGTCGAAGTTAATACAAGTTATTTCGAAGTTAATACAATAAATAATATGCCATCTTACATCCCTCACCCATTGTAATACTATTTGTTTGCTATCGTTTTAAATGTAATAGTCTAAGTAAAATATGCAAAGATTTTTTTCATAAAAAGAGTTCTTGTCGTGTTTTCAGAGCGATTTTTATGTAAAATAAATTGATTTTAGAGTTTCGATTGTGAGTAGTTGAAGGAACATATTGTCTTAAAATTCGATGTTAGACCGAATTAAATATTCTCATACTTTTTGAATAGCTGAGGAGTGGCACGAATCTTGATTTTTTTTTTCAAAATCTTCAGAAATATTATTTTTCATTAATTTTTATATATTAAAATTTGAAAGACGCATATTTGACGAATCCACAAATTGTTGATGATCATGGAAAAACGTCATATAATTCGGAGAAATTACTTTTCATAATTTTTATCAATTAGAAAAAAACTAAATAAATTGATTCCGTAATTTCGATCGTGAGTATTTGAAGGAAAGTAATGATTAAAAAATATTTTTTTTAAACGAAATAAAATAAATATTCTTATACTTTCTGAATAGCCTTAGCTATTCAGAAAGTATAAGAAGTATGTGATACAAATTTTGATTTTTTTTAATTTTAAACAAATATTATTTTTAATTAATTTTAATATATTTAAATTTGAAAGACGAATATTAGAAAAATGTTCCAATTTTTGGTGATCAAGAAAAAAATTTCATTGAAATCGTTTTCATAATAATTTAGTTTGACCGGTTTTTAATATATTCTTATACTTTCTGAATAGGAGATAGGATAGGTCTGAATAGGAGTGGTATTTATATAGGAGTGGTACGAATTTTGATTTTAACCAAAACTTAAATAATTTTCTTTTTAATTTATTTTTATATATTTAAATATTAAAGAAAAATCCTTAATATTTGGTGGCAAAAAAAATCTTATTTGGAGATTTTGTTTTCATACTAATTTAGTTTTAACTTATTTTTAAAACATTTTTGTACTTTATCTGAGGAATGATACGATTTTTTGCAAATATAAAATATATATCGAAAATTGAAGGGCGAATAATTGAAAAATTCCCGATTTTTGATGTCCAAGAAAACACATGATAATATTGTGTTCATTTTTTTTTCATACTAATTTATTTATATAAATATTTTTAGAAAATTTTAAATATAGGGAAAAGTGGTACGAATTTTGATTTTATGACAAAAAATCATATTTGGAGATTTTGTTTTCATAATAATTTAGTTTTAACCTATTTTTAATACATTTTTGTACTTTATCTGAGGAGTGATACAAATTTTGCAAATATAAAAATATATCGAAAATTGAAGGGCGGATAACTGAAAAATTCCCGACTTTTGATGTTCAAGAATAGAAAATTTTTATTTTTAGAAAATTTTAAATATAGCTGAGAAGTGGTACGAATTTTGATTTTTTTTTCTAAAATTTTACAAATATTATTTTTAATTAACTTTTATATATTTAAATTTGAAAGATAAATATATGAAAATTTTCCAATTTGTGATGGTTAAAAAATCATAAAAATTGTTGTAATGTTTTTGTCAATAATTTGGTTTGAACTGATTTATTGCTCCTTTCGGAGGAGTGATACGAATTTTTTTATTTTTTGTTTTAAATCTTAAAAATATTATATTTAATTAATTTTTAAATATTTATTTTCGAAAAATGGATATTATAAAATTTTCCAATTATTGATGGCCAAAAAATCATAAAATTGTGGGAAATTGTTTATCATAATAATAAAGGGTGATTTTTTAAGAGCTTGATAAGTTTTTTTTAAAAAAAAAAGCATAAAATTTGCAAAATCTCATCGGTTCTTTATTTGAAACGTTAGATTGGTCCATGACATTTACTTTTTGAAGATAATTTCATTTAAATGTTGACCGCGGCTGCGTCTTAGGTGGTCCATCCGCTTAGTCCAATTTTGGCATTTCCACGTTTTTGAGTAACAGAGACCCAATTGGTGCGAACGGCGACGAATCGAAAATTGGTGGTCATCATTACCACTGGCCGATACAGCTGCGATATTTTCTTCAGTTCGCACTCTACGTAAGCGTGTTGGTGGTTTAATGTCCAACAATGTAAATTTGGTGCGAAATTTAGTCACAATAGCCCGAATAGCCGCTTCAGTGGGTCGATTAAACTGACCATAAAATGGAAGCGCGCAATGAACTTTCTTAACAGAGCACGCATTTTGATAATAAAATTCAATAATTTGCAAGCGTTGTTCGTTTGTAAGACGATTCATGATGAAATGTCAAAGCATACTGAGCATCTTTCTCTTTGACACCATGTCTGAAATCCAACGTGATCTGTCAAATACTAATGCATGAAAATCCTAACCTCAAAAAAATCACTCTTTATAATTTAAACTTTAGTCAACAAAAAAAAAAAAAAAAAAACAAAATTTTCTTCGATTTTTTTTCAAATCTTTTTATTTTATTTTTTAACTGACTAAAATTATTTTTTTTATTCGTTAGTTAGCTATGAATTATTTTTGTTTGCTTTTTTCTTTATCTTAAGCTATTTTAAGTATTTCCTAGTAAAAAAATATTTCCAAAAGCAGCCCTATTTAATATGACCATTGGTTGAGCAAAAACATACAAAAAGCAGTAAATGCTACATGAACACGGAAAAAAAATTTTGAATTCAGGACATAGTAATCGATTTAGAAATGAAGTTCATTGCATTCTGACAACTCCTTAGGACATTGTCTTTGGGTAGAGGCTTTGGCCTAATCACTCCTGCTTGAAAACAGTGCCAATAAAGGAGGAGTGAAATTATTTCAATAAACTTTGCAGGTGAGAGAATCCGCTCAAATCATCATCGAAAAAATTATCCATAAAAAGCCTTTTTGTGTTTATTTTATTACTCAGTATGCATCAATGCAAACAAAAATATTTTTTAGGTCTCGGACACAATTTTTTGCACGTCTCCCATAAATCTGAATGAAAAGGAGGAATGCAATATTGAAAATAAAAAATTCTAATGGCATCCCGACGACAAATATATAAAATAAAGAGATCAAAGGACGGATATTTTGTGAAACCATTCATAAGAGGTATGCTTTAACTTCCAAAATCCCCAGGACAAACATATGAAAGAGTAAAATCAATTCATTGGAAGACTTAAGCCTAGCATTATTATTCTAATAAAGACACCCGCAGCTTTAGGCCGCAAATTTTTCAATTTGTGACATATGACTTATGCTTCCTAAACATTATTTCTTGAAAAAAATGTCTGTGCAATATTTTTAATACTTAGTAAACGGCGATAAATATATTCTGCAGAAAAAAATATTAAAATGTTCTTAAAAATCATTGCAAGCCTTAAACCGATCATTATTGTTTTAATAATGACATCAACAACCATAAAAAATATAAAAATAATTGCAGAATATTTTTTGAAATAATAATTCCTACCACAGCAATCATGTTGTGACATTTGATTTTGCTTTGATTCAAACATACAAATTAAGTGTAAGCCAAAAAGTTTCTGTATATATATTATATGGACGACCAGTATGAGCTGGAAAACACAATATTTTATCTAATGTTTGATTTGATTTCTCACCATTGTCTTCTTCTCGACTTATAATATTACAGACAAACGATTCTCAAATTTGTTATGATATTCTGGTAGTGAAATTTCTCAAGCCCTCCAAAATACGCCTATTCAAAATCAAGGCTAAACTTTATCAGTAGAATTTGATCACTGGTGGGTTTATTAAATTTGACAGAGTTATAAATCTTTTTGAGCGAAACGAAAGCATTAGTTTTCCAAAATATCTGTCTAAGTTTATTTTCTATACCGCGTAAACATTTTGAGTTATGGACCACTTTGTAAAAAAACAACTTCAAATTAAGCTTTAATTTAATATCGCAAAAATTAGAATCAATCCAAAAACATACCTTCGGCTAAATCTATTGATAGATACCATAGCGTATGACTATTATTAAGTAATTAATATCAATCATACGCCCTAAAACTTTGTGTAAAGGTTCATTTGAATATCTCAAAACTAGAGCTAATTTGGCCCAAAAATGTAAACGGAACCCGCATGTTGGAACAATTCTATTGATGGATGGACTGTTATTAATTAATGCAAGTTAAATAATATTAATCATACGCTTTGAAACGTTCCAGACAAATTGTTTTGTTTTTATTCGAAAATCTTTCGTAACACTTACAACAATTTCATAGTTTTCGTCCATTTTATAAAAGAGACTTCAAACAAAGATTCATTTGAATATCTCCAAAAAAATAAATAAAGATATTTTGTCAATCTAATCCAAAATTGTACACCATAGCGTATGACTACTGCTAACTTATGCCAGTGAATTAATACCAATCATACGCTCTGTAACGTTTTGCTCAAATTGTTTAATGATTTCTTTTTTTAATCTATCCAATCCAATTCAAAAATCCTGTACAAGTTGTATAACATGGTTTTAAATTCTTAAACCTTTAAATTTGAGCATTTCTACCGATAAGCACCATAGCGTATGATTGTTATTATAATATCAATCATACGGCCTGTAAAGTGTTTTCATCCGATTTTGAAGTTGGGTTTCACTTGGGAATATGTAATTTTCTTATATGTATTTGCTGATATACCCAGACATTTTAAAGACACATATAATATTAAAGAATTCAATTAAAAATGTCCCCTATTTAAGTTCTGTTTAAATAAAAAATAAATTGGCTTCCAATTCTAAATTCTCAAAGAGCAACTTGCTAATTATCTTCCCTATGTTAGTTTAGGTTTGGAAGGATGGTGCTAATTATTATCATCAGCAGGAAATCATTTGTATGCATTTGTATTCCCTGCTGTTGCTTTCGAACTATTGAATAAAATCAAGCGTAAAGGGAAAGTGAGAGATATCGTATCGATATCGATATGGGGGAGAGATAATATTAAATTATTAATTTATTAAACGCTTTCCGATAATAAAGCGAATTAAATAAAGTAAATGTTATGTACTTATGAAATCACAATCACTGAACATTCTTTGATTCGAATGATACTTTAAATGACAATGCTTTGCCTCCTGCTACTTTGAGAATGGAGAATTTATTTTGTTTTAAATCTAAAATTTTCTAATAACTTTCATATGGATTTAAAAATACAGCGTTGAATGATTAATAGATGTTTGTTTGGCCTATTAATTTTCACTACATGGCGTATGATTACTATTAATCACTAGGCCCTGTGGCGTATGATTACTTTTAAGTACTACGCCCTGTGGCGTATGATTACTATTAAATACTACGCATTCCATACAATCACAATCAAACACCCTGTGGCGTATGATTATTTTTAAATATTTCATATTAATTAAAATAACTAATACGCAATTTAACGAGCAATGCTCAAAAACTCCAACACTGCGGTTTTTATTATACTTTTCGTAATAAGTACAATGTGCATTTTCATTATATTTATAGCGAAGGGTTTAAATATGCTGGGCAAAAATGCTTCTGCCCATTTTGCCAACATTATTATGTTCCAAAACGTTTTACCTTAATTGCCCGACATTTAATAACCACCTCAGTTTTTAGAGCCATGCTGATGGAAAAGACCAAAGAGCATATAAGCCATTTGGAAAATGTACATTTCGTATGAAATGGGCATTCAGTTGGAAAGAGATACTACACACACACACAAAAGCGCACAGAAACGCTCGTTCACACAAAAGTAAATAAGCGGAAAATAGAGGAAACAACACGGCTTTGTTAGCGGAGGACGAGCCACGGTGCCAGAGGACGACGAGCACAAGCTTCACATTGAGGGTGGACGGTGGGGGTTTAAGTGCTGGGTGGGTGGGATACCGTTTTGAGTGGCAGTGGCAAGGAACGAAGTCTAAACATTGGTGGTGGCGTAAAACTGTTGACCTATATCTACCGAACGAACGAGAAAAAAAAAAAAAACAAAACGGCAAAAGTGGCAAAGACGACAGCAGCACAGAATAGAATACACAAAAACTAAAGTGTTTACGAAACTCTTCGAAAACATTTAAATGACAACTGAGGCTCTGGCCGGGGAACGGGGTGGGTGAGAGGGGAGTTAACCCGAAAAGAAACTTAAACAGAAACTAAATCAAAAGTGACAGAAACTGCCACAAGAAGAGTGCTGGAAAAAAATGGGACGAACTGAGAAAAGCACTTAATGAGGCAACTTGCGATATTGCGTCACAAAACAGCCAAATGTGTATTTATTCTAGTTCGAGTTGGAAAACAATTGAATTAATTATGGCTGTGCGATTTCACTAATCATTGTAAATTTACAGTTTGTTGGGGCCCACAGCCCACTGTGTGGTTAAATATTGTGGTGTAATTTTTCACATTCGTAGACGTCGTACACATATGTGGGGGCTCTGCATTCCTTGTGTACATACGGCCGATGTATGTCATTCATGTACATAAACAATCAATCTAAATGCTGTGCCAAGTAAGGACGACACACACACAGAGGGACTATCAGAACAGGCAGGCCGAAAGACAGACAGACAAACGGACAGACAGACCTTGTTTAGATCCTATGCGATGCGTTCTTCAGTGCTGCGTGTCATTTCGAAGAAGAGGTTGGGGCTCTGGGTGGAGAAAAAGGGTGTTTTAATTTAGTTTGAAATTTAATGCGAAAATAATTGTTAGATTTCAGATATTTTTTTACAGAGAATATATCGGAGAAAATACAAGGGGCGTATGATTAATAATAAATATTTCCAGTAAATTAAAATCAATCATACCCACTTCTATCTCATCACAAAAACTATATCGAAAAAATACAACGAGGCGTATGATTAATAATAAATATTTTCAGAAAATTAAAATCAATCATACGCACTTTCATCAATATGGTAACAACGTCATCACAAAAACTATATGGAAACAATACAATGAGGCGTATGACTAATAATAAATATTTCCAGAAATTTAAAATCAATCATACGCACGGCTGTCAATATGCTGACAATCTCATCACAAAAACTATATCAAAAAAATAATAATTTAGTTTGAAATTTAATGGGAAAATAATTATTAGATTTCAGGTAATCCTTTTACAGAGAATATATCGAAAATACAAGGAGACGTATGATTAATAATAAATATTTCCAGAAAATTAAAATCAATCATACGCACTGCTATCAATATGAGATTGTTATCTCATCACAAAAACTTTATCGAAAAAATACAAGGAAGCGTATGATTAATAATAAATATTTCCAAAATTAAAATCAATCATACGCACTTCTATCAATTTGCTGACAATCTTATCACAAAAACTATAACGAAAAAAATTCATTCAGAAAATTAAAATCAATCATACGCACTGCTATCAATATGATAACAATCTCATAACAAAAACTATGTCGAAAAAATAATAATTTAGTTTGAAATTTAATTCGAAAATAATTATTATATTTCAGGTAATCTTTCTACAGAGTGTATATCGAAAAAATACAAGGAGGCGCATGATATATAATAAATATTTCCAGATCATAAAATCAATCATACGCACTTCTATCAATATGGTAACAATCTCATCACAAAACTAATTATTAGATTTCAGGTAATCATTTTACAGAGAATATATCGAAAAAAATACGACGAGACGTATGATAAATATTAAATATCTCCAGAAAATTAAAATCAATCATACGCTCTTCTATCAACATGGAAACAATCGCATCATAAAAACTATATCGAAAAAATACAAGGAAGCGTATGATTAATAACAAATATTTCCAAAAATTAAAATCAATCATACGCACTTCTATCAATATGCTGACAATCTCATCAAAAAAACTATATCAAAAAACACAAGGAGGCATATAATTAATAATAAATATTTCCAGATCATAAAATCAATCAATATGAGATTGTTATCTCATCACAAAAACTATATCGAAAAAATACAAGGAGGCGTATGATTAATGATAAATATTTAAAGAAAATTAAAATCAATCAAAAACACTTTTATCAATATAGTAACAATCTCATCTCAAAAACTATATAAAAAACACAGGGTGGC
Organism: Polietes domitor; assembly: GCA_947397865.1. Classification (NCBI taxonomy): domain Eukaryota; kingdom Metazoa; phylum Arthropoda; class Insecta; order Diptera; family Muscidae; genus Polietes; species Polietes domitor. The sequence goes on along the minus strand of OX377620.1, from coordinate 174,922,806 downwards.
TTATGATTAATAATAAATATTTCCAGAAAACTAAAATCAATCATACGCACTCTATCAATATGCTGACAATCTCATCACAAAAACTATATCGAAAAAATAATAATTTAGTTTGAAATTTAATGGGAGAATAATTATTATATTTCAGGTAGTCCTTTTACATAGAATATATCGGAAAAAATACAACGAGCCGTATGATTAATAACAAATATTTCCAGAAAATTAAAATCAATCATACGTTCTTCCCGGAATATTGTAAAAAATCGATGCGTATGTTTAATATTATCCTATATTTCCAGGCATTTTTAATCAATCATTTATTTAAGATCATCATCATCAGTTTTCTATAAATCTCCTGAGAGAAAGTTTATTGAAGAAATCCAACAAAGCGTATGATAAATGTTAAATATTTCCAGAAATTTAAAATCATCAGTTTTCTAGAAATCTCGCTGCAGAGATTCTATCGAGAAAATCCAACAAACCGTATGATTAATATTGAGTATTCCCAAAAATGTAATATCAATCATACGCTTTTCTAGGAATATCGTAAAAACGTTCGACGCATATTTCAACTGAATCATGAATGAAATGAATATTTAAATGAATCACAAATATTTCTCAAATCATCCTCACAAAAAAATTGATGCCTCAGAGCACTTGAATGTTATTAAATATTTTCGGGAATTTGAATTCATTACAAAAAGTTGTATGTTGTATGTAAGCGAATGATTAATAATAGTTATGACAGGAATTTTAAAATCAATCATACGCATTAGAGTCCACAGTGGAAATTGTGATAATATCAAATATTTCTTAGAATTGAAAGAATTGCTTGTGTTTCAAAGAAATAAGATACTGCGTATGGTTAATATTAATTAAATAAAATACGCCTTGCGCTATGAGAAAAAAAAATCTTAAAAAACTTTAATATACGTATACTATAAGAAATTTGTGGAAATGATTTAAATGAAATCCAAAATAAAAAAGTATTTTTCATCGGCATCAGTTTCCCTACAGGGTCACTTAAAACGCGTTTAATCATGGTTGTCTATCTGGAGGATACAAGTTAACCAGACAAAGTGTAAAACCAGACAAGTGTAAACTTTAAATTGTAATACATGTCCAAATACAAAACAATATTTCTCGTTAACAATCTGACTATGTTAAATGGACTGCCGGTTAACTTGGCGAAGACATATTAAAGCCAAAAGAAGTCAAATTAATCTAAAAATCCTACAACTTCATTGGCTGCTTAACCCAAACTCGAAACTAAATCTAGAATACCAATGTACTGCTCTACATTCAAAAGCCATTCAAATATTTTTAATATTCTTGAAGGCTGTCCATTTGGATACAGAAATTTGGATTGATCAGAACGTGGTAAATTGGACGTTTATGCGTATGAGTAATATTAATTAGGAGTGGAAAATAAAATCAATCAAATGCTATCAAATAATAACAGAATAGTGCTCATAATTTTTAAATAAAAATTTCCTTATTTACTTTTTGCATTAGTTCAATTGATTATTTTTCCCTAGAAAACTTCAACTACAGCAACTAGTAAATGAAAAATAATATAAACTATTCATTCAATTTATATGGCAAAACTAGCAACTAATGGAAAGACAATAATAACTTCTTCTAAATAATTGCGGACTCACAATTTGCGATGAATATCAATTAATTCCAGGAATTGTAAAACAAATTAATTGATATGTTCGAGAAACTAAGGAATACCTCACACTAGGAATTGTTTGTATTTGAGTATGAAGGCAAGAAATTATATGCGCTTGAAACTAAGATAAATAAAAAATATAAGATAAATAAATAATAAAAAAGAATAAAAGCCCTTAATTTGATAAATAAATAAATATTTTTTGAGAATGAAAATTTCATCATTTGAGTCTTGTTAGTACTTTTAAAGGAGGAGAGCGAGGTGAGGAAATGAAAAACTGAAAACGCAAGTTAAGTTTTCCTTTTGCCTATTATTTCAGATGTACATCAACCGGTACAATAGTAACGACTTTTTTAAATTGTCAGACGGTGTTATAAGACTCGCTCATTTTAATTAATGCTGCCTGAGTAAAAAGTTGACTTGTTTCCGATTTTTTATTAACAAATTTATTATTTTCTAAGAGTTTTGAATGTAATACATTCGAATTTCAGCTATTCGATCAAGTAATATAAATTAATTAAAATTTATTATTATTATTATATGTATTTCTATTGAGTCTTCCTTTGCATGCTTAATTAAGTGTTAACTTAAATCAGCACTCAGCTAATATGTATGTAGTATTTTAATATAATCAATGAGGCATAGATAAACTAAATACTTTTATTTGTTCAAATGAGTTTGCAGAAGTCTCACATTTTTCTGGATTAATATAAATGTACGACTCTGGCCATGTTATGTTAACAACACTGTGGCTTATGAGAAGTTTTTATATTTTCGCAATCTATTTAAAATTAAACGTTTAATAGAAACCATAAATATATATTTAATCAATTATTATCTAATTAATGAGCAGAAAATTAACCACTTCGAAACCTTATCGATACGTATACTTAATATAAATTCATTTGATTGCAATTAAAATTACTCATACGCATACGTTCATAAATTACAATTTAATCTTGTGCAATTTTTAACAAATTATTTGCACATAAACACAATAAATTAAAAGCAGATATTGGCTTCTGGCACACCACCCACCAACACCCTTTAACTGCTTAATATTCTAGGACTCTGTCATGTGTATCTACTTGTAGCTACATGTGTAACTACAAATTTATGTCTATGTGTGTGTGTGTGTGGGTGTGCCTGTGTGCAAGTACACTTAAGTGTACACAAGCCCTTCCCTCCCCCTTCCCAGTTGCCCCGTCCCTTCATGGCGGAGCCGTTTGTCATTTTTTCGGTTTCTAGCGCACTTCACATGCAACGGGTAAACACAACAAGGATGGCAAATACAAATGGGATTTTTCTAGCAGGCCATAGCATATCTTGTTTCGTTTGTTTTCCTGCTGGCAGGCTTTCCTTGAAATGACACAGTTTTAGGCTGCTGCTTTTTTTCTTGCTCTGTATTTTTTTATTAATTACATCGCTTTGAACACATATGGTTAATTTAACTTGAAATTGGATTACAGTTTTTTTTGGGGGTACAATTTTTCTTTTTTATCTGCTCAGAGCATTTGTAAAATAAACAACATTTCCGCTGAGGAGTAGTTGGGAATTAAAATGAGTTTAGATTGGTAAAAAAATAGTTCGATTTAGTGACAATATTGTTTAGAAGGGGTATGGTAGTTATTTATGTACATTCTTGGACACGAGGGCGTACGATTGTTTATAATAAACGATTTTGTAGAAATTATCGAATATTTCGGCAGTTAATAACGTGATTGCAATATAAATTTATGGAAACAGGGAGTGGATATAGAGCTCTCAAGTGACAAAAATATGAGAACATGCAGTTGGTTATCATTTGCAAAATTAATAACAATTCCGCTAAGGAGTAGTTTAGAATTGAAGTGAGTTTAGATTGTTTAAAAATATTTTCAATGATTAGTAATATTTTATGGAGGGGTAGCTTTGAATTAAACTTATTTTAGAGTGTTAACAAATAATTGGATTTAGTAAAAGGGGGCAGGGGATTATATATGTGTCAGTTAGAATGACTGAGTCACACTTTATCCGTTCTGAAATATACAATGGTTTATGTTTGAGTCAATTGAAAAATATTTTTCCACCGAAGCACAAAACTTTTTTCTTAGAATATTCATAGTAGTAGAATATAAAAAAATCGACAGGTTTGGTGTCTCTACGGGAACCAATACTTTCAGAGGATGTACTGACCACTTGCATTCTTCTCAAAATTGAAAAAAAATTTAACAAACTAAATTTTTAATTTTTTTTTGCAAAAAACGAAAGAAAGCACAAAATATTATATTTCAAAAAGAAAAGAAAATAAACAAGTAAGGAAAGGCTAAAGTCGGGCGGGGCCGACTATACGATACACTCCACTTTCTATCCGAATACAATTCAACTCGGTAAAAAAGTGAAAACGGGAAGAATTTTTGTATGTTTCCTTATCATAGGCTAATATGACCTGGTCCAATTTGTCAAATCGAAAATAATATTTGTATCGGGGCTATATCCAAACATGGAATAAAGTGACTAACTTTCAAAATAAGTTCTTCCAGTTCAAATATTACGTGTTGTGGTCACTTCAAAGAAATTCGGAGAAAATTCGTGGTTTCTGGGGCGGAAAAATTCTATCCGGGAGCGAAATTTGTATTGTATCTATATGTAAATCTGAACCGATCTGACTCATTTTCACCATGGGTGTTTCTAGTTGAAATATAAGATATTTTGAAAGAGATCTGTTAAAATATGTGGTTTATAGAGTGGAAAAAGTGAAATCGGGAGAGAAATTTGTGTGGCAGCTATATATAAATCTGAACCGATCTGGCCCATTTTTACCACAGGTGTTTCTAGTTCAACTATAAGATGTTTTGCCAATTTTGAAGCAAATCTGGTAAATATGTGGTATATAGAGCGGAAAAAGTCAAATTGGGAGCGAAATTTGTATGGGAGCTATATATAAATCTGAACCGATCTGACCCATATTCATCATGGGCGTTTCTAGTTGAAATATAAGATAGTTTGCCAAATCTGAAAACAATCTGATACAATATGTGGTTTCTAGAGCGGAAAAAATCAAATCGGGAGCGAAATTTGTATGGGAGCCATATATAAATATGAACCGATCTAACACATTTTTACCACAGGTGTTGCTAGTTGAAAAATAAGATGTTTTTCCAAATCTGAAGACAATCTGATACAATTTGTGGTTTCTAGAGCGGAAAAAATCAAATCGGGAGCGAAATTTGTATGGGAGCTATATATAAATCTGAACCGATCTGACCCATTTTTACCAGAGATGTTTCTAGTTGAACTATAAGATGGTTTGCCAATTTTGAAGAAAATCTGTTAAAATATGTGGTATCTAGAGTGAAAAGAGTCAAATCGGGAGTGAAATTCGTATGGGGGCTATATCTAAATCTGAACCGATTTTCTTCAAATTAAATAGCGTTCGTTCTTATCCCGAAAAACTTCGTTGTGCAAAGTTTCATTTGGTTCTGTGTACAATTGCGACCTGTATCGTGATTACAAGAATAAATGGACAGACAGACAGACAGACGGACATCGCTAAATCGATTCAAAAAGTGATTCTAAGTCGATCGGTATAATTAACAATGGGTCTATCTCTCTTCCTTTTGGGTGTTACAAACAAATGCACAAAGACATAATACTCTCGTGGAGTGTATAAAAATATGTATAAATATTTACAGGTTGCTCGCCTAGAAACTTTATATTGAAATTATTATTTACTTTTCAAATATTTTCATATTATATGTTATTCAAATTAACAGAATCACCTAAAATGGACATTAAAAATGTAGACCACTTTCAAACTAACACTAATGACAATTTTGGTGTGCATAAAATGAGAAATGTCATTGTAACGGTACATTTTTTATAAATATCAAAAAGAAAAGTTCTTAAATTAGAGACCTGATCAAATTAAAGAGGAAATTTTGGATATCTCTTTTTTGGATTTTTGACTTTGACCACTATCATTCTAAAGAGTGATTTTTTTGAGGTTAGGATTTTCATGCATTAGTATTTGACAGATCACGTGGGATTTCAGACATGGTGTCAAAGAGAAAGATGCTCAGTATGCTTTGACATTTCATCATGAATAGACTTACTAACGAGCAACGCTTGCAAATCATTGAATTTTATTACCAAAATCAGTGTTCGGTTCGAAATGTGTTTCGCGCTTTACGTCCGATTTATGGTCTACATAATCGACCAAGTGAGCAAACAATTAATGCGATTGTGACCAAGTTTCGCACTCAGTTTACTTTATTGGACATTAAACCAACCACACGAATGCGTACAGTGCGTACAGAAGAGAATATTGCGTCTGTTTCTGAGAGTGTTGCTGAAGACCGTGAAATGTCGATTCGTCGCCGTTCGCAGCAATTGGGTTTGTGTTATTCGACCACATGGAAGATTTTACGCAAAGATCTTGGTGTAAAACCGTATAAAATACAGCTCGTGCAAGAACTGAAGCCAAACGATCTGCCACAACGTCGAATTTTCAGTGAATGGGCCCTAGAAAAGTTGGCAGAAAATCCGCTTTTTTATCGACAAATTTTGTTCAGCGATGAGGCTCATTTCTGGTTGAATGGCTACGTAAATAAACAAAATTGCCGCATTTGGAGTGAAGAGCAACCAGAAGCCGTTCAAGAACTGCCCATGCATCGCGAAAAATGCACTGTTTGGTGTGGTTTGTACGCTGGTGGAATCATTGGACCGTATTTTTTCAAAGATGCTGTTGGACGCAACGTTACGGTGAATGGCGATCGCTATCGTTCGATGCTAACAAACGTTTTGTTGCCAAAAATGGAAGAACTGAACTTGGTTGATATGTGGTTTCAACAAGATGGCGCTACATGCCACACAGCTCGCGATTCTATGGCCATTTTGATGGAAAACTTCGGAGAACAATTCATCTCAAGAAATGGACCGGTAAGTTGGCCACCAAGATCATGCGATTTGACGCCTTTAGACTATTTTTTGTGGGGCTACGTCAAGTCTAAAGTCTACAGAAATAAGCCAGCAACTATTCCAGCTTTGGAAGACAACATTTCCGAAGAAATTCGGGCTATTCCGTCCGAAATGCTCGAAAAAGTTGCCCAAAATTGGACTTTCCGAATGGACCACCTAAGACGCAGCCGCGGTCAACATTTAAATGAAATTATCTTCAAAAAGTAAATGTCATGGACCAATCTAACGTTTCAAATAAAGAACCGATGAGATTTTGCAAATTTTATGCGTTTTTTTTAAAAAAAAAGTTATCAAGCTCTTAAAAAATCACCCTTTAATTGGATATTTGAAAAGTATTGCTTTCAATAGGGGATCGTTGAATAAGTTCACTAAAAGTGGTGTCTCAGAAGCAATTTTGAATTTATGGGACTCTAGGGCGTATAATTGATATTATTATGGAATATGTTGGAAAATATGGAATAACTTGGGAAGTAATAAAACAATTCCTTTACCAGTTGGGTATTTGAAATAAAAACAATCCATGTTTTAATTTGAGCGACTCTAGGTCGTATAATTGATATTATTATAGCGAACGAAGGAATTTGTGAGCTAGTAGCATCCTTTCGAAATTTTTATTTAAGCATTTTAATATGGTACTCTCACTATTATATTTATTTTGCCAATAGCATTTTCCAATATTTTTGTAGTGTTTCTTGATCTAATTACACTGTCCAAGAGCATTTTTGGAACAGACTAGCGACCCTATTATACTAAGTGAAAAAATGTTGTATGTTAATGTCTGAGCTCCTCTCTTTTAGGGTCAATTTGACCCCTTTTTCCAGAAAATAAAATAAATTTTTTTTTAGTTTTTTTGTTTGTATTTTTTGGTCTGTAATCAATATTTGCTTTGAACTGGGATATTGTCCTGGCTCAAGACTCTAGGGCGTATAATTGATATTATTATAGAATATGTTGGAAAATATGGAATAACTTGGGAAGTAATAAAACAATTCCTTTACAAGTTGGGTATTTCAAAGGCAGGGAATATTCCAACAGATATAGTGAAATAAAAACAATCCATGTTTTAATTTGAGGGACTCTAGTTCGTATAATTGATATTATTATAGCGAATGAAGGAATTTGTGAGCTAGTGGCAGCCTTTCGAAATTGTATTTAAGCATTTTAATATGGCACTCTCACTCTTATATTTATTTTACCAATAGAATTTTCCATTATTTTTGTAGAGTTTCTTGATCTAATTACATTGTCCAAGAACATTTTGTGGAACAGACTAGCGACCCTATTATACTAAGTGAAAAAAAATGTTGTATGTTAATGTCTGAGAGAATTCTTTTTGTCAGAACTATATTGTGGAAGATATTAACTCTCTAGCTCCTCTCTTTTAGGGTCAATTTGACCCCTTTTTCGAGAAAATAAAATAAATTCCTTTTAGTTTTTTTTGTTTGTATTTTTTGGTCTGTAATCAATATTTGCTTTGAACTGGGATATTGTCCTGGCTCAAGATTCTAGGTCGTATAATTGATATTAATATAGCGAACGAAGGAATTTGTGAGCTAGTGGCAGCCTAACGCAGCCTTTCGAAATTTTTATTTAAGCATTTTAATATGGTACTCTCACTATTATATTTATTTTACCAATAGCATTTTCCAATATTTTTGTAGAGTTTCTTGATCTTATTACACTGTCCAAAAGCATTTTTGGAACAGACTAGCGACCCTATTATACTAAGTGAAAAAAATGTTGTATGTTAATGTCTGAGAGAATTCTTTTTGTCAGAACTATATTGTGGAAGATATGAACACTCTAGCTCCTCTCTTTTAGGGTCAGTTTGACCCCTCTTTCGAGAAAATAAAATAAATTCCTTTTAGTTTTTTTGTTTGTATTTTTTGGTCTGTAATCAATATTTGCTTTGAACTGGGATATTGTCCCGGCTCAAGACTCTAGGTCGTATAATTGATATTATTATAGCGAACGAAGGAATTTTTGAGCTAGTGGCAGCCTAACGCAGCCTTTCGAATTTATTTTTTAAGCATTTTAATATGGTACTCTCACTCTTATATTTATTTTACCAATAGCATTTTCCAATATTTTTGTAGAGTTTCTTGATCAAATTACACTGTCCAAAAACATTTTTGGAACAGACTAGCGACTTATAATTCCGAAAGGATATGTTTAGTAGATTATTTTTTGTAGAATAAACTTATAGTCCAGCTGGTTTGAGTTTATTTTTACAGTGGGTCAAAGTTTTCATTTTTTTGGTCGAAGGGAGCATTTTACTAAGTGAAACAAATTTTTGTAAGTTAATGTCTGAGAGAATTCTTATTGTCAGAACTATATTGTGGAATTTTATGAGGATCATTTTTGTGGAAGATATTAACGCCCTAGCTCCTCTCTTTATGGGTCAATTTGACACCTTTTTCGAGAAAATAGAATAAAGTCCTTTCAAAAAGGAATTTTAAAGATTAAAATGTTTTACGAAAAATATTGTCGGAGTCGCGAAAAAGGCTGCAGTTGTTAAAAAAAAACAAAATTGCATTTATGTATACTCTCTCTATCTGGGTTTCTGAAACAATTCTGTCACAAATATTCCCGATTTAGTCAGCAATCATATGCCAAAAAATATTTAGGTATTCTCTATTATAAGTTATGCGGGTTTTTCCAATTTTTTTCACAATTTTTGACTTTATAGCGAACATTTATGACATTTCTATTTTGTTCCAATCAAAAAGTCTTAATTAGTTGGACAGTGTTATTGAACAGTTTGTCAACTGTGTTGGATACGTTAGAAATTGACCCTTAAGAAAGATCAATTATTTTTTTTTCTATCTCAAGTTGTAGTAATATAGAGAAACTACACCCACGACAATGGTAAATTTGGAAAAAAAGCTTCTTTCTAGCTTATAACGCCGAAAATATTGCATCTTCGCAACAATTGACTGTAAACCTGTGTAATCTTGTTGGATATTGACTTATGTCCCTTCTACGTTGTGGGATCTTCCAAATTTCATGGCCATATTATATACAAGAGTTTTGTATAGTTTAAATCAGTCATACGCACTATTGGAAAGACAATTTACTATTAATAATAATCATACGACACTATGGCAATAAAATCGTATTCCAATAGGTGACGGTTTTTAATTTAAAGGACTCTAGGGCGTATAATTGAGATTATTATGAGCATTGAAAGAATCTTTGGAATAACTTAAAAAAAAATAAAAAACCAATGCCACATCCAGTTGGCAATATCAAAGGTAGGTGTGTTGGCTATAAATAAATTCCCTTAGATACACTGTGAGAAATGATCTACTGCAGTTTTGTAGTCCTAAATAGGATTTTTAAAATTGCTGTCATTTTAAATGTTTTCCTTGTTTGAAAATGGTACATTACTAAACTCTGTCTGCCTTCAAATTGCTTGTTAAACGAAACAATATTGCCCCAGTATTGCTATATGACCAGTTTTGCGAAATCCATTTTCTTGTAATGAATTTTTAACATCCCCTCCCAGGATATAGCATAAAGCCAATACATGTTTAAAGTAAATTGAGATTTTTATCTCTCCGAGACTTTAATTGAAACTTTTAGCGAATGCAATGAGTGTCCTTTCCGGCATTGCATTCATTTCACACACAGTCCCACCACTGTGTATGTCCATGTCAACTGTCGTGATAAGAATAAAGCTCGCTCGGTGCATTCAGTGCCCTGCATTGTTGTGCTTACTATTGATCCTTATAAACCACTTCGACAAATTGCAAGCAAACACAGAGCAATAATTGTTATGATAGAAATCAATAAAATTTTATAAAAACGAGCCACAATGTATATTGTGTATAGAAATGCAGAAACAAGGCCAATAGCAACAATAAAACAACAACAACAAGAACAACAACAGAAACGGAAAATGCAATTTTTATAGAGCTCTTTTGTGTTATATGGCCTCATGTCATTGCAATGGCAATTTCAGCGAGCAAATCGACAAGACGAAAAGCAAAACCTTAATTCCATTTTTCCTGTTCAGTGTTATTTCCAAATGGTATTATTTTTTTGTGTTATTAAAGAAGCAGAGGAGAGGTGAAGTGAATTGTTCAGACTTCGAGTGGTTCGAGTGCTGCACAATCGTGTGCCCCGGGTTTCAGTAGTTTCCGAAGTAGAAGTGCTGTGAACGTGTGGCACTAACAAACACATCGAGTTCAGCTTTCAGTTCGACTAGTTTTTTAGGTTAACGTTTGTCACACCAATTCATATTTAATATGTTTCCTAGTTTTTTTTCCAGCACTCTCTTTCAGTTCAGCAGAATCTACCCACCCAACCCCTACAAAAATCTTCAGTCATCGGTGTTGTTGTTTTCTTGCCTCTGTGGTCGGGCAGAAAGGAAATGTGCATATACGTATGTCTGTATACATAAAAGAAATATATATCTCTGTGTCTGCTCATAAAACTGCAGCTAAATATATGAGCTGACATACATAAGCTTTTTACACACTACACTCGACGTATACATAGTATTACTTTCGACTTTTATGCTCTAGCGTACAAAAGAAAATAAATGAGCAAATAAAGAAGTGTTGCCGGGTAGGTGTGTTTTCTTTTCTGATACAACAGAAAACTGTGGATTCTACTGGCTAAAGCCAACGACTTGGGAATATGGTCCGTTATGTGGTCATATACCCTACACTAAAATTATAGGGCTGATATAATAAACCACTGATCGGAAAATAGTTTAAAGTGAAACAGGAACCATTGTAACCCAGGGCGTATAAGTAATTTTAATTTAACTCAAGTGAATTCATATTAATCATACGCAATGGGCTAGTGTCAGTCAGCCTATCACAGAATTTCGAATTTTTTAAGCAATTCTAAGAATTTGTATTGAAGAGGTACTTTCACTTCTATATTTCTCCCTAGATTTCCCTGAAAAAAAAATATTTTTTAACTTTTTGGAATTTCCTGAGTTTTTTATCATTCCGAGGTTTTTAAATATCTCGTTCTCTAGTTTTCTGATAAATTTCTAAGCTGCTTACCAACTGAGTTAGAAACATTTTTACCCCACTAAGACTCCTACTGTACACCTACAAGTACACTTGATTTTAACTTAACTCAAGAGAATTCGTATTAATCATACGCCTTAGGCTAGTGTCAGTCAGCCTATCAAAGTATTTCGAATTTTTATTTCAGCAATTTTAAGAATTTTTATTTAAGCGGTACTCTCACTTCTATATTTCTCCCTAGATTTCCCTAAAAAAATATTTTTTAACCTCTTGGCCTTTCCTGAACTTTGTAGCTTTCCGAGGTTTTTAAATATTTCGTTCTCTAATTTTCTATCACTTCAATTAAATTACTAAACTGATTGATTGCCAACCGAGTTGTAAACCACTTAGACTCCTACTGTACCCCTAAAAGTATAATTGATTTTAATTTAACTCAAGTGAATTTGTATTAATCATACGCCTTCGGCTAGTGTCAGTCAGCCTTTACCAGAATTTCGAATTTTTATTTAAGCATTTCTAGAAATTCCTGAAAATTAATTAATTAACTTTTTCCATCTCTCCTGAATTAACTAACTAACTAACTCAGACTTCTAATTTTCTATTTAAGCTTTTTTAATAAGTTACTCTCACTTTTATATCCTTACCTAGATTTCCTGAAAATGTATTAATTAACTTTCTATATTTCCTAAATATTTTATCATTCCGAATTTGTATACAAATTGAAATGAAATAAATTACTGAACTGATGGCCAACTGTGTTGGAAAAATTGGAAAATGCCCTTTTAAGGTAAACAAAATTAAGCTATTGTACACCTACACGTATAATTGATTTTAATTTAACTCAAGTGAATTCATATTAATTATATGCCTTGGGCTATTGTCAGCCAAACCCAGGGTTTCGAATTTTTTAATTCAAGCATTTTATATTTATCCCTGTATATCCATAAAAAATATTTTTTTTTATTTTAGGAATTTATAATTTTCCTAAAGTTTTTGTAACTTTTGCGTTTTGTGTAAGCAATTTTTTTTCTTTAATTTTTTTTATAGATTTTTGTTCTAATTACTGAACAAATTGTCATCTATATTGGAAATGTTGGAAATTTGTCATTAAGGAAGATTAAGTATTTCTCAAGACATAGTCAAAGAGAAACCCAGACATAGTCAAAGAGAAACCCACGACAAACGAAAATTTGGAAAAAAAACAATTGTATATTTGAACTGAGATATTGTCCTGGTTCAAAACCATTTTGCATCTATATTTTATAGAATGTAAATTTATTTAAAATTTTTCTAATAACATTGCATCTTGTCTGTAAACCTATATAATCTCATTGGATAATACCTTATATGTCTTTAATATTAAATGATCTTCCATATTTCATGTAAATATAATATAATTAAAAACAATCATACGCCCTATTGGAAGGACAATTTACTATTGATAATAATCATACGCCACTATGGCAAAAAACTGGAACCCAATAAGTGACGGTTTCATAAAGACGTCTTTAAATTATGTAAATTCGGCGAATTGGACTGGATTGCATTTTTACCACTCTTAAAGATAAGCAGCTATTTCTTTTTAAACAAGATACAAATCGTTGAGAATGTTGTATATACATATGTTGACCTTCATCCCTTTAAAATTGTGGGATTTTTCATATATAATGTGAATATTATGAGTTTATAAAGTGTTTTATTTTAATTGTAATCAATCATACGCCCTATTGGAAGGACAATTTACTATTGATAATAATCATACGAAACTATGGCAAAAAATCGGAACCCACTAAGTGTCGACTTCATAAAGACGACTTATGAATTATATAAATTGATTAGATTGAATTTTTTACCACTACTGTAGATCTACAGCTATTTCTTAATCATTATTGCCATTAAAAACACTATTTTTATAGTGATAATTTACAAATTTTGAAATTTATTGTGGTGTCTATTTTCGGTTTCTGAGCCCAAAGTGCATGCGACCAAAATTTGAAATATCGAAAAAATGTATTAGATTATTTTTAAATATGTTTTTCAAGCAACAAATCGTTGTGAATTATTTTTTAACTTTCTTTCCATTTCTGAGGGTAAAGAATGTTGATTATTTTGAAAATTTCTGTTTCAGATCTGAAACTGCATCAGGCAAAAAAAATCATATTTAAAAAAAATATTTAGATATTTTCCAAGTACAAATTACATTAGGAATCTATATTCCTTGACTACATATGGTTGTATCGTGATTGTACGTTTTTCTATTTTCCATGTGAATAGCGTAATATTTTAATTATTGCATCAATTCAAATCGATCATACGCCCTACAGGATGACCAGTTAAACATTAATAATAATCATACGTCACCATGGACAATACTAGAAAAAATCAAAGACTGAAAAATATGTATATACAGTCAAATAAGCTAGGCTGGATTTGTTTTTCCATTTCTGTGGATCTGGAACATTTTCCATTTTTCTACAGATTTTTTAAGAAAACCCTTTTTGTTTCTTGGGATGGTTTAAAACATTGAAAGTTTGAAATTTTTATTTATTAGCAATAAGGTGGGGGAAATGTAATCATTCTGCTGTAGTTTTTAATGAAAAACTAATTTCACAAGTATAACAAAAGCTTTTCATTAAAAAAAAAACTTTGGATGATTACTTTTGCCCACCCTCTATATTACTTATTTAAAAGAATTATGCTGCTGTTCCGATCTATATGTTATTTATGTTTCGCTGGCTGTTCTGATATCCCACAATATTTCAGATAGAGCATACGCCTCATAGCACTAATGTTTCGTATTCATATCAATCATACGCCAATATGGCCCACAATAGATGTAGACTTAAAAAATGTGTTCTTAGGTTGTTTATTTTAAATATCTTCACTTATTCCCCAATCTTCGATTTTCAGTCGCTTTAATCTAATATTTTTTGCTTCCAAATAGCTCCCCCACTCACCGGTTTGTATCACCGCCCAAAAAGCCTAATCTCAACTTAGTTTTCTTCCTTTCAATTTGGTTTCATTGTCATTCGCATTAACCTGTTTTTTACGCTCTTTTGAACTTTTAAACTTCCCCAGCATTGGTGTCAAGCAAAAAAAGAAAAGATTTTGCACACAGGAAAAAAACAACTACAGCACAATACACAAAAGCGGTATACCATGCACGCCGAGGAACAGAGCAACCACACCTTTTCAAAAGGAAGAAACCCCCTAATAAAAGATGCAAAGATGCACAAATGCTTCCAAAAAAAAAAACAACAACCGAGCACAGTGCAAGCACCCTGCTTTGTATATGCATTGAATAGTTTTTTCGAGCACGGAAAAAAACCTCACATAAATCCTGCAAAAGTGCATATGAGTTCATTTATTTAACGACCTTAAGACACTGGGCGAAGTTTTTGCGACAAGGCAAGGCAATTTCGAAAAAATGCTGAACGAAAACAAGTCTTATCTATTTTCGCAGAAGAAAAGGATGCACTAAAACTCTTAGGATTTACAGGATTCACTATTTGTTTTGTGACTTTCAGCAGGAGATTTGTTTTTGATTGTATAAATATTTTACAGGATACTGGCAGTGCTAAATGGAGAGGATTTTTTCTAACAATAGAAAAATATATAGGTAATATATTTGAATACTGAGATTATATATAAATCTATGAGTTTGAAACTACAGAAATTCATGAAATATTGGGATTTTCTCATACATTTATATTTATTTAAAATTATTATATTTATATTCAATTAATAAAAAATTTATCAGAATGGAAATGTTGCCCAATCATTCATTTTGTTACTGAATACCTGTGCCCAAGTACGTATACATAGTTGTAATTAGGTAAATTAAAATTAATATCAATCATACGCTCAAATTCACTTTGTTGTTGAACAACTGTGCCCAAAGACGTATACTTAATATTAATAAGGTAAAATTGAATTAATCATACGCTGAAATGCTGGATGAACGAAAACAAGTCTTATCTATTTTCGCAGAAGAAAAGGATGCACTAAAACTCTTAGGATTTACAGGATTCACTATTTGTTTTGTGACTTTCAGCAGGAGATTTGTTTTTGATTGTATAAATATTTTACAGGATACTGGCAGTGCTAAATGGAGAGGATTTTTTCTAACAATAGAAAAATATATAGGTAATATATTTGAATACTGAGATTATATATAAATCTATGAGTTTGAAACTACAGAAATTCATGAAATATTGGGATTTTCTCATACATTTATATTTATTTAAAATTATTATATTTATATTCAATTAATAAAAAATTTATCAGAATGGAAATGTTGCCCAATCATTCATTTTGTTACTGAATACCTGTGCCCAAGTACGTATACATAGTTGTAATTAGGTAAATTAAAATTAATATCAATCATACGCTCAAATTCACTTTGTTGTTGAACAACTGTGCCCAAAGACGTATACTTAATATTAATAAGGTAAAATTGAATTAATCATACGCTGAAATGCTGGATGAATTGATGGCAGTGTGATATCAAGGATCTAGAAATTTGTAAATTGACGAAATGATTCATCGAATTACTAGTTTTCAAAATATCTTGGCTTCTATCAAACTTTTTGCGAATTTTAAATTATTTCAGTTCAACGCAAAATATCTAAAAATTATTCGTTTATTTACGTCCTCGAAATTGTCATTCACTTATTCACACAAGTGTCATGCTCCATTTTCCATGTACCGTGGGGAGGAGGACTGGGCGGTGCAATTTTTCCAAAAAATCCATGAATTTTTTACATTCACTAAACATGAATGCTGCTGCACTTGACACTCTCTCGCTCCCACGCTCACTCTCGTTTACCGTTTCCACAGCCTTGCATAGTTTCTATCTTTTCTCAGATTTTTGTGAAGTTTCCAGCCCCCTTCCTCAATAGGATTAAATTCATTATGAAAGTATGCGTTTATGCACCAACAAGGTGGGTGCAACAAAATCGACGTAATTTCTTCAAGAGTAGCAGTCTATTACACTCATGTTTCCTGCTTCTACCCCCCCGCCGGCATAACAAAATATTCATAATACTTTAAGCCCTCAAAAACGAAACGAAAAAAAAAACAAAACAATTTGCAAATATGAGGAAAGGAAAAAAAGCAGGATAAGTCTTAAAGTTATGTATGAGTAATTGGTATAATATTCCAAATGCGTTGTGAAAAAGAATACGAAGCCAACGTTATAAGCGGAAAAAGCCAAGATAGTCATGGCACTAACGCATACGAGTAGCAGCAAATGGTCACGTAGTCCGATACAAGGCAAAAGAGCATAACAAACATTTTATATCTTTGCAAGAGAGAGAACAAATTTACAGAGCAAAAAACTTCAGAAATTTGGAAAATAAAAACACTATAGCATGGAAACTACTTTGCACACATGAAAGAGTGGCATTTGTGCTGAAAGAAGAGATATACGAGAAATATTTTGATTTGGCAGTTTTTCCACATCAATTCATTTTCTTTTTTAAACGATAAATATTTATTGAAGTGCATCTTAATATTTAAAATGAATCTTAATGCTAATTTATGGGAATTTCTAATATGGTCTTCTTTCTCATAAGTTGAAAATATAAATTGATAAAAATATAAAACGTAATAACACTTAAACTACTTTGCACACATGAAGAAATTGGAGATATTCTAAAACAGGCGGTGTTTCATAAACATTCTGCGTTTTCACTTTTGCTAAATCAATTCTTTTACTGGATAAAAATGCAAAGTGAATCTTAATATTTAAAACTAAATTTAATGCAAATTTATGGGAATTTCTAATATGGTCTTCTTTCTCATAAGTCGGAAATATAAATTCGAAAAAATATAAATAAATAAAAATATAAAACATAATAACACTTAAACTACTTTGCACACATGAAGAAGTTGGAGATATTCTAAAAGAGGAGATGTTAAGTAAGCAATCTGTGTTTTCAGTTTTGCTATATCAATTATTTTACTAGGAAAAAATGACAACTATTATTAATAGATATCTAAAATTTGGGTGAAACATATATGCGGTATGAGCGATTTTATTAAAATTAATTATGACATCACCCCCCCCCCCTCATGTTACTATATATAATTAGCATTATAACATCGATAATAAAGGGTGATTTTTTAAGAGCTTGATAACTTTTTAAAAAAAAAAAAACGCATAAAATTTGCAAAATCTCATCGGTTCTTTATTTGAAACGTTAGATTGGTCCATGACATTTACTTTTTGAAGATAATTTCATTTAAATGTTGACCGCGGCTGCGTCTTAGGTGGTCCATCCGCTTAGTCCAATTTTGGCATTTCCACGTTTTTGAGTAACAGAGACCCAATTGGTGCGAACGGCGACGAATCGAAAATTGGTGGTCATCATTAACCCTGGCCGATACAGCTGCGATATTTTCTTCAGTTCGCACTCTCCGTAAGCGTGTTGGTGGTTTAATGTCCAACAATGTAAATTTGGTGCGAAATTTAGTCACAATAGCCCGAATAGCCGCTTCAGTGGGTCGATTAAACTGACCATAAAATGGAAGCGCGCAATGAACTTTCTTAACAGAGCACGCATTTTGATAATAAAATTCAATAATTTGCAAGCGTTGTTCGTTTGTAAGACGATTCATGATGAAATGTCAAAGCATACTGAGCATCTTTCTCTTTGACACCATGTCTGAAATCCCACGTGATCTGTCAAATACTAATGCATGAAAATCCTAACCTCAAAAAAATCACTCTTTACTTTGCACACAAGATATAATGCAACATATTCAGAAAGGAGATATGTTAATTAAACATTCTGTTCTTTTAGATTTTCTATATCAATTCGTTTTCTTGTTTAAATGACAAATGTTTATTATCTGCATTGTTGTCTTTTTTTTTCATAAATCGAAAATCTAGCATTAAACGCCCCATAGCATCGAAACTAATTTGCACACATGATAAAGTGCAACATATTCAGCAAGAAGAGATGTTAAATAAACATTCGGATTCTTCAGTTCACCTATATCAATTAATTTCCATGAAAATTGCAAATGTATAGTAATAGGTATCGTAATGTGGTCTTTTTCTAATAAATCGTAAACCAAAAGCCTTATACCACTGATACTACTTTGCACACGTTAGAAAGTGGAACGTAATCGGAAAGTAGAGATGTAAAAGAATCATTATGATCTGACAGTATTCCTATATCAATTCGACTTCTTTTTTAACAGGCAAATGATTATTAACGGCGAATGTGATATTTTTGCTCATAAATTGAAAATCTGAAATTAAAAGCTTAACGTGCCGATACTACATTGCACACATGAAAATGTGGAATATATTCTGAAATTAAAGCTCCCAAAGAAACATTCTGTGCTTTCAGTTCTCCTATATCAATTCGATTTCATGTCTAAATGATAAATGTATATTAATAGGTTGCTGTAATGTGGTATTTTTCTAATACATCATAAACCAAAAATTAAAAGCCTCATACCACCGATACTACTTTGCACACATGAGAAAGTGGAACATATTCTGAATGAAGAGATGT
This sequence comes from Polietes domitor, assembly GCA_947397865.1. NCBI lineage: Eukaryota > Metazoa > Arthropoda > Insecta > Diptera > Muscidae > Polietes > Polietes domitor. The sequence goes on along the minus strand of OX377620.1, from coordinate 174,903,658 downwards.
TAAGTTAGATCTAAAATTAAAAGCCTTATAGTGCCGAAACTAATTTGCACACATGAGAAAGTTGAATATATTCTGAAAGCAGAGATGTAACAGAAATATTCTGTTTTCACAGTTTTCTTATATCAATTCGATTTCTAGTTAGAAATGCCAATTACTATTAATAGGTATACGTAATGTGGATGGTGTAAGTGTCTATGTACATATGTGATATGAGTAATTAAATTTTTAATTATTTATAACCCAGTAACGCCTATACTACTTTGCACACATGACAAAGTGTAATATATTCTGAAAGAAGAGTTGTATAAGAAACATTATGTTGATTCAGTTTTCCTACATCAATTCGTTTTCTAGTTTAAATGGTAAATGTTTAGTAATAGTTATATGTAAGGTGGTTGAAATATATGTAAATATAGTGGTAAGTGGTATAGGAAATTTCAGTTACTTATACCCCATGTTTGTTACTTTTTTATAGGTATTTGTAATGTGGGTAAATATATGTGTTTACATTCATATATTCACCATGTATAATTTGCATTGTAGCATCGATAATACTTTGCACACACGAGAAAGTGCAACATATTCTGAAAGATGTGTTGTTAAATAATCATTCTGAATTTTCGGATTTCCTGTATCAATTCGTTTTCTGGTTTAAACGGCAAATGTTTATTAATAGGTATCTGCACTAAAATTAAAAACTTTATATCTCCAATACAACTTTGCACACATGAAAAAGAGGAATATATTCTGAAAATAGAGATGTGAAATAAACTTTCTGTTCTTACAGTTTCCCTAGATCAATTCGTATTCTCTTTTAAAAATCAAATACTTATTAATAAATAATAATAATAAATATTTATTTTTTTTCATAAATCGAATATGTGAAGTAAGCTATAAGTGTTTACCGTACACTTTTATTATATTGTTATTAAACTTTGATTTATAAGAGTTATAGAATTGATATAGGGAAACTGATCGATACTGTTATTTTATTTGACAATCCTCCTTCGCAGTCTATTGGAGTTTCCAATGTGTGCAATCAAAGTTTGAAAATAAAATTAAGTTTGTATAGCCTCACTTTATAAAAACGAAGTTTTGGTCTTAGAAATCGAAAATTTTATTGGGTTATTATATTTCTTTTATTTAAAAATTAGCCCCGCAAAAAAAATGTTAAGAAATTTACTGAAACTTTGCAATAATTTTCTCGAAACTTAGTTTAAGTTAAGAGAACGGAGAAATGGAAAATGTTTGTAACAATTTTTTCCTTAGAATTGAGGCGTTATAGGATTATTGAGAGTATTAAGAAATTATTTTCCTTAAATTAATATTAATATTTCATTTTAAACCTATAAGCCAATTGATATAGGACAACTGAACAATACTATTTTCTTATTTGAGACCTTACTTTCGGAATATTTTTGCTTTTCCTATGTGTGCAATCAAATTTTGAAAACAAAATCAAATTTGTATTGACTTTCTTAATAAATTTCATTTGAAATAAGTCAACGTCGTGGTATTAAAAATCGAAAGATAATTAAGAAATTATTTGGAATCTATCGTAAAACAGCATGACCAACTAAGGGTTTCCCCCTTATCATACCTTTTTCTTATAATAAAATATACAATTCCCTTCTTAAACGTGTAAGAGAATTGATATGGAAAAGCTGAGCAATACTGTTTTCTTATTTGAGACCCTACTTTCGGAATATTTTGGATTTTCTAATGTGTGCAATCGAGTTTTGAAAACAAAATTAAATTTGTATTGACTTTCTTACAAACGACATTTTTGTCTCAAAAATCGAAACATTTAAAGATAATTAAGAAATTATTTCGAATCTATCAAAATACTGACTGACTAACTAAGACTTTTCCCACTTATCATACCTTTTCTTATATTAATATTAAATTTAATTTTAAGCGTATAAACGAATTGATACGGGATAATTGAACAACATTGTTTTCTTATTTGAGACCCTACTTTTGGAATATTTTGGATTTTCCAATGTGTGCAATCAAATTTTGAAAACAAAATTGACTTTCTTACAAAAGACATTTTTGTCTCAAAAAATCGAAACACTTAAAGATCGATAAGAAATTATTTCGAATCTATCATAACACAGCATGAACAACTAAGACCTTGCACACTTTCATATCCTTTCCTTATATTATAATTAAATTTCATTTTAAATGTAGATGCGAATTGATGTAGGAAAACTGAGCGGCACTGTTATTTTATTTCAAGATCTTCTTCAAATTTTGAAAATAAAATTAAATTTGTATTAACATTCTTCAAAACAAATGATGTTTTTTTAATAAATCGAAACACTTAAAGATAATTAAGAAATTATTTCTAATGACAAACAAAGACCATATCATTTTTCTTCCTTATATTAATATTAAATTTCGTTTTAAAACTATAAGCGAATTGATATACGAAAACTGAGTAACAGTGTTATTTTATTTGGGACCCTTCTTTCGGAATATTTTGGATTTTCGAATGTGTGCAATCAACTTTTGCAAAAAAAATAAATTTGTATTGACTTCTTAAAAAAATCTATGTTTTGTTCTAAGAAATCTAAACCTTTAAAGGTTTATTCAAGGTGGGTAATTTTATTTTTAATAATTGTTCTCCCTTATCATACCTTTTCCTTTATATGAATATTAAATTTCAGTTTAACCGTACAAACGAATTGATATGGAATAACTGAGCAACATTATTATTTTATTTGAGACCCTTCTTTCAGAATATTTTGGATTTTCGAATGTGTGCAATCAAATTTTGAAAACAAAATTAAAATTGTATTGTATTTTTAAATATTAAAAAAATGATATTTCGTTCTAAGAAATCTAAACCTTTATTTAGTTAGTTATTTGTGTTGTGTAATTTAATTTTTAATAATTTCCCTTTTACGTTGTTTTGCTTATCAGCTCATGCATTTGGTTTTATCTCTGCATATGTACTCACTGATTTATATTCTAAACATGTTGTGTTGTAATATGTATACCATCCAACCCAAATGCATCGCAAAAGAAAGGCGTAAAGAAAACACATTGCCTGAAATATGGCAAATAACAGGAAGAAACCTCTTAAGAGCACAGCACTACCATGCATAATTTTCAAAACTGTTTCTTTTTGATGTTGTTTTCACGTGTTTTCTTTCCTGGTTTTACAAGTTTGTTCCGAACCGATGAACTTGTTTCTTCTTGGTTTTGTTTTTTTTTTTTGCTACGTGCGAACTGAACCATAGCCGAGGAGCGTGAAAAACGTGCCTCAGCCAAACGGGCTGAGCATAAAAATCCATACTCCAAGGATGTTGTAGTTGTGGTGGCATTGGAGGTTTTGCTGGCAACTCGTAAATATAGGACTTGGTGAAATTTTAATGCAATTCCTGAAGCTACCATAAATTGTGAGAGCAAAAAAGCCAAACCAAAAGGGAAAGCAAGAGGGACACTAACCAATGGGAAAGTGAAAAACTAACATAAAACGGGGGGAAAATGAGAATTGAAAATGAAAATTAAATGGAGCTGTGAAAGTGGTAAGAAAGTAGAGTATATGCGGTAAACAAAAGTGGATTACACTTTGGAAAAAAATAAAAAAAATGTGTTCGAGACCTAAACATTTTCAATGAGACATAATAATTCATAAAATCAATATCAAACATTTTTATGGATTTTTTTTATTTTTTAAATTTTTTTTATAAATTTTTTTAAATTTTTAACGTTCCCATTCTTTAACAAAATTTGATTTTTTGGAAAATAATCACTTCATGCTGGACGAAGAGATGTAAAATAAACTCTAAGTTCCCTTAGTTTTCCTATATCAATTTGAGTTATTGTCTAAAAGACAATTGCTTGTTTATAGGTATCTGTAATATGAAAATTTTTCACATAAATCGTAATATTAATTAAAATTAAATTGAAAAATTAAAAGCCTTATACAACCAACACTGCTTTGCACACATGAGAAAGTGGAACATATTATAAAGTAGAGATGTAACAGAAACATTCTGTACTTTCAGTTTTGCTATATCAATTCAAGTTCTTTATGAAAAGGCAATGTTTTTTAATAGTTATGAATAACATTTTTACTAAAATTCCATTTTCGTCGAAAATATCTTTAATATTTCTACTCTCATGTTGGATATATAAGTGCAATCGCATAACCTTGTATGTCCAATTAAAGGTGATTACGATGGCTACAAATGCTGCAAATTTCGCTTTCAAGGAGAAACAGTGGCTTATGAACAGTTTCTTAAACAGGGAGAAAAAATTGATTTTTTTCGAAAATAATCATTTTTTCTGGCACGAAAAAATCCATAAAAATAGTATAAAAATTGGCGAAGTGTATTTTATTTTATTCTTTTATAGCTAATATTACAACGAAAAGTACAATGTCCACATGTAAAAGATTTGAGGATAAAGGAAGAAGTTATGACCCACTTTGTAGGCGCAAAAGATTTTTTTAATTGGTCTAGGAAGAGTCGCTAAAAAAAGGATAATAATTTGTTGCTGGCCCGATGAGTTGTAAAATAAACTATAAAGGTTCAAAGTTTTGAAAATGAATTTTAGTTTTTTGATCCGAAAAAAGTGATCACAGATTATTGTCGTTTTGCTCGTAGGACGTCTAGTTTAGAAGTTATAAAGGTTCAAAGTTTTGAAAATGAATTTTACTTTTTTGACCCGAAAAAAGTGATCAAAGATTATTGTCCTTTTGCTCGTAGGACGTCTAGTTTAGAAGTTATAAAGGTTCAAAGTTTTGAAAATGAATTTTAGTTTTTTATGCACACATGAGAAGGTGGACCATATTCGGAAAGAAGAGATAGAAAAGAAAAATTCTGTACTCTCTGTTTTCCCATATCAATTCGTATTTTATTGAAAGACAAATGTTTATTATCTGTTATTTTTTACTTTTACCAAAAAATCATATTTCCGTCCAAAGTACCCTTAATATGTGTACTCTCACTTTGGAAATATAGCTCCGATCACACACCCTTATATGTCCGATTAAATGTAATTAGAATACCTACAAATGTTGCGGATTAAACTTTCACATAGAAACAGTGGTTTAGGGCCAGTTTCCTAAACAAGGAGAAACAATTTATTTTTCTTTCGAAAATAATCATTTTTTGGTGGTACGAAAAAAACATAAAAAATAGAATAAAAATAGCACAACAGTGTCGTTTTATTTTTCAATAGCTAACAGTACAACGAAGAAAGCAAAATCTTCATGTAGAATATTTATGGATAAATGTAGAAGTTATGACCGTCTTTCTAGACTTAAAAGATTTTGTTATGTTATTAAGATTTTCTAAATTTATATAAATGCAAGAACAGCCATAACTTTTACATTTATTTATAGATTTTCTTCAACAAGGCCTTGTTTTCTTCGTTAAGATACAATATATTATTCAAATTACTAAGTATTCCCATAAATTTCCTTTAAATTACAAAGGGCTTTTTCGCTCTAATTAACCAAAAACTTAAAAAATCATGGTTTTTTTAAAAATCGTGTGCGCTTATAAAAAGGTTCATAACACCATAAAAAAATTAAAAAAATAGAATATATATTTAGCCCCATTTTTAAAAGCTGACATTATAGCGAAGAAATCAAAATCTTCACATAAAAGATCCACGGATAAATGTAGAAGTTATGGCCTCAATTTTTGTTAAATAAGATTTTTTAAATTTGTGGTTAAAAAGCGTGATAAAGCGCTTTGTAAATTAAATGACAGAATATATATTTTTTATATTATAATAGCTGGGATATAAGTTGCTGAAACAAGGTTTTCTTAAATAAAATCTATTAAAATTGTAGATTTTATTGCAAAAGTCTGGGATTTACTAAAAATTTTGTCATTTTTTTACGAAGATTTTAATTTTGTTTGTAATTCTGCAAGAACAGCCATAACTTCTACATTTATTTATAGATTTTCTTCAAATAAACCTTGTTTGCTTCTTTGAAATCAAAAGTATTATAAAACATTACTAATTACTAAATAGAATTCTCAAATGGTTTTTTCGTTTTATTTAAACACAAATTTAGAAAATCATGATTTAAAAAAATTCTTTGGCGTTTACAAAGAGAGCCATAACTTCTGCATTTATCCGTGGAAATTTTAACTATAGACGTAATTTTCTTCGCTAGAATGTTTCCTATTAAATAGCAAAACAAAATATTTTTTTTTAATTTTGTTGTATTTTTTATGATTTTTTTTTCGTGCCAACAAAATTTATTTTCCGAAAAAAAAACATTTTTTTCATTTTTTTGATGGCTCTTCCTAAACCATTGTTGCTTTATGAAAGTGGGATTCACAGCATTTGTAGCCATGATAATTACCTTTAATTGGATAAATAAACGGGAATGATAGGACCCACATTTCCAAAATGAGAGTACAAATATTAAAGTTAACTTCGGGGACATATTGAAATTTAAGTAAAAGTATTAATTAAAGAACAGCCACAACTTCTAGATGCTTCTATAGCTTTTCTTCTACGAGGTCTTGTAACGATCCCAAATATTATAAAAAATACTAAATTTTAAAATGCTATTTATCCACAAATTTTGAAAATCAAGATTATTTTTAATTTTTTTTTCGTCCATCAAGAGTCTCATATTTACTACATTTATCTATAGATATTTTAAATATAGACATTATCTTTTTCGTTAGAATCTCAGCTATTAAAAAATAAAACAAACTTTTTTTATGATTTTTTATATTTTTTTCATACAAAACAAAAATTTGTTCTCTCGAAAAAAAATTTCCCTTTTTTGGAGGCTCTTCCTAAACCACTGTTTCTATGTAAAAATGGGATCTACAACATTTGTAGCCAACATAAATGTCTTTAATTTAAAATATAAGAGACTGTAATCGTACTTATATTTCCAAAATGATAGTACAAATGCTAAAGATACCTTTGGCGAAAATTTTAATTTTAGTAAAAAAAGAAAAAAAAATATATCCAAAACATTTTTAATATTCTTTTCGAGTTGCGAAAGCTAAAATACAGCAGAAAATGTTATATGTAGCCCTACGGCAAATTTTAGATATATACATTATTTTTTTCGTTAGAAGCTCTGCTAATGAAGAATAAAATAAACTGTTTTTTGAAGTTGTTGTTGTATTTTTTAATGATTTTTTTCGTGCAAATCAAGAATTTTTTCTATGTCGAAAAAAATAATTCTTTCTTCATTTTTCTATGCGAAAATGGAATTCACAACATTTGTAGCCATGAAAATTACCTTTAATTGGACATGTAAGAGAATGTGATAGGACCTATATTTCCAAATTGAGAGTACAGATCTTAAAGGTACCTTTGGCGAAAATTAGATTTTTTGTAAAAATATATAAAAAATCCAAGAAAATGTTTAATATTTTTTTCAAGCTCATACAGCTAAAATATACTAGAAAATTTTATTTATAGACCTTCGGCAACATTTTTGTGCCATAATGTAATTTTCACTCTAGATTCGAGACCCTGCAGGAAACCCCTAAAGGTAGGCAATGCTATAACGTCAACTATTTAATATTTATTCTATTTGTTCTCTTTTGTTATTTGTTACTGTTACTAAACCACTGTCTCTATGTGAATGTGGCATTCACAACATTTGTAGGCATCATAATTACCTTTAATTGGAAGGAATAAGGGGATGTGATAGCACCTATATTTCCAAAATGAGAGAACAATTATTAACCTTTGTCGAAAATTGGAATTTTTGTAAAAAAAAATTAAAAAAATTATCAAAAAAAAATGTTAATATTTTTTTCAAACTCAGACAGCCAAAATAGAGCAGAAAATTTTATTTATAGCCCTTCGCCAACATTTTTGTGACATAATGTAATTTTCACTCTAGATTCAAGACTCTTCAGGAAACTCCTAAATGTAGGCAATGATATGATTCCAACGTTCTGAAATTTGTTTTTCTATTTTAATATTTTTTCTCAACATCTGTCTAGCTCTCTCTCTCTCTCTCTCTGTCCTTTTTTCCATCCATCCCTCATTCATATAGTAAATTTTTAAATTTTTGTAATTTACAATTTAGGTTTTCATAACAATTTTTGGATGCGAGACTCTGCAGAAAACCCCTAAATGTAGGCAATTATATAAAGTCAACTATTTCGTATTTAATGTTCTATTTCTGCTCATTATTTGTCTAATTTAAACTTTGGATTCCAGACTCTTCAGGAAACTCTTAAATGTAAGCAATGCTATAAAGTTAACGTTTTGAAATTTGTTGTTCTATTTTAACATTTTTTCCTCAAAATCTGTCTAGCTCTCTCTGTCCTTTTTTTCATTTATTCCTCAAACATTTAGTAAATTCTTGAATTTTTGTAATTTACACTTCAGGTTTTCATCAAAAATTCGAGACCTTACAGGAAACCCCTAAATGTAGGCAATGCTATAAAGTCAACGTTTTGAAATTTGTTTTTCTTTTTTTAAATTTTTTCTCAAAATCTGTCTAGCTCTCGCTGTCCTTTTTTCCATCCATCGCTCAATCACTTAGTAAATTCTTGAATTTTTGTATTTTACACTTTAGGCTCACATAACAATTTTTGGATTCGAGACTCTACAGGAAACCCCTAAATGTAGGCAATGTTATAAAGTCAAGGATTTAATATTTTTGTTCTATTTTGTTATTTGCTCAATATATGTCTAGCCCTGTCCTTCTTTCCATCAATCATTTAGTAAATTTTTGTAATTTACACTTTAGGCTTTCCAAACAATTTTTGGATTCGAGACTCTGCAGAAAATCCCTAAATGTAGGCAATGATATAAAGTCAAGGATTTAATATTTGTTGTTCTATTTTTTGTTCATTATCTGTCTACATTGCCCTTCGCCAAAAATTTTGTTTGCATAATCTAACTTAAACTTTGGATTCGAGACTCTACAGGAAACCCCTAAATGTAGGCAATGATATAAAGTCAAGGATTTAATAATTTTGTTCTATTTTGTTATCTGCTCAATATATGTCTAGCCCTGTCCATCTTTCCATCAATCCTCAATCATTTAGTAAATTTTTGTAATTTACACTTTAGGTTTTCCTAACAATTTTTGGATGCGAGACTCTACAGAAAACGCCTAAATGTAGGCAATGATTTAAAGACAAGGATTTAATATTTAATGTTCTATTTTTTGTTCATTATCTATCTACATTACCCTTCGGGAACATTTTTTTTCATAATCTAATTTAATCTTTGGATTTGAGACTCTACAGGAAACCCCTAAATGTAGGCAATTATATAAAGTCAAGGATTTTCTATTTTGTTATTTGCACAATATCTTGCTAGTCCCATTTGTCCTTCATTCCATCATCAATCATTTAGTAAGTTTTTGAATTTTTCTAATTTAAACTTTAGGTTTTCATAACAATTTTTGGGTGCGTGGCTCTGCAGAAAACCCCCAAATGTAGGCAATGATGTAACATCAATGATTTAATATTTGTTGTTCTATTTTTTATTTCAATCATTTAGTAATTTTTTTTGTATTACAAATTTCTACAGTTATTTGAAAACCCTTAAAGTAGGCAATGGTATAACATTAATTAGGTTACATTTTAATTTTTACATTTTTTTAAACATGTAAAAGATTAATAATACTAATATTTTATATACAATCTTTGCAAACTGGTGTAAATTATAAATAGAAAAAATATATTTTTGCCTCATCTTCTTCCACAAATACTTTATCCGGCACGCGCAATTTCATCCTCATTGTATGCTTCCGTTTCCTTTCGTTTTTATTTTCTTTCCCTACATTCTCATGACGGGCATTTGAAATCATTGTTTTCCACAGTCCATTCATATTTTTAATATACATTTGTTATAATTGCATGAAATTATAGCGATAAACAATTACTTATGTCACTCAATCTGTTTGCAGAGTGTCCTCTCTCTCTGTGTCACTGACGATGGCAAGCCACGCGCACGTAAACAGGAGGCAAGATGACTGCGTATATATGTGTGTGCCATGCTCCCTCGTTGCCACCCTTCCCCATATCACACTAACACTAACTCTCACCCACATTATGATGAAATTGTTTTTGGCCTTAAACCATTTATCCTTCAGTTTTCATTATCCTTTTGCTGCATCTCCACTCTGTTTGCCGCTGGTGGCTGCTGCTGCTTTTGCTGTTGATATCCTGTTTGCATATTTGATGTGGATGTGGATGGATGGATGAGCGGCGGCTACAGCAGCTCCATGTACGGCAGCGTCATACTCACTCACTCATCAGCATGCATAATTTCAGATTTTAATTATGTGCCATAAAAATTATATCGTATTTAATAATTTATATATGTATACACAGTTGTGTGAGTGAGTTCACATAAAATAACAACAACCCTCATCAAAATTTATAACAATATATTTTTTCTTTGTCAGTTATAATTGAAACAAGAGTATCATTATATTTAATAGAGTGTTTTGTTTTTTGTTTTTGTGGCATCTTTTCTGCCGTTCGGTATTAGCATATGTTTTGAAATGACGTACAATGAAGGACTAATATACACACATGTGGTTTTTCCTGGTGTAGGGTGGGGGGAGCTTCTAATTTTATAGTCGGGGAAATCACACCAAGTGTCGCCACGAGAACAATTTGCAATTATTCTTTGAAAGAGGAAAATTCTCGTTAAATTACGAAAAATTAGGATAATTTTAATGGAACTTACGCAGTCTGCGTTATGCGTCACAATGAATGTAAAGACATGAACTTGAGGGTGACGCCATATTTTACGTGGGCTGCCAGAAGTCCGAGAGAAGGAGAAGTCTTTTAAAATAATTTTAGAATTTAAATATAAAAATTATTATCCATAAAAAGGCTTTTAAAAGCATTTTTGAATTAAATTCATGGCATAACCTATGGATTTAGATAGTCTTGTACGTCATTGCATACTTCCGAGGGGGTTTGAGCAAAAATCATAGAATTTTAAATCATATAGGGAAATGATATATCAAAAAGGTCCGAAAATGAAATTTTTGAATATATTTATTATTTATACTAATCTTGCAAGTCATTGCATACTTTAGGGAGTTTTGTGCAAGAATCTTATATTTTAAATCATTCAGAGAAATTATATATTTTAAAAAGTCTAAAAATGGACTTTTTGCATAACCTTGGGCTTTAAATAGTCTTGTAAGTCATTGCATACTCCTTTGTGCAAGAATCTTGAATTTTAAATCATCTAGAGAAATTATATATAAAAATGTGGCAAAGATGCTTCCGGAAAGCCTTAATCCTTTACATTTTAAAAAATTACAAGGACTCTATATTAGGCTAGTTAATTTCATACCATTGCCTACTTCAGGGGTTTCGATAAAGTATAGAAATTTGTCATACAAACGTATTATAATTTGACTGAATGATAGAGGGATGGGTGAAAAGACGGATAGAGAGAGTTAGACAGATGTTGAAAAAATGTTAAAGTAGAACAACAAATATCAAAACGTTGACTTTATACCATTGCCTACATTTAGGGGGTTTTCTGCAGAGTCTCGAATCCATGAATTGTTATGAAAACCTAAAACCTAAAATGCAAATTACAACATATATAACCTGATGTTGAACATATGTACAAATAGAACAACAAATATAAAATCCTTGACTTTATATCATTACCTACATTTAGGGGTTCTCTGTAGAATCTCGAATCCAAAAACTATTGTGAAAGCCACATGTCAAAATTTTACTGAATGATGGAGGGGTGTTTGGAAAGAAGGCCAGTTGGACCTAGACAAATGTTGAACAAATATAAAAATAGCACAACAAATATTAAAACGTTAACTTTATATTATTGCCTACATTTAGAGATACTCGGTCAGAAATCGGTCATTTATCTAAAGATTTTATTCAACTGGGACCTTGTTTTCTTCGTTAAAATCCCAGCTATTATTAAATAAAACTAAATATTCTGAATATTTAATTTGCAAAAGGCCTTTTGCCACAAATTTTTAAATCATGATTTTTGTTGTTGTTGTTTTCTTCGTTAAGATCCCAGCTATTGTGATATAATATTTGGTTATTTAATTTACAAAGGGATTTTCAGGCTATTTAGTAACAAATTTAGAAACTAAAGATTAAAAAAAAACGTTTTCCTATCCTACATTTCTCCATAGATCTTATACGTGGAGACATTGTTTTCTTTGTTATAATGTTACCTTTTAAAAAATTAAACCAAATAATTTTTCCGAATTTTTTTCTTATATTTTTTGTGAGTTTTTCGTGCCGGGAAAAAATTAAAAAAAAAAATATTTTTTTCTAATTTTTTTTGATATTGTTCCTCAACCACTGTTTGTATGTGAAAATGGGATTCAGAACATTTGTAATTACCTTTAATTGGACATATAAGTTGGTGTAATTGGGACTATATTTCCAAAAATCAGAGTACAAATATTTGAAGAATATGGCAATTTTAGTAGAATATTAAAAAAGATATATATCCATAAAAAATATTTTTGTTTTGACTATATAACTCAGTATGCCTCAATGCAAACAAAAAGTATTTTTTTCAGATCTTGGACAGAACGTTATTTTGGTATTATCGTTAAAATCATTTAAAATTGACGATTTGTAGATATGAGTCACTGTAAAAGCCAATCTACATTCTACTATGGAAGAGGTCGCTTCGTTGATAAATTTAAAATCAAAATCCACTACTATCAGACAATTGGGTTGGTAATTCATCTCGTTCTTCACATTTGTTTCAATCAATTACAAAATTCTGTAGCACAACTTTAAGGCATTTACTTGCGATCAACCTAAAACAGTTGCATATGCTAAGGCTTTAAAAAATGGCCATACGAGGTGCGAAAATAAGTAAATTTATAAAGGATTCTAGATTTTACTGTGGAAGAGTCCGTTTTATTATTAAAATTAAAATCGCTGAAATTTTTCTATAACACATATCATACTTTAAGATATTTACTTGAATGCAAACAATAACTGTTGCATATGCTAAGGCTTTCGGGCTTGGGAGCAATAGCATTGCAGTATATTCGCGAAGTGGGAAATGATGTCTGCCTTAGACAGAAACAAACGCTGGTAGATGCCCAAGGCATCAGACTTTAACAAACACAGAAAAAACAACTCAAATTAATTTGCTCTCTTGCAAGGAGAAAAGGAAGAAAAAAAACAATGTGAAATTTCTGTTTACAGGAGAAATACTTCTAAGGGATGTTCTCGAAGCTTTAGGAGGCAAATGTTGGAAAATATAGCAGAACATATATATTTGTTTGAATTTTAAAAAAAAAAATATTTTATTTTTATTTTTATTTTTATTTTTATTTTTATTTTTATTTTTATTTTTATTTTTATTTTTATTTTTATTTTTATTTTTATTTTTATTTTTATTTTTATTTTTATTTTTATTTTTATTTTTATTTTTATTTTTATTTTTATTTTTATTTTTATTTTTATTTTTATTTTTATTTTTATTTTTATTTTTATTTTTATTTTTATTTTTATTTTTATTTTTATTTTTATTTTTATTTTTATTTTTATTTTTATTTTTATTTTTATTTTTATTTTTATTTTTATTTTTATTTTTATTTTTATTTTTATTTTTATTTTTATTTTTATTTTTATTTTTATTTTTATTTTTATTTTTATTTTTATTTTTATTTTTATTTTTATTTTTATTTTTATTTTTATTTTTATTTTTATTTTTAGTTTTATTTTTATTTTTATTTTTATTTTTATTTTTATTTTTATTTTTATTTTTATTTTTATTTTTATTTTTATTTTTATTTTTATTTTTATTTTTATTTTTATTTTTATTTTTATTTTTATTTTTATTTTTATTTTTATTTTTATTTTTATTTTTATTTTTATTTTTATTTTTATTTTTATTTTTATTTTTATTTTTATTTTTATTTTTATTTTTATTTTTATTTTTATTTTTATTTTTATTTTTATTTTTATTTTTATTTTTATTTTTATTTTTATTTTTATTTTTATTTTTATTTTTATTTTTATTTTTATTTTTATTTTTATTTTTATTTTTATTTTTATTTTTATTTTTATTTTTATTTTTATTTTTATTTTTATTTTTATTTTTATTTTTATTTTTATTTTTATTTTTATTTTTATTTTTATTTTTATTTTTATTTTTATTTTTATTTTTATTTTTATTTTTATTTTTATTTTTATTTTTATTTTTATTTTTATTTTTATTTTTATTTTTATTTTTATTTTTATTTTTATTTTTATTTTTATTTTTATTTTTATTTTTATTTTTTTTTCTTGGTCACACAATTTTTATTTTTTATATTATGGAAAATATATGTTCGTGTTTTTTCCCAAGTGACTTTGCTTGCTGAAATTGCCAAATCAGTAGAGGGTCATCTTTAAAGATGACTACCAGCTGGCTGTATTTCAACGATTTCATTAAAATAATTTTAAATTTTTAGTAATTTGCATCTTTAAATATTACCCCATCTCTACTTCTTGGCAAATTTCAGCCAGTATGCATGTTTGGTTGGTTAGCTTTATTTGGCTAGACCACACCACCTAATGAGTTTTTATTTAAAAATGCCCTTGCCAACTGTTTGCTTGTCCATCTCCCCTCTCCAAAAGGTGAACAACTAACAATATGCTACACCTTTTTGGAAAAGTTATAAACAACCCTTGTGTATAGGCTTTAGAAAATCGTACGCTTCTACTCCCTATTTATCATCAATTTTTATAAATCTTTTGTGTGCGGCAAAACAAAAACAAAGTTTCATAGAAAAGGGCTTTCATTTATGTATATACGAAACAAAAAAGTGATTGTATTGGAGCCAAGCGGCTTGATGATGGCGATGTGTTGATAGAGCGGAGATGCTGTTGGCTGATGGCGCCGATGACGTCCCCTTGTCTGCTCCATAAAAACACATTTCGTTTCATGGCACTTTGCTTTATTTTGCCCATTTTCGGGCTCTCAACTTCCTTCCTCTCGCCTTTATCAACCCTTGGGTGGATTGCAGGTCCTTGCTTATCGCCAGCCATTGAGATGTTATGTTGTGATGTTATGCTGCTTGGGGTTTTGGGGGAGGAATGGAAGAAAAAAATTTGCAACATACTTTTTTTCTTGTAACAACATTCCGTCACACTCACATACATGTACATTTACATGTTTGCTTCCACACACATACATGTGCCAAATTACATGAATACCTATGTGTGTGTGTAATGTAACAAATGTTGTGTCAGCTCTTTTTCCGTGTTTCCGTCTTTCCGAGTTTTGTTTTGCTTCTGTCTTCTTTGGCTGGGTTCGTACCCTGTTGTATGGTTGTCTGGTTAACTGGGTGTCTCACGGTGTGTGTGTGTTTGAGTCCGTCCGTGTTTGCTTGTGTGTATAGGTGTCTTTGTCATGTGTTGGTCTGCGTATGTCCTCTTTGAGTATACAGGAAATTATTCAACATCCGTTTGATTATATGGCCATCATGTTCGGTTTCTTTTTTTTGTTTTCGTTTGTTACAAACGCATGGCTTGTTTTCGTATTTTTTTCTTTCTTTCTTCTGATGAAAACATACTTCATGTGGAAAATCATTATTTTCTTTAGAAGAAAATAAAAAAACAGATCGCCAAAAGGCTTAGGTGTGTCTCTAAGGAAATATTTAACAACATATAGGGAAAATTGCAACTGCATGACTTGGAATAGGGGGTAAATGGGCAAGGACAAGTCTAATGATTTGGCTCAAATCGAAAAATATAAATATAAAAAATACGAAAAATTGCTCTTATATAACTAAAAACGTAAATATTTTAAAAATTTGAATAAATCTGCTCCCAATAATAATTGTGAAAGGGCAGAGCCTAAAAGTATGCCTTAAAAATAAAAAATTTGTGATCGAGACAAAGAAATATTAATAATAACCTGAAAATAATATTAGGATTTTTTCAATATTTGTACTTTCATTTTGTAAATATGAATCCGATTAATTCATTAACTATAAAAATAACTATTTTAAAATTTTAATAAATTTGCTCCAGAAAGAAGAATATCGTAATCATGTCAGCGCCTAATAGTATGTCATATTATGTGACCGATATCTAAAAATAAAAAAAATCACCAAAAAGGATTTTTTAAACGAATTTTTTTATTTTCGTAGAAGGTGCATTCAATACCTGTACTCTCATTTTGTAACTATTATTTTTGAGTTATTCAGTAATAAATATTTAAAAAATGTGAATAAATTTGCTCCAAAAAATATTGTGAATATCCTGGCCAAGGCTGAGCCTAATATTAGGCAACAAAAAATATAATTTAGGTGACCGTACCAATTGATTAGAATGTCAAAGCTGTCTTCAAAATTGGTACTCCTATTTTGTAAATATAAATCCGTTTAATTCAAAAATATATTCTTTAAAAATATGAATAAATAAATCCAAAAAAATTGTGAATATCCTGGCCAAGGCAGAGCCTTATACTAGGCAACAAAAAAATAAAATGTATGTGACCGAGACCTAAAAATATTAAATAAAATATAAATCCGAACAAAAATGATGGATATAATTTCTTTATAATATTCTAGCAACAAAAAATAAACATTTTGTGAATGAGACATTTTAAGGTCGCTCCAAAAAAATATGAATATATTTTTTAATAAATTTTATATTTTCGTCAAAGCTATATTCAATATTTTGTAAATAAAAATCCGAATAATTCAAAAATAAATATTTAAAAAATATGAATAAATAAATCCAAAAAATAATGTGAATATCCTGGCCATGAGGCCGAGCCTAATATTAGGCAATAAAAAATGAAAATTATGTGACCGAATCCTAAAAATATTATTTTTGTGTACATTAAGGCATTCTAACTCATAAATTCAGCACAAAAATTATGGATATTTTTTTAATATTTAAAAAATATGAATAAATAAATCCAAAAATATTGTGAATATACTGGCCATGAGGCCAGTATATATATATA
This sequence comes from Polietes domitor, assembly GCA_947397865.1. Classification (NCBI taxonomy): domain Eukaryota; kingdom Metazoa; phylum Arthropoda; class Insecta; order Diptera; family Muscidae; genus Polietes; species Polietes domitor. Next base: position 174,886,747 of record OX377620.1, on the reverse strand, counting down.
TATATATATGCAACAAAAAAATAAAAATTTGTGTACATTCATAAAATCAGCACAAAAATCATAAATATTTTGTGACCAAGATATTTTTAGGTCGCCCCAAAAATATGGATCATTTTTTCACAAAATTTTCTACTTTTGTCGAAGCTGTCTTCAATATTAGTACTCTCATAATGTAAAGATAAATCCTATTAATTCATTCATTTTTCAATAAAATTGTAATACTAGCAACAAAGACAAACATCTTGTGACCGAGACATTTTGAGATCGCTCCAAAAAATATATATATATTTTTTTATTTTTCACAATATTTTCTACTTTTGTCGATATGTATATATATATATATAATATTTTGTAAATATATATCCGATTAATTCATAAAATAAATATTTTAGAGATGTGAATAAATTTGCTCCCAAATATATTGTGAATATACTGACCAAGAGACAGAGCCAATAATATGCAACAAAAAAATAAAAGTTATGAGACCGATATCTAAAAATAAAATCAGCACAAAAATTACGGATATATATTTCTTTAATAATATTCTAGTAAAAAAAATAAACATTTTGTGACTGACACATTTTTAATATGGATATTTTTTTATTGTTTTGTTTTACAAAATTTTCTATTTTCGTCGAAGCTATCTTCAATATTTATACTCTCCTTTTGGAAATATAAATCAGATTAATTCAATTACTATAAAGGGAAATATTTTTTTATAAATTTGCTCCAAATAATATGTGATCCTAATTCTAGGCAGTACAAAAATATACATATTGTGTGTAATATCATTAAAAATAATTGTTGTGTACATCGAGGCATACTGATTCATAAAATCAACAATTATAAAAAATTAACAATTATTTATATATACATTTTTTGGAAACATTTTTTTACTAAATTTCTATTTTCGTCAAAGATGTCATTAATATTTGTGATCTCATTTTGGAAGAGAGAGCCTAGTAATAGACAACAAAAAAATACACATATTGTGTCAACACCATTATATATAATATTTGTGTACATCGAGGCATACTGATTCATAAAATCAACATAATAATTATTTATATATAAATTTTTTGGAAACATTTTTTTACTAAATTCCTATTTTCGCCGAAGATGTCGGTAATATTTGTGCTCTCATTTTGGCTCTATTGTTCTAATGTTATATCTTACATTTCCCTGTTATATCTTAAATTATTATATGTTGTAAATATCACTTTTTCATAAAGACAGTGGTTTAGGTATAGTCGCCAAAAAATTGAGAAAAAAATAATTTTAAAAAATTGTTTCTTGTAGATGCGGAAAAACCTATTAAAAATAGAAAAAATGCGATACAAATATTTTATATTTTCTCATTTTTTAACAGCATTCCAATGAAGAAAACTGTCTACGCGTTAAAGTTGTATTGATAAATCTGAAAGTTATGGCCCTTATGGTAGATGCAAGAGAATATTAAAAAAATAGTGTTTTTTGTTTTGTTTAAATATTAGGAAAAATGCCTTTTAAAGAACTGACAAAATTTTATTTTTTTAATTTTCCAATAGTTGGCATCTTAAAAAAGAAGCAAGACCTATCATGGTCCTTCTTGTAGGAAAAAACTAACCCAGGGTATGCCAATAAAATTCAAAATTTCGCTGAAGCTACCTTAATATTTGTACTCTCATTTTGGCACTATAGTTCCAATCTTCCCTGGTTATGTGTTCACTTAAAGGTAATTGTGGTGGTTTAAAATGTTGTGAATAGCACTTTTACATAGAAAAAGGGGTGTAGGCATTATCGCAAAAAAAATTGGGAAAAAAATATTAAATAAAATATTTTAAAAAATATTTGTTTGTAGGTGCGGAAAAAACCTATTAATAAGAGAAAAAAATCCGATAAAAACATTTTATATTTTTCATTTTTTAACAGCATTCCAATGTCCATTTGAAAAATATCTATTCATAAAAGTAGCAGTTATGATCCTCTTTTTAGATGTAACAGAATAAAAAAAACATTTTTAATTTTTGTTTAAATAGCAAAAAATCAACCATAAAGAATATAAACCAGATTTATTAATTTGTAATATGATTTATTATTAATATTATTTATTTATTATTATATTTTGTAATAACTGGCATATTAACGCAAAAACAAGGCCTATTTAAAGAAATTCTTTGGATAAATGTAGAAGTTATGGCACTTCTTGTTGATCCTAATAGTATGCCACCAAAAATAAACATTTTGTGAGCGAGACCCAAACATATGAATAAAATTATGAATATTTTTTTCACAAAATTTTCTATTTATGTTGAAGCTATCATCAATATTAGTACTCTCATTTTGTAATTATTACTTTTGTAATATTTATTTATTGATAATATTTATTTATTGAAAATAAATATTTAAAAAATGTGAATAAATTTGTCCAAGGCAGAGTCTAGAAGTTATGGCACTTCTTGTGGAAAAATAAAAGTATGAGGATGATCGAAATCGATGACGATCGAAATATCGGAAAAGAATAAATAAATAAAACAATTTAAAAAAACTAAACATCAGTTTTTTGATTTGTTCATGACCTCAAGCCAGACTATTCGAAAAAAACAAAAAAAAAAAGTATTTGAAATTTTCAATTGATCTAGTCTTAAAGACGAAAAGATTCCGAAAAATGAAAGAAAATTACTCCAAAAAACATACCTAAATTAATGTAGCTCTTGCAGGCGCTCCCAACTGCCACAGCACAGAATATAGGCGCCCTAAAGTATGCTCATTCTCAAGTGTTTCGTTTTTTATCGTTTCCATTTTATTTATTTACATATGCATAGTTATTTCTTTTGGGCTATTAACGCATGACATAAAACCACAAAAAAAAAACACAAAAGTGCCAACAAGCTCGGCTCGGGTTAATAGCCTAAATGTACACACAGTACATTGGCTAAGGTCAACACCATGATTATTCATACATTTGGGTTTTGTACGCATACCATTTAGATTCAGATGTGAGTGCCAAGAAAATATTAAAATTGTCGTTCCAAAAATCCAACTCATAGGAATAGTAACCCAAAAGTATGCAATGGCTAAGGTCAACATCCCTAAAGTAGGCATGATTATTTATACGTCTTTTTTTGCGGCATAAACTACATTCAGATATGGCGAATGCCAAGAAAATATTAATATTGGCAATGTAATTGGATTTTTTGATGGCAATAGGGAATTGCAATTATAGCTAACATTTAATAAGACAGGGATGTTGTCCCAAAGCTAGGGCCATTTTAGAAAATGTATGTCTGCCTAAAGGTACCTCATTCATACTATACCAATACTTCTATATTCAAACACAAACTTCTTTCAATTTTTTGGCGAATCATCCTTAACCACTATGTGAAGGTGATATTGGTGAGATTTTAACCATCATAATTATCTTTAATTGAACATATAAGCGGACGTGATCGGACCTTTATACCCAAAATTACCATACAAATACTGAACATACCTCAGGCCAAAATTGGAATTATAAATAATAAAAGTATGCCTTACACAATTTCTGTGTTGATTTTATAAAGCACAATGCAACAATACACACAAACAAATTAATTTTATGTTATCCGATACAACAATTATGTTTTTTGTTGCATAGTATCGCAATAAAAATTATCCACAATTTTTATTTTTTATTTCAGGGACATTTACTCTAAAGTTTTTTATAAAAATATAATTTCTATTAATTTTGCCCACTGAACTTGAAAAAAAAATTAAAAACATTATGTTCATATCACTTGGAATCCACATCGTTGTCTTTGATTTGATATTATACTGAGATTTTCTAAGCTAAACAATTATGATACATTATCATTAAGTGATATTGTAAATTATCATTGCTTAATTATTTTATTTTAAAATGTTCGATATGTTTCGTTTTCTTTAAATCAAAACAATGTTCAAGCCCTGGGTGCGTATAAGTGTTTTTAATTTAATTAATAACAATCATACGCACCATGTGACGATATATTGCAGAGTAAAGCAATAAAAAAATTTTTGAGTTGAAATAATTTACGAAAAAAACATTATCAGTCATTTTTGTCACTGAGAATGAAGTATTGGATAATGGGGAGAGCCATTATCCAATACCCAAAAGATTATACAAATTGAATTAAATTGTGGTGTCTACATTTTATATGAAACTTTTTTCTGGCAAAACTAAGACATTTTTTGAGAGTTATTTCTGTGGTCACAACCCTTAACAGCCTAACTCGAGTTAGGACACAATTGAGTTATTAGCACCATCGTATTCAGCGTATCTAAATTTATTTGCTCTAAATTTTTCATTTTTGTATCTCTTCTAGGAAGGCAATTAATCCTAAAAAACATAATAGCTTAAGTTATTTTTCTAAATTACTGTTTTGGCATAACTGCTTAAGTCAATTTAGGATTACAACAAATATAAACATTATTTTTTCATCATTGCCTAAATCAACTTAAGTCGTTAATCCAGAAAAAACAAAGAAACAATTTTATTTTCCCAACTTGAGTTAAGCTCTTATTCCGAATTACAATTTCGTTTTTTGATAAACATAAATTGAGTTAAGGTCTTTCCTCAATTTAATCTTTCTTTTATTTAATCTGGAATAATAGCCTAACTCAACTTGAACTTTTTGACTTTCTTCCGTTCAACAATTCAAAAGAGCCTAAGTGTCTTTTTCGATAATATCTTTTGACTGCGAGAATAAACAACTATTTTTTGTTAACAACTAAGTAAAGAAATTCGTTTCCTTGGAATCTGTAGCAAAGTTGTCCAAAAAACACCTTCTCCTGATTTTCAGTGAAGATTCAAAACTTTAAACTCCTGTACTGAAAATATTGAAAAACAGACTTAGGCTGTTATGGGTTGTGACCACAGATTTATGTATTTTATTTATTTTTTATTTCCCAGATTTAATTAATTTAGACTATCTGCAAATATTCTACAGTTACAAAATATTTTTAGTTTGGATCTCAAGGTATCCCATGAAGCTATAGGATGGGTCATTTAATATTTTAAATTTGAATTACCGATTACTTTGACTTTGAATGGTAGAATAACATTCGTTTTTATTTTTATTTTTATTTTTATTTTTATTTTTATTTTTATTTTTATTTTTATTTTTATTTTTATTTTTATTTTTATTTTTATTTTTATTTTTATTTTTATTTTTATTTTTATTTTTATTTTTATTTTTATTTTTATTTTTATTTTTATTTTTATTTTTATTTTTATTTTTATTTTTATTTTTATTTTTATTTTTATTTTTATTTTTATTTTTATTTTTATTTTTATTTTTATTTTTATTTTTATTTTTATTTTTATTTTTATTTTTATTTTTATTTTTATTTTTATTTTTATTTTTATTTTTATTTTTATTTTTATTTTTATTTTTATTTTTATTTTTATTTTTATTTTTATTTTTATTTTTATTTTTATTTTTATTTTTATTTTTATTTTTATTTTTATTTTTATTTTTATTTTTATTTTTATTTTTATTTTTATTTTTATTTTTATTTTTATTTTTATTTTTATTTTTATTTTTATTTTTATTTTTATTTTTATTTTTATTTTTATTTTTATTTTTATTTTTATTTTTATTTTTATTTTTATTTTTATTTTTATTTTTATTTTTATTTTTATTTTTATTTTTATTTTTATTTTTATTTTTATTTTTATTTTTATTTTTATTTTTATTTTTATTTTTATTTTTATTTTTATTTTTATTTTTATTTTTATTTTTATTTTTATTTTTATTTTTATTTTTATTTTTATTTTTATTTTTATTTTTATTTTTATTTTTATTTTTATTTTTATTTTTATTTTTATTTTTATTTTTATTTTTATTTTTATTTTTATTTTTATTTTTATTTTTATTTTTATTTTTATTTTTATTTTTATTTTTATTTTTATTTTTATTTTTATTTTTATTTTTATTTTTATTTTTATTTTTATTTTTATTTTTATTTTTATTTTTATTTTTATTTTTATTTTTATTTTTATTTTTATTTTTATTTTTATTTTTATTTTTATTTTTATTTTTATTTTTATTTTTATTTTTATTTTTATTTTTATTTTTATTTTTATTTTTATTTTTATTTTTATTTTTATTTTTATTTTTATTTTTATTTTTATTTTTATTTTTATTTTTATTTTTATTTTTATTTTTATTTTTATTTTTATTTTTATTTTTATTTTTATTTTTATTTTTATTTTTATTTTTATTTTTATTTTTATTTTTATTTTTATTTTTATTTTTATTTTTATTTTTATTTTTATTTTTATTTTTATTTTTATTTAGTCTTTTGTGATAGTGAGTCTTTTACCCCAAACTGTAAGAAATTTACGTGGAAATTTTTCGAGAACTGATCATCATTTTCATCTCGGTGGCTATGCCAATTACCGAATGTCGGGTTCTGAGAACCCACGCGTGACTATTGAGAGGGCAATGCATTCACAACGAGTCACTGTTGGGTGTGGATTTTGAGCTGTACTGAAAAATTGGGTTGATCGGGTGAGGTAGTCAGTCATGGTAGTCATATGAATGATATTATATTCCATTATTTAATGACAAAGTTCAACCTTTCCAATGAAACCAGAAATTTGAAAAAATAACCAGTACTTTTTTATAGCCGATTAGTTTAAAAAAATAGTTTAAAGTTTTAAATTTGACCACCCTATGGCTACCTTTGCTTTATTATTCAGCTCTTTTGCTTGGTTTCATATATGACAAAAACATATTCCCATTTTTTCTTCCCACTAATATCCCCTAATTGTTTTGGTTTACCTTAAAGTATGCTTTGCTTTTCTTTTTCTAGATTTTCCTCTTGCTCTCACATTGTGTAGACAATTTCTCTTGGCTCCGAAGTTCGTCGTCGTCTTCGCCGTCGCCGCCCTATCCAAATGTCTTGTTGTTATCAGCTCATGTGTAAATGCCCAAGCCAGACAGACGCCCTTATAAGTATGCTGTAGTTTCTATTATTCTATTTTTTTTTGTATTATACTTTTTGCTCTGTGAAAACAATTTAGCTGGGGCCTATAAATTATAGTTTATTACTAGCAGAAAATAAAACAAATATTGGCCCAAAAATAATGGCTTTCACGATGACGTCTCTCTCTCACTTTATGTAAACTATTAGCATTTGCTGGGACGCCCACGCCTGGTGTCTGTCCTTCGTTATCCTTGAACCTTATCAATTTTGGTCTTTCGATTGTTGTGTGGTGGTATGCCATCCAATAAATATATAATATTTTGATAAGCTATAAATATTAATGATTGACTAATGTTTGTCCCTGCCCGATAACTACTGTGTGTGTTATGTGTGTAGTATACTTTTAGGGGTTTCAAGCACACAAATTGCTTTGATTGCCAAAAATATATTATTTCCATGTGTGAGTTAGTGAAGTTATTTGCTGATAGTTTGTTTCCTTGTTTTGTCCATAAGCCTTGCCTAAATGCCTTTTATTGAATTGTAAATGTATTTTGGACTATTGCCTACTTTCGGCCAGTGTGTTGGTATTGCAGCAATTGATGATTTTTTTATTTCTATAACCGGAAATGTTTGTTGTTTGGCCATTGCAACAAAAAGGCTGGTGGCACAAGTATTGGCCAAATTTCCGGTAGTTTTCGGTTAAACAAAGTAGTCATTAGGCTCCATGGAATTTAAAGCATACCTTTAGGTTAGGTTAGTTTTCCTATTTTAGTGGCCGTTGTTTGCTTTTAATTATTTACGTTGTTTAAACAGAGACCCCATTCGAGTTGGGAAATTTCCAGTAAATTTGTTAAGCCAATACCAGCTCTTCACAATTTATGGTGCTTCGTTTTGTTCTCACTGGTATTTAATAAATAATCGAGTTTATTTGCTCTGTGCTGTGTTGTTGTTGCTTTTGAGGTGACCCTATTTATTTTGCCGAGTTGCGTCGGGGGGTGGTTTGGTAAATAGTTGAAACAGTACAACGGGAAATGACAAACGTACTCCGATCGTGGCATATTAAGTGGAAATTTAACATACATATGACCAGGTCGAGCAAACAATTTCGCCGTGGTTAAATAATAGTTAAATCCAAATGGCATTTAATTAAGTATACACCCTAAGCCTTGCTACTGCACCAGAAAGTGGTCGGATGTCCCGCTCTGGCCCTGCTCCTAAACGACCTGTTAAGGTGCCATGTTGGCATATTTCGTTTTTATTTTTCGCAAACTACGTGTACATGTCTACATGTAGTTGCCAAAATTTTAGCATTCATTTTGCCCTCATTTATTTTCGTCTGTTTAATAGATTTTTGCACGCAATCTTAATGAGTATTAAATTCACGAACAACCTTTATTGTGTATTTTTTGTTTTTTTCATATTAACTGTGGGGGAGAGTGAACATCTTCATCCTCCACATCCTAGGCAGCGTAAGAAGGTCAAGGCTCTTTGGGGTCACTCATAGTCAGCGCAAGATAATCATCATGCCCTACCTCTAAGCTAACACATGAACTAACCACACCCTGTTTGGTTTGTGATATGGTAAATTATCATTTCTTAATCAATTTTATTAATATTAAATGTGCGATATGTTTGAGTTGATAGTGATTCGCTTTCGTTTTAATCAAATCAATGTGAAATACCAGGGTGCGTATGAGGGTTTTTAATTTAATTAATAGTAATCATACGCACCATGTGACCAAATTGTAATTCAGATTTGATAATAAAGAAGAAACAAATATTACCAGTCACCTTGAGAGTATTAGTAGGTGACTTAGGCGACTCTACATTATGCACAGACGAATAGAGTTCGAACATGATGATTGGCTCTGCTAATATTGTCAAGAAGATTATGTAGATTCAACTAAATAATGCTATCATCATTTTATAGCCAAAAATAAAGCTAATGTAAATGTATGTGTATTTCGAAAAAAATATTAAAATCGTTGCTTGGAATATAGGAAAGTGGAACTATCCAAGAACTAAGCGACAATCTGGCATATTTGAATCTAAAAGAAGGCGAACCACTTTATCTTCTCAAACCGATGGAAAACATCTTTATCTTCTCAAAGAAGGTGAGACCAAAAATAAAATTTAACCAATTTATTTGTATTCGCTGCTTAATGGTCGAACTTAAATCTGTGCAGAATGCCACTACCGATAATTTTGATTGCATATATTCTTATTTTTATCAATAAATCTGCATGCGTATAGCTATCATAAGAATATATGGAATCAAACTTATCCACAGCGGTTGCACGCGCAGATTAAGGTTGAACCCTGAATTAAGTTAAGTACACGTTTCTTGACCCACATCAAAGTTTCAGGATTTACATATGAGATGTTTAGATTTGCTTATAAAATAAAAGAGGTATTTACTTTTAGTGCGCTTATACTTAACACCAACATAGATTTGTTGTATTGACCAAATGAAATCCCTTCTTCTTCTAAATTTCAATTTATGGCATGAGACATTTGCAGTCTCATTTTTCAATTCGCTTTCAAATAATAATAATAATGAGTCTGTCTAACGATTCAATGAATAAAATCAACCTTAACCACAATTCTGAATATTTGTGTTGGCTACTTTTGTATGCATTTATAAACCAAAATCAGTGTATAGCATTATTGCTGTTGTCAGGATCACAAATATAGATTTTAAAGAACAATATTAAATATTTTAAATCATTATTCCCTTTTGTGCTGAGAAAAATATTCAAAACTCTTCATCACATTTTTAAAATTTAAAATAAGGAAGCTAGAAAAACAGTCAAAGAGGAATTATGACCGATAGCATTACATTATTCAGGCAAATAGACGAGAAGAGAAATTCCTCCAAATATACGTACTGTATGTAACTGTGATAAAGCACAGGTCCACATTTATAATTTGTGACCCACAAACCTAGTTATTTGTCATTTTTTATGGGATTCCAAAAAATATGCTTAGTGTTGGAGTGAAGGTTCTGATTTATTTATATTTTTTATGTCAGCTATGGCGCACATGTGTAAAAATCCCAAAATAACAGTCTACTAATGAAATCGCAAACTATTTTCCGCATACTTAAAGAGTTGCGATCAAAGTCACACAGCCGTCAATCAGAGTTGTACACGTGTATGTACAACAGAAACCCTTCAAAAGTGTTAATCAGAGCAGAGTAGAGTTAAGTATTCCCGGAATAATCCAAATATTATGTTCCAGCTCACTAGCATTAATGATCATATATTTCCTAGATGTACTACAATGATATCGAAGCCTTCTCTAAATTGATATATTCAAAATCGACATCGATAGGTTCAAATATTTACGATATCAATCGCAATTGAACACCATAGATCTAGGAACTAGTTGAAAATGCTAGTTAGTAGTAGGATAATGTATGTGCTATACCATATATTGGGGATCATGGAAATCACTACTATATTCTTTTCCGAAACGAAATATCAGCAATTGGAAATTTAATATGAAATTGTAACAAAACGGATCTAGGAAACAATTGAAAATGCAGATACGCACACGTAGTAGTATAATAATGTATGTTCTATCACACTGCTCAAAGTTCTAACTGACTAATGTAGGTCCTAAATGAAATAGCTAAGGAATGGACTTTCAGAAGCTGTTTCAAGGCCAAATAGTTTTAATATAGAATTCCAAATAAATAATATTTAACAAACTCGAGGTCTTAGTAATTTTTATATAAAATTATTTGATTTAAAAACTATTAAGATAAATATTATTTTTGTGGAATATTCAATAAAAGGAATATTAAATATATATAAATATATTTAACAAATATAAAAGGTACTGTCGATTTGTGGGTACTTTACTTCAGGAGATATTTAAAATCAATTTAAGAAATCTTTCGTTTAATTTTGTTTAGTGGATTTAGTGGAAAGTTTATTATGTTTTCAAAATCTTCAACTTTTTTAGTGTAACAGCTTATGGCATCTCCGGCGTAAATTAAAAATAATTGTTAGTTTTTGACTTGTGCTGCGTTGAAACAGGGACATCTTTGATATTCTCTGTTTGGAAATTATAAATATCAATAGCATTTTCATGGCTTGCTTATTTATCCTCACATTTAGACATATTTTATTATTAATTTGTATTCCCAATCTTATTAATGTCTCCCTCGTTTACAGTAAGATACTTTTAATTTGGAAAAAATAAATAGCTTGATCGTCTCGAACCAAACAAGAATTACTAGCTGTCTAAGAGTCCCAACGACTAAGAGTCGAACGACGATATATTCTTCCTGTAGCTGTTGTAAATTCAACGCGATCCGCTGTAGCAGATCCGTTTATAAGTTTTCTACATATTTTTTCACCTATGTGACTGAAATGACTTCCATACATTTTTATACTGTGGGAAGGAATCATTAGATTTTTCCCAGCTCGATCTTTCAATATATCGCAGCAAAAGGGGACAGAATATCCATCTAGCGAAAATCGAATTAGTTTCATCTCCATGTACTCTTTGACTTCCATAAAATGAAAGCTGTTAATGGTATATAAGGGATACCAATTAAAAAAATATTTCTTTTTGGATAAAATCGTAACAAATAATCTACGTTTTCGGTTGGGTTTGGTGGGCTATCTTTCTTAAATCTTTCCACATAATTATGTCAATACTCTTCTTTAAACAAATCCATGATATTTTTGCCTACTTTGAGTCTGTTTTACGAATTATTTAGTAAAGCTAATATAATGGGTTTCTATTTTAATTTTTTAAGAACTTTTATAATTTTCAGCACGCCTAAGCTAGGCACTGACTGTATTTAATTTACTTACAACAGTTCTATAATTTATTTCTTGAAAGAATGCAAATCAATTCTGTGGAAAAATCCCAGGAACTGTTGTTGTTCTCTGAGGCTGTCTTACAATTTTAGGAGTTCTATTTTTAAATTTAAATTTGTATTTAAAATGTTTTGAAAAATACGCTGAATATATTTAGTTTACTGAAAAGAGATATAAAGTGTAATTGTTTCAATTAATTTATTTAAAAACTCCCGGAAAACTGTTGCCTAATTTGAGATCACTTTTCTAAATTATTTACTAAAGCCTAGTTTTAAGAGTTATTTTTGTAATTTTAATTGTATTTTAAATGGAAGGAGACAGTGACTATACTTAATTTACTTAGAAGAAATCTAAAATAGAATCAATTCTTAAATAAATACCAGTAAACTGTTGCCTACTTTGAAGCTTTTTTCGAATTTTACACTAAAGCCTAACTTCAGGAGTTATCGTTAATTTGAATTGTATTTCAATTCTTTACAAATCCCAATAAACTGTTGGCTATTTTGAGGCTTTTTTACTAATTATTTACTAAAGCCTAGCTTTGAGAATTCTTTTTTATTTCTAATTGTATTTTAAATTGAAGAACACGCTAAATATATTAAAAGTATTAATTTCAACTAATTTCTTTAAAAAAACTATAGCCTACTTTGTGACTTTTTTCTAAATTATTGACTAAAACCTAACTTTAGGAAATCTTTATAATTGTAATTGTATTTTAAACGGTTTGGAAGAATATGCTGGCTATATTTATATTACTTAGAACAGATCTAAAGTGTATATATTATTTTCATTTAATTTCTTTTCTTAAAAAAAAACTCCCAGAAAAGTGTTGCCTTGTTCGAGGCGTTTTTAAATTATTTACTAAAGACTAACTTTAGGAGTTTTTTTAATTTTAATTGTATTTTAAATTGACGAAGACAGAGAATATTATTAATAATTTACTTGAACATACCTAAAATAGAATCACATTAATTCTTAAAAATCCCAGTTAACTGTTGCCTACTTTGAGGCCTTTTTACGAATTATTTAGCAAAGTCTAACTTTTGGAGTTCTTTTTAATGTTAATTGCATTTTACACTGTTATGAAGAAGACGCTGACCATATTTAATTTACCAATAACAGATCTAAAATGCAATTGTTTCTTTTAATTTCTTTGAATAATCCCAGGAAACTGTTGCCTATTTCGAGGTTTTTTCTAAGTTATTTACTAAAGCCTAACTATAGGAGTTCTTTTCAGTATTAATTGTATTTTAAATTGAAGAAGACAGTGACTGTATTTAAATTACTTAGAACAGATCTAAAATATAATCAAATAAATTCTTAAAAAATCCCATTAAACTGTTGCCTAGTTTGAGACTTTTTTATGAATTTTTGACTAAAGTCTATCCTTAGGAGTTCTTTTTAATTTTAATTGTATTTCATTTCTTTAAAAATCCCAATAAACTGTTGGCTATTTTAAGGTTTTTGGCTAATTATTTACTAAAGCCTAATTTCAAGAGTACCTTTTAATTTTAATTGCATTTTAAATTGAAGAAGACATTGAATATATATAATTTACTTAGAGCAGATTTAAAATGCATGTATTAATTTCAACTAATTTCTTTAAATAATTTCAGGAAAATATTGCGTACTTTGAGGCTTTGCTTAGAACAGAGTATTAATATTAATTAAATCATTGCCTACTTTGAGTTTTTTTAATTACTTACAAAAGTTAGTTTTTTCTAATTTTAATTGTTTTTTAAATCTATTTTGAAGAATACTCTGACTGTATTTAATTTACTTAGAATAAATCTAGAATAGATGTATTAATGTAAATTCAATTATTTGCACAAAACCCTGTAAACTGTTGCCTACTTTAAGGCATTTTCGCAAATTGAATTCTAAAGCCTAACCTTAGGAGTTATTTTTTTAAATTTTAATTGTGTTTTAAATTGCTTTGAATAAGACTCTGACTGTATTTAATTAACTTAGAACAGATCTAAAATAGATGTATTAATGTCAATTATTTGCAAAAAACAGTAAACTGAGGCGTTTGTACGAATTATTTACTAAAGCCTAACATTAGGAGTAGATTCTTTAATTTTAATTGTATTTTAGTTTAATTTTGAATAAATTTTAGGCTATTTATCTTTTTTGGAAAACTTACTTTTATTTTAAAAAACTGCTCTTCGCATCAGTCGTTGCTTACAGGATAGTTTCAAGAGTTGTGGTGTATGTTCCAAATATTTTTCTTTCTATTTTTTTAGGTCATGTTTGTTAATTGAAAAATTGGTGGTGTTGCAGTTTTAACTTTACTTTTTAAATTATCTATTTTTTTATAAGTTAAAGTAACTAATGAAGGGGGGAGAAAATAAAATAAAATGAAATTATTTTTTTTGCACATTATTCTTGTTACACTTCATTAATTTCTTTGCTTATCTTTTTTATCTTTCTTCTGTCTTTCTGCATTTGTCTAAATCTTGTTTTCTTCTATTTACGCTTCGTATTTATTTCTTGTGTTTTTTTCTTTTTGGGTTAAGGATTATGGTCACTGTTTAGCCTTGAGTTTTATGGCTCTTTTTTTTGGGTGTGTGTGTGGGGGGGGGGGGGGAGATGGGATATTGTTTTTGCTTTACTCTTTGCTTTAAGTAGCTAAGTATGCTGCGAAAAATGGGCGAAGAAGCGTAACAAATGTCTTGATATTGTTTTGCTGGCAAAAAATTTGTCTCCTTTCCTTGCCTTTCACTTCACTTCACTTTCCTCGTTTACTTAACGTGTCTGTAATAAAAATGGAATTTGTTGGATTGTTGGGTGCGTGTTGGTGAAGTTACTACACACCCTCAAACACACACACATACACATGCACACACACACACGCTTACACTTACAAGTGCACGCTCGCAGGATACCGAGTGCTCTGCAATTCATTCTGTTTTCAGTTGATGTGTTTCCTGTTATCCTTGTAATGCTTACGACTTTAATGTTATTTCATACATTGTACTCGACTGTATACACGACTGAGCCTAACAGCCAACTCACACACAGACACGCACACACACACCAATACTTTCAAATGTGTGTACACACAAACTCCACTACATACACTGTGGCTCGGGGCCGCCTTACACTTATACACATTCAAACTCTCAGATAGTACTCTGTTACACACACACACTCACACTTTCTCGCACACACACATACATGCATGAGCACATTCACACTCGTTTACAGCACGTTTCAGTAGACAATTTCGTGTTATAGAAATCCCAAAAACAGCGACGAAAACAACAACAAGGACGCACCATCATAAAAACAATTTTATAGGGGAAGCTTTGGCGTTGCTTTCTTACTTTTTCTTTCTTATTTTGCCTATGTATGTGTAGCAATAAAATGAAAAACAGGACCGAGGATTTCACTTCGATAAAAAATTCTCCTTTAATTTGTGTGTTTTTTGCGTTTCATTTAAACTTTAAAATATTTTATCATAAGTTTATTTTCCAAATTTTCTTTTTTTTTCTTTTGTTTTACATTTTATTTATTTGCTTTGGTTTGATTTTTTGTTGTAATTTTTAATAAAGTAATTATATAATTTCCATTAGACTCCTGTAGATTTTCGCACATTTTCCTTGGCTACTGCCTTCTTTTTTTCGAATTTCTTTAATTATTTCTCCACATTTGTAACAAAATCGTTTAGACACTTTTGGAAAATTCTCTGCATTATTAAATTTTCATCATGTGTTTTTTGCCTTCGTTGGCTTCACTTTTTTTCCACCTAGAACTTTTCTCCCTAGAATTTCCTAAGTCCCCTCTAAAGAAAGGCCAATTTTTGGGGGTTTTCCGTATTTTTATTTTTTCACGTTTTAACAGCACCTCGTTGAAAATCTAACTGAGCTGTGTTGGCCCTTTTTGGGAATGCTTCGCCATTAGTTTCTTGGCCGTACATGCGCCCTACATGTGGTTTGTGGTTTGTATTTCAATTTGGTATGCGCCGGAATTTGGCCAGGTTGTGTGCTCTGTGAGAGCACACAATACAGCATGTTTTCAAACATGTGATGTGATGATTTTTTTGTCATGTGGAAATTTTATTACCGGTATGTGATGATTATTCGTTTACAAAACACACAACATGTGTTTGCTGCAAGCGGGGGTTTGTTTACGTTTTGATTTTAAGGGTGGCTTTGTGGATGTGGCCACAAGGAGCAGAGTAAAAAAATACAAGAGAGTAAAGGTAATTGAAGTTACTCAAAATTAAAAAAGAAAAAAAAAAACAGAATCAAAATCAAATACTCGAAATGAGCTTTGCAGTTGCTTCAAATATTGTGGAAATTTTAAGAAAATAAAAACAAACTTGAAAGCTAAAATTTTTGTAAACTGAATATTAATTTTAATTTACTTAGAGCAGATCAAAAATCATCAGCAATATTCATAATTTTAATTGTGTTTAAATTGTTTTGCAGAAGACGCTGAATATATTTAATTTCAAAATTCAGGTCTTGAAGTAAATTCGATTCTTTAAAAAAAAATTATTGCCTACTTTGAGGTTTGATTTTACGTATTATTTACTAAAGCATAACTTTAGGAGCTCTTTTTAATGTTAATTGTACTTCAATTTAGGAAAATTAAAACATCCTAAAAACTAATATATCCGCAACATACCACAGCTTAAAAAGCTCTGAAGAAATACCCCCTTAACATAGAAAACCATCGTTTTATTGTTTTTGTAACAACAATAATTTGCACAGAAATTAACGCGAGCTTTCGTCATAAGTGGGTTGATTCTTTGATCACCAAAAAATGTACGATTCCCCAAATTATCATGTGCTATATCTTTAAGGGAAAGAACTCTCTTATTTCCCAAAAACACAATTTCCAAATTTTCATAGAAAGCTTTCAACTACAATAGCTTAGGAAATGTTCGTGTTAACTTCAGAAGATTTATAGTTTAGGAAACATTCTTATTTCGTAAATCACAGTACGAACTCTTGCGGACGTTGTGAAATATCAGGAAGCTAGTATCCTTATTTCGTACAACACAACGCGAATGCTGGCGTTGTTTACCAATCAAATCCCATTATCACACAAAATACAACGCGGAAGTTCTCTGATCAGGTTTCCATCAGGTCTCCCCTAGACGTAACCTGGAGGAGACAATGTATTAAAACACACTACAAATTAGTATTTTCAAAGTTTTATTTCCAAAAACTACTACTTTTACCACCAGAAAATGCACGGCGTTATCAGCATGTGGCTGTTAGCATATTGCCATCCGCGTATTTGGTGATGTCGATCATATGGTCGATCTTCAACCTGACAGCATCAGTTTATATCGATCAACACTCAACAACAACAATTTGTACAGAAACTGATGAGAGCTTTCGATTTTTATGTGATAATCCATTTATATTTTGCAGCAATTTTTTTCCATTTATATTTTGCAAAATCTTACAGCTCTTTAAAACTCCAAAAAATATTTCTTGAAGCATATCAAAAGCCTATTCGTATACTTTAAGAAAGCTCGCGGTTTTTTTCCAGATTTTGCAACAAAAACAAAAGCTTAGCAAATAATGCGAGCTTTCGCGCGAAGCTTTCAAGAACAAAAAATAATGAGAAAGCCTTGGGAAAACTTTTTATTAAGAAACTTTAAAGCTTTTTATTTTCAAAAATCGTAAACTGCTTTCAATCAGCAAAATGTAAACAATAAACGACCGTAAAGCTTAAAGCTTTATAATGTGAAGCTTATTTTTAGAGCTTGCAATACAATCTATGCGACTGTATTTGGGAATGCCAAACTTTTTATTAAGGAGCTTTTTATATTCGAAAAGCTTAAGAAAATGCTGCTGAACATAGTTAAACATGAACAATAATCCACCGTTGTGTTAAAGCTTTCTCCATGAGCTTCAGAAAGCTCTGTTCCAAGGCAGTAGAACTTATTTTTAAAACTTGTATTTGAGAAAGCCAATTTTTTATTAAGAAACTTTAAAGCTTTTTATTTACGAAAAGCTTAAGCAGCCTTCAAACATAGCAAATTATAAACCACCGGTGTCTTAAAGCTTTCTCCATGAGCTTCAGAAAGCTCTGTTCCAAGGCAGTAGAACTTATTTTTAAAACTTGTATTTGAGAAAGCCAATTTGTTTATTGAAAACTTTTGGGAAAGCCAAACTTTTTATTAAGAAATTGTTAAGCTTTTTATTTTCGAAAAGCTTAAGCTGATGTCAGACGTTGCAAAATATGAACCACCGTTGTCTTAAAGCTTTTTTCAGCAGCTTCATAAAGTTCTGTTCCAATGCTTATTTTTAGAACTAGCAATTGTAAACTTTTATATAAACAATTATGCGACTATATTTGGGAAACCAATTATTTTTATTACACAGCTTTTGAGAGAGTCAAACTTTTTATTAAGAGCTTTAAAGCTTTTTATTTTCGAAATGCTTAAGAAGATGCTTTCAATCATAGTTAAACATAAACAATAAACCACCGTTGTCTTAAAGCTTTCTTCATGAGCTTCAGAAACCTCTGTTCCAAGGCAGTAAAGCTTATTTTTAGAACTTGCAATTGTAAAATTTTATGAAGAAAATATGCGAAGTTTTTGGGAAAGCCAATTTTTTATAAAGAAACTTTTGGGAAAGCACAACTTTTTATTAAAAAACTTAAAGCTTCTTCTTCTTAAAATTTTATGAAGAAAATATGCGAAGTATTTGGGAAAGCCAATTTTTTATAAAGAAACTTTTGGGAAAGCACAACTTTTTATTAAAAAACTTAAAGCTTCATATTTTCGAAAAGCTTAAGCTGCTTTCAGACATAGCAAAATATAAACAATAAACCACAGTTGTCCTTAAGCTTTTTCCACGAGCTTCCGAAAGCCAACGAAGTGAAGCTTAATTTTAGATCTTGGAATTGTAAATAATTCCAGAAATCATTCAAAAATTACGAAAGTTTAACCCCTGGATACTAGTAATTTTGACTAGTTCAAGATTATGTTGTTTGGTTGAAAGCATTCAATAATCAATTGTATTTGTAACACATATATGTCTTACAACAACAGATATTTTACTTATGTAGCTGACAGCTTTTTTATTTCCAATACAAAACAATTTTTTCTTTAAAAATTGATATTTCACGTTTGGATAATACAGTTTGAAACATTGCAAATTTTTCTTCTGAACTAACAATTGTGTTTCTTATAAAAGTTTTCCTTGAAGCTTTTTAGTAAAAACTTCATCACTGACAGTTATATTTAAATTAACAAGTAACATACCTGTGGATTTCGAGAGAAATTTTGTGAGTTTCTTGCTTGTCAACACCAAAGAAATATTCAAATCATTTGACATACATACACTTACTACTCAGTTTTTGCAATTGAGTCTCCGCTCGTTAAGTTGTTCCACAATGTTCTCAAACATTTGAAATCTTCCTTAGACATCCACAAAATGTCTCCCCTCCAAAAAACATTATCTCCGGTTTTCAGTTTGACAAGCATGTCACTCTCTCTCTCGCACTGTTATTCTCTCGTCGTTCATGTCCCACCTTTGCTCTCTCCATCTCTCTCGTTTTCTCTAAATTCCACAAATTATTTGGTGTTGAATTGTTCACCCCACAAAAAGCTGCCTTAAATATGACGTTGGCTACATTCTCCAATACATAACTGGCAGTTGAGGCTCTAAAGAGGGACTCTTCGTTGGCATCTCATTTCATGGAAAACATGGACGTCAGCGTCATAATCATAAAGGAATGACCTCACAAGCGAATGCATGGTTGTGGACGTAAGTAAAAAACCGGCAAATGTTCCCGGAGTGATAAGAAGACAATGTGCCCGAGTATGACGGCATATAAACGTCAAATTTGGAGAGTAAGTAGGTATTTAAAGGATTTGCCATGGGCCGACAATAATTAAATAATTCGTGACGAGACGAGAAATAATAACACACACACAGCGAGAGTAATTGAAAGTTATACTAAGTCTGGAGGGGGCAAAAAAGGACAACGTAGCAAGAGTGGAAGTGGAGATGCCTAAGGACTTAATGAGTGCCAAGAGGCGTCACAGGTAACAAAATGCTGAGCTTTTACCGTTCGTTGTATTTAATTTAAACGGTGGCTAGCAATTAAATTATTTATTTATATGAAATTTAAGGCAAATTCTAATGTGGCTGTATAAAATATATATAAAAATGTAATTTTGTAAAGAAAACACTTTGGTTTTGGTTTTTCAAAATTTTTATAATTTTTTTCTTTTGGTTTGTATATATTTGCTTTCAATAATTTTTGTTTGCTTAAAATCTGTATCAAAATCTTGGTCTATTTTCTAGGCGAATTTCGTTTTCAACAAAAGGCTTTTAGTTTTAGTTAGAACTACGATCATACTCACTTAAGCTGTCGATCCCGATGCCATACAGCCATTTGCAAGCGATCCTCGGGTTCAATTTCCTCCACTGCTTGCGCTACATCGGACAGATCGAATTTAAAGCAATGATCGAAATAGGGACGATTCGAGTGGCGATGCACCACGGTACGCTGGAAGTGTTGATTGTCAGTCAACGATTCGCCGCGTATCAGGGCTACCTTGACATAGGCATTGAGCGTGTTGGAAGATGAGCCATTCGAACGTTGTAGATCACGGCAGCGTATAACTGAAAAGAGATAAGAGAGGGGAGAAAGTTTTAGAAATGCTTAGGAGAGATTTTTGTAAGGAAGAGATGAGTTTATTTAGATTTGTTAAAGGAAACCTCATATGGGAAAAGTGTTCTTCAGAGGATTTCACTAAAGCAAGAGTCTTCATCAGTGTATTTTTCTAAGGGTATATAACTCATCAGGGATATTTTAAAGGAAGGTAGCTCACAAGGGTATTTTTCTAAACGAAAAGTTCTCCTTAGCCAACTTTATTTTAGGATATTTGCTACTTTGCTGGAGGAATTAAAGCTATCACTGTATAGGAATAGTTCTCACCAGAGTACTTCTATAAAGAAATGAGATTAGTGAACCTAATTTAAGTAATATGCTACTCAGAAGACTTTTCTAAAGCAATAGAGCTCATCGGTGTAATTTTCTAAAATATTAGAGATCATCAATATACTCTCCTAGAAAAGTCGGACAAATACCTTATCGTAAGGGAACCTAACTCATCTTCTAAAGAAATAGATTTCATCAGTATAGGGATAGTGCTCATCAGTGTATAGGAATAGTTCTCAGTATAGTATAAAAATGATTAATGAGTATAATTTTAGGAAATATGCTTCCAGAACTGTTGTTAAAGCAATAGAGCTCATCAGTGTAATTTTCTGAAAGATTATAACTCATCATTATACTCTTCTAGAAAAGTAGGACAAATACATTATCGTAAGGGAACCTACCTCATATTCTAAAGAAATAGAGTTCATCAGTATAGGAATAGTTCTCAGTATAGTATACATCTCTAAAGAAAAATGATTACTGAATATAATTTTAGGAAATATACTTCCCAGAACTCTGCTTTAAAGCAATAATTATGAGTTATCAGTGTAATTTTCTGAAAGATTATAACTCATCATTATACTCTTTTAGAAAAGTAGGACAAATACATTATCGCAAGGGAACCTAACCCATCTTCTAAAGAAATAGAGTACATCAGTCTACTATTGTATAGGAATAGTGTTATTCAGTGTCCTTTTCCAAGGAATAGTGCTCTTTAGTGAACTACATTTTAGGGAATAGGATTCTTAGAATAGTTGTCTTATCTGTTATCAATGTATAGGAATAGTTCTCAGTATAGTATACTTCTCTAAAAAACTGATTAGTGAACTTAATTTTAGAAAATATGCTACTCAGAAGACTTTTCTAAAGCAACTCATCACTATACTCTCCTAGAAAAGGTGAGCAAATACACTATAGTTAGGGAACCTAACTCATCTTCCGAAGAACTAGAGTTCATCAGCGTAATATTCTACAGGAATGATGTTCATTAGAGTACTTTTCTAAAGAAAAGGTGCTCTTTGGTGAACTTCGTTTTAGGAAGTAGGCTTCTCAGTATACTTTGCCCAATGAATTGAAGTTATCAGTGTATAGGAATAGTTATCAGTATAGTATACTTATCTAAAGAAATATGATTAATGAACTTAATTTTAAAAAATATAATTCTAACAACATTTCTCTAAATGATTAACGATTGTCAGTGTACATTTTTTAAAGGATTATAACTCATTAGAGTGCTCTCCTAGAAAAGTAGGGCAAGTACATTATCGTGAGGGAACGTAAATCATCTTCTAAAAGAACAGAGTTCATCAGTATACTATAAGAATAGTGTTTATTAGTGAACTTTTCTAAAGAAATGTGGGCTGCTTAGAATAATCAGTCTACTTTTCTAAAGTGACAGAGTTCATCAGTGTTATTCTCTAATCGATAGGAATAGATTAGACATCAATATATTTCTCTATTTTATACGAATAGTTCTTATCAGAAAACTTTTCTTGACAAAAACTATGACTCTGATATTTATTTTAGGGAATATGTTACTCATTGAGCTCATCATTACTTCATTAAGGAAATAGATCTTGCCAATGTAATGTTCTATTCGGTAGAGTTGATCTATGTACTATTATAAAGAGTGATTTTTTTGAGGTTAGGATTTTCATGCATTAGTATTTGCCAGATCACGTGGGATTTCAGACATGGTGTCAAAGAGAAAGATGCTCAGTATGCTTTGACATTTCATCATGAATCGTCTTACAAACGAACAACGCTTGCAAATTATTGAATTTTATTATCAAAATGCGTGCTCTGTTAAGAAAGTTCATTGCGCGCTTCCATTTTATGGTCAGTTTAATCGACCCACTGAAGCGGCTATTCGGGCTATTGTGACTAAATTTCGCACCAAATTTACATTGTTGGACATTAAACCACCAACACGCTTACGTAGAGTGCGAACTGAAGAAAATATCGCAGCTGTATCGGCCAGTGTTAATGATGACCACCAATTTTCGATTCGTCGCCGTTCGCACCAATTGGGTCTCTGTTACTCAAAAACGTGGAAATGCCAAAATTGGACTAAGCGGATGGACCACCTAAGACGCAGCCGCGGTCAACATTTAAATGAAATTATCTTCAAAAAGTAAATGTCATGGACCAATCTAACGTTTCAAATAAAGAACCGATGAGATTTTGCAAATTTTATGCGTTTTTTTAAAAAAAAAAGTTATCAAGCTCTTAAAAAATCACCCTTTATAAGAATAGAGCTCATCAGTGTATAGGAATAGTGTTCATCAGTGTACTTTTCTAAAGACAAAGTGTTCTTCAGTGAACTTTACTTGAGAAAATATACTTCTCAGTACTTAGTACTAAACAAATGATGATCGTCAGTCTACTTTTCTAAAAGGGATAGAGCTCATCAGTGTTATTTTATATTCCATAGAAATAGATCTCATCACAGTACTTCTCTATCTTATATGTGTAGTTCTAAACAGAGAACTTTTCTAAATGAATAGATATAGGAATAGTGTTCATCATCAGTGTATAGGAATAGTATTCATCATCAGTGTACTTTCCTAAAAGCAAAGTGTCTTCAGTGATCTTCACTTTAGAAAATTTATTTATTTCTAAAGGAATGGAGGTCTTTTGTCTACTTTTCTAAAAGGATATACCTTATCAGTGTCATTTTCTACTCTTTAGGAATAGCTCTCATCAATATACTTCTCATTTTATAGGAATATATCTCACCAGAGACCTTTTCTAAAGGAAAAGTGGTCTTCTCTGATTTTCATTTTAGGGAATAGGATTTTCTAAAGGAATAAAGTTTATTTTCTGAGTGAAGGAATAAAGTTTATTTTTCTTTTCTATTCTTTAGAAATAGATGTATTCAAAGTATGTACTTTAATTTTTTGATAGGAATAGTTCTCATAAGGGAAATTTTCTTATGGAAACTCTGACTATGATTTTCATTTTAGGAAATATGCTTCTCAGTACACTTTTCTAAATATATATAGTGTAATTTTCACATGCATATTTCAATATTCTTTAGGTGTATATTAGAGATCAGCAGTACACTTCTTGTTAGGAAATAGGAAATAGGATTCTCAGGATTTTTTTCGAAAGGAATGGAGCTCATCAATGTACATTCCTCAACCAATAGAGCTCATCCTCATATTTTCTAAAAGAATAGAGCTCTATAGTAATATAGGACTTCGGTGTTCGTATCTGAATCGGAAGTCCTCTTCAGAGTACAATTTTATAGGAATATTATTCATCCGAACACTACTTTCTATAGAAGGCTCGTCAACGTATTTTCTAAGGATAAGAGTATTTTTTAATGAGTAGATTTCTCTGGGCACCTTTTATATGATATGATAAGACGTCAACAATTTTATAGGAATAGTATTCATCCGAGCATGGAAAGATACTCATAGACCCGATTTCTTTTGGAATCTCTGGGATTTTTTTCTTCTAAGGAATAAGAGCTCATCAGTGTAATTTTCTAAAGGGGACCCATTATTCTAAAGAAAAAGTAGTAGTTCTAAAGTATAGGGTAAGACTTGATAAATTTTTAGGAATATTATTCATCAGAGGACTTTCTGTGGGACAGAGAAGGTACTGATCTGTCTACTTTCTATAGAAGGCTCGACAATGTATTTTCTAAGAAATAAGAGCTCATCAGTGTAGTTTTCCAAAGGGCATCTAATTTTGTAAAGGAAATTCAGTAGGAGTAGTATTCCTCAGGGCACTTTTCTATTGGATATAGGTAAGAGTTCATCACTTTCATAGGAATATTATTCATTCGATCACTTTCTGTGGGGCAGGGAAGGTATTTATCGATCCGATTTCTATAGAAAGCTATGCAAATTTTCTCTATTCTAAAGAATAAGAGTTCATCAATGAATTTTTCCAAAGGGCATCTAATTTTTTAAAGGAATAACAGTAGGAGTAGTGTACCTCAGGGCACATTTCTTTAGGATAAGGTATGACTTTATAGGAATTTTATAGGAATAGTGTTCAACCGAGTACTTTCTGTAGGGCAATGAATGTACTTATTAGGATACTTTCTGAAGAAAGTTCGTCAGTGAAAAGTGCTCATCAGTGGCATCCACTATTCTAAGGATGTTTTGCTCCTCAGGGCATTTTTTCTATAGGAAAGGGAATGACGATGGAGCTAATCATAGTACTTTTATAATGAATAAATCCTGAACAGTGTAGAACTCCTCAGGAAACTTTTCCTGAGGATTGTTTTTCTCCATAAATTATTCAAAAATTGCTTATAAAAATATCTGGAAATAGTTTTTGTTGTAACTACTGGAAATATATTTTCCAATAACACAAATAAGCGAGGGCTTTTCGCAGAAATAAAAACAAAAATTTCCCTAAAATCACTATGTTCTTGGGCTACACTTTTCCCTGAATTTTTTCTTTATTTTGCTAATTCTATGGAAAACTATCTTTTAGTTATCTTCAATATAAATCAAATTCTAATATTGATATATATCTCTAGAGATGATGTCATTCTTTTAACTTTCTTTAAGTTTTAAAATTCTTCAAATTTTCAATATTCTTCAAATTTTAAATTTCCTTTTTTCTCTAAACTTGGAACTCACCATGTACATTTAGCGTTTCATTGTCCAAATAGATGGCCACATCCAAAGAGCCCCGGCCGCCTATATTATTCAGCGAGTTCGACGAACAACTGCCGCTCAACTGCTCGTTGGTCGAACTGGCTATGGAAGAGGCCACCGAACCGCGTTTACTGTTCGCATAGCTGACATCATCGTCCTCCTCGCTGGCACACGAGAAGCTCAGGCAACGTTTGATGGATTGTGTCTCCTCCACGGTGGGGGTGCTGCAACGCTGCACCTCGCTGCTGCTGCCCACCTCGAACATTAGATGGCGTGGTGGTGTGTCCATGTTGAGTAGGGCCTTATGATTGGGGTATTGCTGGAAAGTGGGAGTCTCGGGACTGGGTATGCCATTGGGCAATGTCAAGCCAATCATGGCCACTGGCGACGGAGGCTTTGGGGCCGTCTGTTCCAACTCTTCGTGGCTCGTTGCTTCACGGCTTTCCTCGCTGGCCGTGCCTTCCAGACGGTCTTTGGTTTTCTCTTTGTTGGCCTTTTTATCGGTATTCTTTGGATTTTTTCTTCTCACCACTCTTTGCCGCTTTAAGTGTTGCGGCGTTCTTACCTCCATTTCGTGGATACTTTCATCTTTATCGTTTTCCTTGTCCTCCTCAGCCTTCGCCTTGCCTGCTTGCTTGTCGCCTGGCTTAACATCTTTGCGAGCACTTTCGATTATGGCATCCAGCATGCGATCCAGGGTAACATCACCCATGCGTGATGAGGACAACGAGTCCTCTTTGATTTTATTGCGGAAACGTAGACGCGACAAGGGAGTCAGGTCATCTTCGGAGGCAAAATCATCGGAAAACCGCGAGCCCCGGAAGTCATTGGACGATGGGGTTGTGGCCATGGCCATGGCCATGGTAGCCTCTCTTAAATTGCGTCTTTTTATATTGATGGCGGGTGCCGCCGGCGGTGTCTCCTCATTTGAACGCCGTGGACTTTTGCCATTACTCAGATCTTGCAAAGCACTCAGGCTGGTATTGCCAAAAGACTGGCGCATAAAGTGCACCCCAAAGTTTTCTTTGTTGTGATTGCCTGTCAATGAGTGGCGCGATCTTCTTCTTTCTTCGAGAGATGAGTCCAATTGATTGTCCAGTGAGCGGCGATGTAGACGTCTTTCCAGGGTATGAGTCATTGTAGGCATTTTTTGCGATGTCTTAGAGGAATGTTCACCGTGGGAGTGAGAGAAATTTCCGGAAGCACAAGAACGTTTTTTCACCACGGTACGGCGGCTGGAAGGAAAATTTTGCGAAGGATTCGCAACAGTCGAGTGTAGAAGTTGAAGAGATAGACGTTGTTGTTGGCGGGTCCACTTTAGCATCGATTGGTTTGTGATGGATTTGGGGGGTGGATAAGTAAATCTGGAAAGAATGAGAAGTATATGATAGGGTTGAGTAAGTGGAAATTAGAGTAGAGAGAATAAAAAAAATGGTCTTGAGCCAGGAGAATATCCCAGTTCAAATCAAGAATAAATAAATTTAGTCAGCATGGGAAGGTAAAAGGCTCGCCGAATAAATATTCCTACGGCCCTAATATTTAGTTTATGCCACAACCATAAGTTGTGTGCAGCCAGTTGGTGGTACATTTTCACCTCTCTCGTGGCCCAGGTGGTTGATGTTCTTGCTAAGCTGGTGAGTTTTATGATTTCATAGTTTTCAGCTTTGGTAAGGAAAGGTAAATGCCTTGGCTATGCTGTTGCGGGGATAAGTTGTAACCCAGAGACTTTTTTCAAATTCCTTCTACTGGGATTTGGGCCTCCAAAAAACGGCTAAATAACAGAATCATATTGAATTTGGTTCAAATTTACTTTACTTAGAAGTAATTGAGCCCAAATGGAATAAAAGTGGAACAAGATGATGAAAATCTCTGGCATATCTTTAAAGAAATTTTTAATTGTGGATTTAGAAGAGTTCGAAAAGGATTGCAATAGGCCTAAAGATTTATTGTAGACCTTTAAAGAAAGGCACACATCTAAGGTAAAGACAAGGAAATACTACTGGGCTAAAGAGAGATGTATGTGATATCTGAGGTAGATAAGAAGGCAGCAGACGTCTAAGGATGTATACAAACCATACGGGTAAGGAAGATCACTGAGATCCCGAGAGAGATCTGATCCGAACGCAAGAGTCGTATATTGTTGAAGTATATATATGGAGAATATCAAGAAGTAAAAGTGTTTATGGTAAGCCTCTAGAAAAATAGACTACTGGGATACAGAGAGTTAGAGGGTTAGATCTCCAGCGAGAGAACTATTAGATCAGTATACTTTCTAAAGGAAGCTCGGTAATGCATTTTTCTAAGGAACTCAGGAGCTCATCAGAGTACTTTTCCATAGGGTGACTACTATTCTAAAGGAAAAACTGCAGAAGTACTGATCCCTAGGACACTTTTCCTATAGGGTAGGAAAAGGCTTCATCAATTTTATAGGAATAGTATTGATCCGAGCAATTTCTGTCGGGCAATGAAGTTATCCATCAGGGTACATTCTATAGAAAGCTCGCCACTGATAAGTGCTCATTAGGGTATTTTTCCAAAGGGCATCTACTATTCTAAAGGCAAAGCAGTAGGTTGGTACGCTCAAGGAGATCATCTCCAAAAAATAGCATCTAAAGGGAAAGAACGAATTGAGGACATCTACAGGCATATGTCGCTCAAGCAGATCATCTCCCAGAAATAATATCTAAAGAGAAAGAGCTGTTGCGAAGAACAAGAAGACAATGTTCAAATGTGGATGGCATGAATTGAGGACAGTGGCCCTTTAAATGTACAGGCATATGTTGATTATCGCTCTAGGAGATCATTTTTGGGAGATGATCTGAAGAGATAGAACTGTTGCGAGGAACAAGAATTGAGGACAGTGGGCACAACATCTTCCCATCTTATAACCAAGGGCTGAGAGCAAGAGAACCTTTCAATCTACAGGCATATGTTTAATATCTCTCTAGGAGATCATCTCCCAGAAATAACACCTGAGGAGAAAGATCTGTAGTGAGGAACAATAAGACGATGCTCTGATGTGGATATCACGAATTGAGGACAGTGGGCCTGTAGATCTACTGGCAGAACGAGAACTATAGCGTGTAACAAGAAGACAATGCTCTGATGTGCATGGCACGAATCGAGGTCAGTGGGAAGAAAATCTCCCCATCTTATAATCAAGGACCGAGAGCAAGAAAACCTTTAGATCTACAGGCATATGTTGAATATCATCTTAACAGATCATCTCCCAGAAATAGTATCTTAAGAAAAAGAACTGTTGCGAGGAACAAGAAGACAATGCTGGGATGTGGATGACACGGATGGGGGGCATTTAGATCTACAGGCATATGGTGAATATCGCTCTAGGAGATCATCTTTCAGAAACAACATTCGAAGAGGAAGAAGTTTTGCGAGGAACAAGAAGACAATGACCTTTAGACCTTTAGATCTACAGACAGAAGTAGAACTATAGCGTGGAACAAGATGATAAAGCTCTGTTGTGGATGGCAGAGGACAGTGGGAAGAAAATCTTCCCATTTTATAATCAAGGACCGAGAGAAAGAAAACCTCTAGATCTACAGGCATATGTTGAATATCATCTTAACAGATCATCTCCCAGAAATAGTATCTTAAGAGGAAAATGTGATGCCATTTCAGCGAGAGATTGCCACAAATGGGAGTGAGATATTGTTGTCCTATTTATTGGAGTAAATATTAAAGTATTTTTTCAAATATATTTTGATATTTCCCCTTAAATCGACAATGGAAAATATAATAATAAAAAACATGAAAAAGTGATGCCATTTCAGAGATAGCCAGAAAATTAAAGAGAGCGATTAATTGTTGCCCTATTTTAATCAAATTTATGGCGATTTCTGTATAAAAAGAGTTGATTTTTTCAAAAAAAAATAAAAATCCTCCTCATGCGATATATGAACATTTCCTTATTCAGGACAAGTCCTTTCTCCACCTTTAGTTCGTATCGTAATATCTGAATATCACACAGAAATAGGATAAGTTCTCTTACTTGTATTTAAGTTTTATTATTATATATTAAAATTATGTTCTCTTTTAATTTCTCGCTAATATCCTTTTATTTCAATTTGAGACTGATCTCGAAAAGTGAACCCCTTTAACGAACAAACACACACACACACACACAAATGCAAAAGACATATGAATATGAATATTCCATTACAAAATAATGCATAATTAAACTTGAACTTCTTGTTTTCGCGAGCATATGAAAGAAAAGAAGCATATAAATATCCTGTACAGGACTACAAGTACTGAGCAAATTATTAACGTTTAGCTGTGTGTTGTGACTGAGTTCTTGTTGCTGCTCTTCTTTTTTTTGCGGTAGCTTCCGCTTAAGGGTAAGCAAGCACACATACATGTTTTACAGAGGATATTAAGTCGAGCACTTAAACGGTGCTTATTAAGAGGGTCCTTGACACTGTCGCGAGGCATGTGTGCACTTTTTTCAATGTGCACCGAAACGCAGTAATTGCACGAAGAAAGAAATTACCCCAAAATGGCAGAAATTTGAAACGAAAGAGGAAGGAATACATGCATATGAGAATGAAAATGATGTTTTCACAAAATTGATTTATGGCAATTTTATGGTAATCAAATGATAGCACGAGGATACGAATTAAAGCTAGGCTATGACAAAAGGACACGGGCTACAGAATATCATACAATTTGAAAGTAACGTTTTTAGGCACGCTATTATAGGGCACTTTATGGAACATGTTAAACGTTACAAAAATGATGATGATCATAAAGGGACAAAAGCAGGATGACATGGCATGGTGAAATTAAAGGACTTTATAAGCAGAAGTACTTTTGAGATAAATACGATATTTTATGGAAACATAATGAGAAGTTTGACGAGTAACTTACACTTTAGTTTATATTTAATCATAATTTTTTCAGTTATGGTTTATTTTTGTTGACAAGAAACTGCCAATACTCTTTCTAATTTGTCCGATTTTTTTTTTCTAATTTTTCTATTTCGATTTTAAACGTTTTATGTTGATAGTTCGCCAAGTTATGTAAAATAGTCCAACAATATCCCTACAAAAATTAATATTGAGACTAAACTATCCACTTCTATACTTAGCCATGGATTTCCTTAATATGCAGGCTAATGAAAAAATATTGAAAACATTTTCGATATTTTTTTCTAATTTTCTAGATTTTTTTCTGGCACGAAAAAAAAAAATAAAAGTTATTATTTTTACCAAATTATAACCCACTATTATAAACTACTGCAGCGATTAAAAAACTTTATTCGGACGATTTAAACCCCCCCCCCCCAAAATATTTTCTTGAAATTTAGACCATGGACAGCTATAGATAAACTATGCCAACAATCTCCCATAACTTCTATATTTATCTATGGATTTTCTTAAGATATGCTCTACTTTCTTCTTTAAAAAGAAGGCTAAACGAAAAAATATTGAAAGAAATTTAGCACTTTTTCTAATTTTAATGTTTTTTTCCTCGAAAATAGTTTTTTAGAGAAAAAGTTACTTTTTTCTAAATTTTTGCCCACTGTATTTAAACTACGAAAGCGACTTTAAAACTTTGTTCGGACAATTTAACTCCCAAACAGTTACATTGAAATTGAGAGCAAATTGTGCTTGCTATAGATAAACTAGGGCAACAATATCCCTCCAAAATTAACATTTCTACAAAATTATTCATAACTTCTACAGTTATCCATGAATTTTCTTCAGATATGCGGTATTTTCTTCTTTAAGATGCAGTCTAAACGAAAAGATATTGAAAAAATTTTTGTTTATTTTTTTCTAATTTTTCTGATTTTTTTTGCTCAAATTTTTTTTAAATATTTTTTTGCTCATTTTTTAAAATTAATATTTTGCTAGTTTTTTCTTGTTCGAATTTTTTTCTCTTCAAAATTTCTATAACACGATGCAACAAAATTCATGAAATCAGTATAATTTTTTACGGATTATTATCTTTTTTAATAAAATGACAATTTTCGCAGAAGGTACCTTTAATAGTTGTAGTCCCATTTTGGACTATACCCCATTATATGTCCAATTAAAGGTAATTATGATGGCTACAAATGTTGCGAATTTCACTTTCACATAGAGACAGTGGTTTAGGAACAGTCTCCAAAAAAAATTTAGATAAAAATTATTTAAGAAAAAATCTTTTTTTACTGACACGAAATACTGAAAAAAATAAAACAAAAATGCGAAAAATTTATTTTGTTTTATTTTTTAATAGCTAACATTACAGCGATGAAAGCAATGCCTACATGTAAAATAGCTATGGAGAAATGCAAAAGTTATGACACTGTAGGCAGACGAAAAATAATTTTTAGAAAAAATCATGATTTGTAAATTTTTTATTAAATAACACGAAAAGTAACTTTACAAATTAAATACTACGCTAAAAATAGGTTTTGTAAAAGATGAATTAAAAATAATGTCGTAAATTATTTTCTCGTTTTTCTCATTTTTCAGATTTTTTCGTGTTAGGAAATTAAATGAATAAATATTTTGAACCACTGTACTTAAAATATTTTATAAAAAAAAAATATTGAAAAATACTCTCATCAATTATTTTTATAATTTTCTGATTAATTTCGTGTTAGAAAATTAAAGAATATATATTTTTGCCCACTGTACTTAAACTACTTTATAAAAAATATTGAATAATAATGTCGTCAATTATTTTTAAATATTTTTATATATTTTCTTGTTAGGAAATTAAAAGAAAAAATATTTTTGACCACTGTAGTTAAACTACTATTACTTTTGTAATTTTTCAGATTTTTTCGTGTTAGAAAATTAAAAAGAAACAACTTTTTGCCCACTGTACTTAAACTACTTTTCGAAAAAGATATTTTAAATTAAAATTAATTTTCAAATTTTTTCAGATTTTCAGAAATTAAAAGAAAAAATATTTTTCGCACTGTAAGTACTGTGTACTTTCGTACTGTACTTAAAGTACTGTGCCGATTTAAAAAGTTTTCCCAAGGCATTTGTTACCAATAAAGTTGCCTTGAAATTTAATAGTGAAAATGTCCTTAAAGAAATATAAAACTAATACATAATCCATAATTTCAAATTTTTTTATCGAATTATAAGGCCAAAATGTGTAAAAAATAGTTGAAGCTTTAGGACCAAATGGCTGTCACCAAGTTTAATTCACCTTGTTCTACAGGCATCCTATTAAAATGTAATATTTGAACTGCGAAATATTCAAGTAAAAAATAAAAAATGGTTCTTGCTTTAGGACCAAATTTCTGTCACCAAGTTTAATTGATTAATTGACCTTGTTTTGCAATTATTCAAAGAAAGTTGTAAATATTTAAGTAATGAAAATATGAGTTATGAAGTTATTCAGCAGACCTTTTTGGAAGACATTTAGATTTAGGAATTGTGTAATTTAAAATTGTCAACGCACCATAAAATACTTCTTTTAGGGAAATCTTGAAAATGTCCTTCAAATTTTATTACCTCTGTGACCACAACAACAAACTACCACTTCAGTTCTATACTTGAGTACATTATATGTATATGTGAGTGTCTGTGTGTGTGATGTTCTTGGGAATTATCAGTGTAATGGTTGACACTTTAAAATCCTGTGTTTTTGTTACAATTGTCCTGTCAACATGACAGCTGTCATTCAATGTCATCATTCATTCATACAGACATACATACACATGTATATCCTACCTATGCAAACAATTAACTAGACCAGCAAGGACAATGACAGCAACAACAACAACAACATTGTAACAAACAACAATTACTTGTTACACGAACAACAACTCGAGGATAATGTTACAGTGGAAAGAAAAACAAACAACAAGAACTACACCTTTCACAAAAAGGTTACACGAATACCACCATCATCCTTAGGCTGAATGACGGCGAGCCCAGGATAATGTTAAGCACTCAAACTGTGATTGCCTGGGGTAATGTCTTTAAGTACAAGAAAATTGCTTGTAGCATGATATGCCTAAAGGAACACCTTTATTTGATTTGAAATAAATTGTTTTTTGGATAAAAGTGGAAAAAAATTTCAAACAAAATTTTTTTTTCTCATTTTTGGAGACTGTTCCTAAACCACTGTTTCTATGTGGAAGTGAAATTGGCAACATTTGTAGCCATCATAATTACCTTTAATCGAACATATAAGCGGATGTGATAGCAACTATATTTTCAAAATTCGAATATTAAATTAAAAAAAAATAAAATAATTGAAAAAATATATTCATTAAAATTATTCATGTTGCACGATTTTATTTTTCCCTTGTCCCCTACTTCGTATGCTTCGGAAGATAAAATTAGTAATTTTAGATAGTTTTAAAATATTTTTTTGTGTGTTAGAGGTACCACCCCCCCTTTGTCCTATCATGACCTAGTATATCCAGGAACCATCCTCTGTCCAGAAGATAGATACAGTAAAATTTTCAGACGAATCGGTGACTTTCTATACGCAACATACAGACACACATTTATATAAAGGGTGATTTTTTAAAAGCTATAGGAAAGTTTTTCAAAAAAAAAAAAACACATAAAATTCAGAAAAATGCATGAATCTTTATTTGAATCGATAGTACGGTCCATATAATTTAATGTTTGAGTACTATTTCATGCAAATGTTGACCTTGACTGCGCCTCAAAGTCCAATTTTGGCATTTCCACGTTTTTGAGTAACAGAGGCCCAATTGCTGCGAACGACGACTAATCGATAATAAATTTATAATTATAAAATATTTTTAAATATATGTAGATAATCTTAATGCGCACAAAAAATTAAATTTTAAGTCTCGGAGACTAAATTTTTGATTTTTTGCATGGCAAAGTGTTTTAAAGGACTCTCAATGGCCATTATGCTCATCGTGGACAAGTTCTAATTCATCTCTCGGCCTTCAATCCTTTTCTTTGTTTTTAAACATAAAAAATATAATTGATGTCATCTAAGTTGGCCAAGATTGTAATTATTTCAGAATCCTTCTGATTCAGCTCTCTCTCATATAATTTAGCACAATGCCATCCTATTATTGTCGCTCTCAAATCACTTGTCAAACGGTGTCATTTATTTGAAATATGTAATTCTTTCAGAATCTATTTAATTCAGTTCTCTCGCATAGTCTAGCGAGAACTCCTACAATTTAGCACAATGTCATCCTATTATTGTCGCTCTCAAATCACTTGTCAAGCGGTGTCATTTATTTGAAATATGTAATTCTTTCAGAATCCTTTTGATTCAGCTCTCTCTCATAGTCTTTCGAGAACTCCTATAATTTAGCACAATGCCATCCTATTATTGTTGCTCTCAAATCACTTGCCAAGCGGTGTCATTCATTCATTCATTCATTTGAAATATGTAATTCTTTCAGAATCTATTTAATTCAGCTCTCGCATAGTCTTGCGAGAACTCCTACAATTTAGCACAATATCCTCCTGCCTTTGTCTATGGAAAATCACTTGCCAAGCGGTGTCATTTATTTGAAATGGTAGAGCCTTTCAAAAAAATGCCGCTCAAAAGACAAATCTCTCCATCAAAATCTTCCACTAATTCTGGGCGAAGAAAGAAATTCAACTTTATCATTGTTTTTGGAAAAAAGGATATCCCAAGGATGCAACCAATCTTTTTGTGATTGGTGTGCCATTTCTATTTTGTTACTTTCTTTGTTTTTCAAACGGAAACAATTGCAAAGCTACTTCGGTTACCTATTCTATACACTTCAGCTACCAAGAAAAAGTATCATATTACTCGTATAAATATATAAATCCTTTTTTTCGAAATTTTTCTATTGCTAAAAATTTTTAAATTGTCTTTAATATTTTTTTTGCATCTGTTTGAAAATAAAAATCCCTGATTTGATTTTTTGTACTCTCTATGCAACCACCCTCTCCTTTATGATTTTTTGTTGCAAACACACAAGGTGTCCTGCTCGAGGATTATCGGTAAGAAACAAACAGATACCCGCTTTCAGATAATCCTTATTTACATGTTTAATCAGTCAGAGGCTTAAAAAAATAATCGATCATTTGAAAAGAAAAACACAAACCTAAACCTTTAACATACTCATGGACAAACAGATTTTCTTGTAGTCGTTTTTAAATATACCTGAAATGAATTGATAAATATCAGGACATGTCGTCGCTCGACAGCTGCATGCAAGGTGATATGGAAAAAGAAGTTGCTGGAAAACCTCAAAAATATGAATAATTTTTAAATGTGTCTTTAAGGATTGAAGTGACATCTAATCCATCATTTTCAAAAATGGTTAAGGGAAGTATTTGCATAAAGCAAAAATTTTAGTTTCGATGAAATATTCGCCGTATTTTGACAGACAAGGAAAATAAATCTATCAAAGGAAGAAAGAAAGTCCACTCTTCATGTATGAAAATTGGGCTCACGGTCATCTATCAAATGCTCGTCAATCCTTTCGCTGGTCTTCTGTCGCTGTTGTATTTCTTAGGGTTTCATCAAATTTGATTTCAATAATTTCGCTATTTTATCTATTTTCATTGTCCATTTGTCTTTCTCATCCTCAGAATTTTTCTTATTTTTAATTCTTATCTTCGCCTTTGCATCCTTATTCTTACTTTATTTACTTTTACCGCAAGTTAACAGTTTACTTAGATGACTCTAATGGTTGCAGATAAGTGGGAGTGAAAATGGGCGTAATAGGGGATTTTTTTTCCTAAAAAGTACTGCAAATATCCCCAACATTTAGAGAATTTAAGTTTTTTTTTTTTAATTTTCGATTTAATATTCATTCGAAATTTTGTATATTGAGAATCCGTAGAAGAAAATCATTTTAGCAAAATTCATGTATTAGGGATTTAAATGGGTCAAAAGGGGATACAAATGGTACCAATCAAACGATAAAAGCTGAATGCGCTAAATTAGGTGTGTATATTCCTTTGATTGTGTAGATGTGCAATACAAATAGCTTTTTTTTTTCGAATTTGCACTTTAGGGGAAAATAGAACGAAAGGGGATAAAAATGGTACCAACAAAAAAGGTTACAGCTATTCCCTTTGTAAGAAATAGAACGAAAGGGGATAAAAATGGTACCAACAAAAAGGTTACAACTATTCTCTTTGTAAGAAGCGCTATACAAAACATTTTTTTTGCATTCGTACTTTTAGTGTAAAATGGAACGGAAGGGGATAAAAATAGTACCAATCAACTTGTTGAAGCTAGAATTATTAAATTGGATATGTACATCACTCAGACAGTGTAGACGAGCAGTACAAGTTGATTTTTCGAATTCGTACTTTTAAGGGAAAATGGAATGAAAAGGGGATAAAAATGGTACCAATAAAATTATTGAAGCTAGAATTGTGAAATTGGAAAAATTGAAATTGGATTGAAAAAAACACACTGCAAGACGCGCAATAAAACACATTTTTTTTGAATTCCTACTTTTAGGATCAAATTGGGAAAAGGGATAAAAATGGTACCAACCAAGTCGTTGCAGCTAAAATTATGAAAATTGATTTTTACGTTACTCAGACAGTGTAGACGCACAATATATAGCGATTTTTTGAATTCGTACTTTTAGCGGAAAACAGAACGAAAGGGGATAAATAACGTACCACCAAAATAGGGACAGTTACAATTATGAAATTCGATGTATATGTCCTTCGGGCTGTGTAGAAGCGCGATTTTGCGTATTCGTACTTTTATGGGAAAATAGGACAAAAGGGGATAAAAATAGTACCAACAAAAAAGATTGCAGCTAGAATTATTAAATTCAATCTCTACATCGCTCAGACAGTGTAGACGAGCAATACAAGTTGATTTTACGATTTCGTGGTGTTAGGGGAAAAAGGAACGAAAGGGGATAAATAATGTACTACCCAAACCGTTGCAGCTAGAGTTATGAAATTCGATATGTACATCGCTCAGACAGTGTAGATGCTCAATCTGAAGTGATTTTTCGATTCCGTACATTTCGGGGTAAATAGGACGAAAGGGGATAAAAATGGTACCCACCAACTAGAATTATGAAATTCGATAGTCAGACAGTGTTGATGCTCAATCCGAAGTGATTTTTTGTTATTTTTGATCCTGTACTATTCGGGCAAAATAGTACGAAAGGGGATAAAAATGGTACCCACCAAGCAGCAGTAACTAGAATTATGAAATTCGATGCGTACGTCGCTCAGACAGTGTAGATGCTCAATCTGAAGTGATTTTTCGATTCCGTACTATTCGGGCAAAATAGTACGAAAGGGGATAAAAATGGTACCCACAAAGCAGCAGTAGCTAGAATTATGAAACTCGATAGTCAGACAGTGTTGATGCTCAATCCGAAGTGATTTTTTGATATTTTTCGATTCCGTACTATTCGGGCAAAATAGTACGAAAGGGGTTAAAAATGGTACCCACCAAGCAGCAGTAACTAGAATTATGAAATTCGATGCGTACGTCGCTCAGACAGTGTAGATGCTCAATCAGAAGTGATTTTTCGATTACGTACTTTTCGGGGTAAATAGGACGAAAGGGGATAAAAATGGTACCCACCAACTAGAATTATGAAATTCGATAGTCAGACAGTGTTGATGCTCAATCCGAAGTGATTTTTTGTTATTTTTGATCCTGTACTATTCGGGCAAAATAGTACGAAAGGGGATAAAAATGGTACCCACCAAGCAGCAGTAACTAGAATTATGAAATTCGATGCGTACGTCGCTCAGACAGTGTAGATGCTCAATTTGAAGTGATTTTTCGAAACCGTACTTTTCCGGGTAAATAGGACGAAAGGGGATAAACATGATACCAATCAAATTGTTGCAGCTATAATACTGAAATTCAATGAGTACGTGGCTCAGAAAGTGTAGACGCCAAATACAAAGTAATTTTTCGAATTCGACTTAAGGCTTAACACGGGGAAAAAGGGATAAAAATGGTACCAACTAAACCGTTGCAGATAGAAATATGTAACTCTGAATGTGTAATCCTTCGGAGATGCACAAAATTAAAGAATTTTTCCAAGTCCGTTTTTTAGAGTAAAATTTGGAGAAAGGGATAAAAATAGTACCAACGAAAGTGTTGCAGTTAGAATTAACAATTTCAATGTGTAAGTGGCTCAGACTTTGTGTAATCGCTTAAAGTCATTTTTCGAAATTCGAACCTTTAGGCTCAAAACGGGAGAAAAGGGATTAAAATAGTACCAACTAAGTCGTTGCAGTTAGAATTAGGAAATTTGATATGTACATTCCTCTGACTTTTTAGATGGCCAAAATAAAATAATTTTTCAAGCCTTTTAGGATCTAATTGGTAAAAGGGGGGAAATAATATTAAAAATAATAAAATATATTAAATTATTAAAAATAGTATAACATTTGCGGATGTTGCAAATATTGTCGAGCTCCCATTACATTGTTGCGGGCGCTGTATTGTTAATCCTTTCCTTTCAAAACTACTCTCGATTTTACCCCTTTTTCCTTTCTTACAAACTTTATTGTTTGCGAAACAATTTAATGGCTGCGGTATTTTTAGGGTAATTTGTTGGGAAAACAGCCAATGGACGTGTTTAACGTTCATTGTGCAACAATTTTTGCACCAAACCTCCAGATTATTCGCAGACGAATCAAACCAAACCAAGGCATTGAAAAAAAGTGAAATTGAATTTTAAAATAGCCGCGAGTGCAACCAATGAAACAAACCCCAAATAATATGTTAAGAATTAAATTAAAGCAATTTTGCTAAAGAGAGGAAGAGGAACGCAACAAAAGAACAGCTTTCAGCAAACGGAAAAATGCGTTTAAAACAAACAAAAGATGGTCAGACAGACGAGTTGAACACAGGCACAGGCACAGGATTCCGGCAATGCCAAGATGTTTGCGAAACAACAACAGCAACAGCAGCAACAATGAAGCGGCAAACTGGTTTTCTTTCTAAAGAGAGCGAACGAGGCATAAAGCAACACCATGCAACAACACCGAGCCAACGACCAAACAACTGCAAAAACATTTACTTTTATCGCAAATTTCTAAAGAGCAGGATCTTCGAACAAAACCTGAGTTTAAACTTCAGCAAAAAGATTCTGTTTTTTTTGTTTTTCATTCTTTCAAAGCAGCAACAACATTGTTGTCGTTGTTTCACGGTCTCACTGTTTTGTTGCATAATTTGAAAGTATAAATCACCCAAAATGTCGTAGACCGAGCCCAGCCAAAACTGGCTTTATTTGTCTGACAACAAAACCTCAATTATTACCTCTCTCTCTCTGCCAGTCTGAGATCTTTAGCAACATTGACTGCAAAAAAAAGGAAAAATTCTAAAGAAAATTTCGTCCTTTTGGTGTGGCACAAAAGCCGGAAGACATTTTTACACTGCCACCGTTGTCTTGCTCTGCCTTGTTATTGTCTTTTATTGCGGCAATTTGTGACAAACGAGAGCCATGTACAAAAATTTGTTTAGAAATGTTTTTTTTTGTGTCTATGGCACAAAGGAAGGAAGGAACGAAAAAGGAAGCCTTTTTTAAGCATCTCTTTGTGGATTTTTTTCAATGGTTGCCTAAGAAATGTCTGCTGTCTTTGATGGTTCGGCAGGAATCCTTGGAAAACCTTAGAAGTCCTTTGTGTCAGAATTATGGTGCAGCTAAGTTGAGCCAAGAAATCTATTAAGGATTTTGTTATCAAAAAGAAATTTGTAGGAAGTTTACACCGAAAAGCGCATCAATTAAAAACTTAATTAGATCA